>CM045887.1:63832443-63884943 GCA_025169545.1 Anguilla japonica
CCCCCTTCTCCTCCTGGGAGAATCTCTTCCTGGACAGACTCCCTGCAGCTCTGGCAGGCTCTGAACGGAAGAGCCAATCAAAGCGCGTTTCTCTCTTTAATCCACGCTGGTCTCATCCGCAGCGAAACGAGCCAATCACGGGAGCCGACCGCCAACCTGACAATACGCAAAACGCTCCCTCCCAAAATAACTCGCAGATTTTCGGACAAACAAAGCTGGAAGCTTTGCCTTGAAAGGGCGTCCGCACGTTATTTACCCCAGTCTTCTGAGGCTCTTATTGGCCCGATTCTGCGGGATTTAATTGAGTTCCGATTCGCTGTTTCCCCAGTAAACATGTGTTTTTCCTTTTTCTGTCTTAATTCCTTCACTCAATCCAAACCAAATGATTTTGTTTGGACACTGTCAACATGTACCGAGCATTTGCCAAGTAATCAGATTTCTAAGCTAGTCAGCCAAAACAGAAAATGCATGTTTATTCTATTGTAGTGATTATATCGTAGCTGTGTTGTTTCATTTAAGTCTCTTAAAACACGAATAAGCCTTAATAATATAATACTTATACAAATGTAGTTTAAGATAAGCCGGTGTTTGGACTAAATGTGTATCTGATTTTTGTATAAACTTTTTTTTTTTGAGTGTATTTATAAAGTCAAATTACTCACTAAAATGTGATTTAAAAAAAACCAAAATTTCTCTTATTCCCAACTTTATTAAATACAGCAAATAGTAAATTATAGTTCATGAACCAAGGGGAGTAAAATATGTATTCAGGCTTATATTTTCCAAAATCTTTATATATACATTTATATAAATTTAATCGATTGCTCCCTGCCATGTCCCAAGGGTACAGGTCTCCATCCTGCACCCTCTCCCTGTCTGGGTCACAAAGGGTTCTTACTAAGAGCTTATTAATCACACATAAAGCATTTATAACTACTCTGGACAAAGCCAAGCGGTTTGCCATTCCACCACCAATTCAAAATAAATACTGTAAACACGTAAGTATGGAGAGAAAAATCATCAGCGTATGAGCATCTCTTAAAAAGTAAACAAGAGTACATTTCAACACTGACACAGCAATGGACTCCTGAGATTCAGTTTGTGAACTGCCACTGTGTAACAGCTGACCATGTATTGTATTAAGCAATTTAGAATTGGGATCAATTCTTACAGAACTTGCAGTAGTCTATCAAGGTACACATTTACTGTGTTAGTGTTAAATATATTCTATTTAACTTTTTAAGACGTGCTAATACAATGTGTGTGTGTGTGTGTGTGTGCATGTGTGTATATGTGTGTGTGTGTGTGTGTGTGTGTGTGTGTGTGTGTGTGTGTGCATGTGTGTGTGTGTGTGTGTGTGTGTGTGCGCATGTGTGTGTGCGTGTGAGTGTGTGTGCGTGTGCATGTGTGTGTGTGCATGCGTGCCTGCATGTGTGTGTGTGTGTGTGTGTGTGCGTGTGTGTGCGCGCGTGTGTGCATGTGTGTGTGTGTGCGCGTGTGTGCATGTGTGTGTGTGCTTGAGCTGCAGCACTTTCAGTGCAGGTGTGCTTGGATACACAAAACCCAAAAGCACAGCACCTTTAATTCAAATTCAAATTTAGTTCAAAAATGGGTGAAAATGCAGCACAACAACAAAAAGAACCGTGTTATGTAACGGTAGTAGTTTTAATTTTACAGAAGAAAAATCTCATGTGCAAACACTGCATTTGTAAATATATTTTTCTCTGAAATTTGTTTTTGCTTGTTTGGTTTGTGTTCCTCAATTTGTTCAGTTTATTATTTTTTATGATACGTTCAGAAGGCAGTGCTGCTCAACAGCGAGACAATTTTTGTTCAATCCACAAGATTAAACAGATTAATAGACTAATATGCATATGTTCAAAGGAGATCAGATTGCCTTAGATGAAATGGCTCGTCTGTGATTTATTCCCAAATCCTCTTTTGTGTGTCTCTTGCTGCAAAATAAATAAATAAATAAATAAATAAAATAAACACTTCAAATGATGTTGAACTGGGCATACCCCCAAAACAAAATCACTCACTGCGTGTTATTTCTCCAGCTGTGTTTAACCAGCCAAACACGAGACAAACACCTGAAGGTTTGAGAAGCATCCACTGGATAGCATCAAACCGAATCCCTGCTTTATCACAGCTTAGAGGTACCTGATAGGCAACAGATAAACACTCTGACAAACATCTGGACTGATGATATTTAACCCATTTTTCCATCTAGTCGAATGTCACAAGCTGCCTGCAGTCTAAATAAGATACTCCACAGTTTTTTTAATGTTTGAAAATCTCTTTCTTTTACACCAAATGTGTACATGATACATTTTTGCCATTTAGGAGATGCTCTTATCCAAACTTGCACGGATTACATTTTACATACACTCTGTTTATACACCCGGATATTTTTACTGAAGCAATTCAGGTTAAGCAGCTTGGGTACAACGGTAGCTTCCCAAATTCAACCTTTAATTTAATAAGAATCAAACCCGCAACCTTTCAATTGCAAGTCCCATTCTCAAACCATTATGCTATACTGTAGTGCCAAAATATTGTGCACGAAGTGGTGAAATATTTAATACATTAATAATCATTTACTGTTTACGTGTTGACAATGTGGGAAGACACCTTGCTGAAACGCACAAGCATTGTGCCAAAACACTAACATCACTCGTAACAGAAACAATAGTTATTCTTTGCCCTGGACTATTCTTAAAGTGGTAATACACAGAAAAGGCTATGTCCTCAGTGATGGCAAAGACAATATTCTCCTGCTGAACAACCCTCAGCCACATATCTTTTCAGTAAACACAATCTCTCTCTCTCACACACACACACGCACACACACATACAAAAAAACACTCAACATTAAAACCAAAGTTAATCACATCCCCAAATGAACATCTGTAAACACTAAAATTAACATGGCTGCCAAATTATCAATATCAACACGAAGCCAAAAAATATTCTAAACAAAATTTCACCCAAATGTCAGACAAATGTCCACCAGTCACATGTATGAACAGCTGTTTTATGTTGATCTCGCCGTGCGAAAAACAGTTTGTTTTCCCCACGTAGACACACTGCGAGGAAGAATAACATTTTAGCCTTAACCTCTACAGCATGTTCTTTTATGTTCTTGCCAAAAAAAATGTTAAAAAGAAATTCTCCAACAGCAGCTTTTCAGGGAGTGCTGCCCCCCTGAGGGAACAGAAAACTATGGCAGCACACTCACTGCCATTGGTCAATAACCTTTTGATTTTGGGCCAATCAGATGCCCTTTATGGGGTAACTTAAATAACACCCGTTCTGGAGCTGTTGGCTGCCTGGATCTTGTTAAGGCTGTGTTCCAGTGTGTGGGTGGGCCCCATGGTCTGGTATCTGTTAAGGCACTGTTCCAGTGTGTGGATGGGCCCCATGGTCTGGTTTCTGTTAAGGCTCTGTTCCAGTGTGTGGATGGGCCCCATGGTCTGGTATCTGTTAAGGCTCTGTTCCAGTGTGTGGATGGGCCCCATGGTCTGGTATCTGTTAAGGCTCTGTTCCAGTGTGTGGATGGGCCCCATGGTCTGGTATCTGTTAAGGCTCTGTTCCAGTGTGTGGATGGGCCCCATGGTCTGGTATCTGTTAAGGCTCTGTTCCAGTGTGTGGATGGGCCCCATGGTCTGGTATCTGTTAAGGCTCTGTTCCAGTGTGTGGATGGGCCCCATGGTCTGGTATCTGTTAAGGCACTGTCCACTTGTTGCCTAATTATTTAACCCTAATTATTTAGGTAACCCTGGTATATTTCAAAACCAGGGTTACCAAGCACTTTGTGATAAAACACCAAAATTATGACACATAACATCACAAACAAAACGCCCGAGTCAAGAGCACAAGATCCAGGAAAAGCTAGAGAATAAAAATGGGTCTTAAGACATTTTTTTAAGCGATTGTCGAGTTGGATAATCCAAAACTTTTAAATAAAAGAAATGAAAGTGATAAGTGAGAGTGGAGCAGTTTCGACAGCTAATGGCAGCTTGGTTGAGATCCGTGCCTCAACCGCAATTAAGCCGGGGCCTGCTTAAATCCGCGGGAAAACTCGCTTTCTGCTGATAAGCAGGCCAATTTGGTGGCCTTAATAAAACCCGGCGTACGGAGATATGAAATACGAGAGCTTTGATTCGTCAATTTCAGCACAATGTGGTGCACGGGGGAGAAGGAGAGAGCGGATTTGCGGGTCTGAAATAAATAAATAAATAATAATAACAACAACACAAAGGACGGCCAGCCACGCTATGCTCAGTGGCATTCCTTTGTGTCAGAATGCATTAACAAAGTACATCAGTGTTCTCTTCCCCGCAGACTCCGTCGCTGCCAAAAACAGCGCCGGAGCTCCACTCTCAGATCCCCCATAATAGGTGTCGCCGCGACAAAAGGCGAAAAAGGAATCCTCTCATTTAGCGCTGAACGCATGCCAACGACTCAATTCAGGACGTTCCGAGCCGTATACCGCAGATGTCGCGGCGGAGACGCCGCTATTCACGGTCCATAAAGACCACTTAGGCATCAATAACAGACACCGCGCTATCTCCTGGGGAGGAAAGAAAAAAAACTAAAACACGCGCACAAAAAATAAATAATGGGTACAGAGATTATGGCGAGATTGTCTGGAAAAAACACTGCCGAGTAACTACAGAGCCGCTCCTGAGAGCAGAGCGAGTGTCTGTTTAGCTCGCGCTGTTTGGGTTCTTCCCACGGGACGACTGCGGGCTTTGTCGCGCGCGCTTTGTGTTCCACCGCTTTGCGGGCTATGAACTTCTAACGCGCCGTTTCCGTGGCAGCCCGAGCTCTGCCGTCTCGCTGCGATGCGAGGAGAACAGAACATCCTCGGCTGGTTTCTTACTGTGTAACAAACTGGCCCTCTCAACTGGAGGGCTTGACAGATAAACGCGGTCCAACCTATAATCAGCCAAATCAAAAAAGGAATAGCATCACAGGAAATTCGCTTATTACTGACTTTAATGGGACCGGAGGGAAGGAGAATGTACGAGATGCATCTCATCATCAGATAATCCCGTGAAAATGTAAATAAGCACCGCTGCTGTCACAATGTCAAAATGTGAACATGCTAAAAAAAAAAAAAAAAAGTAAAAGAAGTAAGAAAAAAAGAAACAAATTCATTAAACAGACCATTTTGTGAGCATTCATTTTTTTTCACAGCATGGTGAACATAGCTTCTCACACTGTGGTATATGGATGCACTTGCAGTAAATTTGGACATGCTGCGCCTGCATAAAAAGTTGGCACTCTGCCAGGCGGTCAATCGCAATTATAATTGGACACAAACGTTTAAGAACACAAATATTTAAAAGAGGGCGTATAATCCGGTAGTCTGCGACCATTTCCAGGTGTAAATCTGTACAGTCTGAGCAAAACCACCACGTAAGAACAATCAAGGGCTCAGAAGGGTTCACAGGATTCAAAAGGGTTTCACAGGGTTCAAAGTTCATGCCCCCAACAGGTCATCTGAAAGGATTTGTGCAGAGTTTTTCCCTAGCTTACAGAATGTCAGACTGCAAGAAACCCACTATTTTCAGTTCAACCTGGCAATTAGCAAAATTCTGTATTTTGCAATCATACCAATTAACTCTATAACCACCCAGAGCTAGACCGATGAACCAAAGAACAGAAACAGGCAAACACTACAAACACAAACTGCTTCAAACCAGGAGCTCCACCAATCAGCTGACCCATACATCCCAGAAAAACAAAATCCTAAATCAATTCCAGAAATAAACAAATAAAACAATCAAATCACGGAGAACATATCCAGAAATAGGCTAACATTTGCTCAATGATTCCTCAGCAAAAAAAAAAAAAAAAAATGGAGTAAAAGTTTTGATCTTACCTGAATCTGCACGGCCTTGTTTTTGCAATTTTATCCATTCTGTGCACGTCTCTGAATCTTCCCATTGAAGGTAAAACTGAAGGACCAAAATTAGGAACTGATATGAAAGGGAGGCGGGGGGAAATTTAGCAGTTCTGAGTCACTTTCTCTTCTGACCCATGGCTACTTTACTTCCATTAGGCCCACCTCGGCCTACCTGGGATTCTCTTCATCTTCTGCTCCGCCCTCTTCCCTGCAAAACTGGATGGAACCACATCATTTCCTGTTCCTGTTTCTGACATACAGTAAGGTAGAGTGAATTTGTTTATTGCCCCTAGTGGCAGATCAAATACGTGTTATTTTTTAAATCAGTTAAGGAGTGAGACCACAAGTATGTGATTAGAATGTTCTTCACAGAGAATATTCTTAACAGAACATTCTAAAGCTGTTATAGCAATCTGAAGCAGTGGAGTTCTAGAACACTGACTTGGAATTTTGAGGGGAAATAAAACCTACATTTCAAAGAGTTAAATACAGTTGGGCCCCTCCTGCTTTTCTGGGTCGAGCCCCTGAGCCCGGAAGGCCTCAGACGTCCTCGTCACATGACTAGGGGGTGGTACGTGGCGTCGCCGCGGCGACCGGGCTGACCGCTTCATTAGTGCCCTGGCAGCAGGCCAAAGGCGTCTCCCCGGAAACGTCGTTAGTCTCCGGGACCTCCCTTTGTCCGCCGCCTCTAAAAGGCGGGAAAACGACGCTTCTCACACTGCTCTGCCTCGGCTCGGTCTCTCCGGTCCTGCTGCGGGACGTTCCAGATCTCCGCCATCTTAGAGGGCATCTGGGCCTTTAATCTGCAAATTAAAATCACCAGCCATTCATTTAACATGTCACCCAACACAGGGCAGCATATGGCATGTATTTATTAATAAAAAAAACACCGGCCATTTATTTTACTTGCATGTGAACATATTAATTGAAAGTTTTCATTTTATATTTAAATAAGCGTTAGACAGGGGACAGGCACAAGGTAAAATGGATATTACTAGAATTACTGTCTAAACCTTATATTAAGTGTACCAATATGAACTTTCTGAGAGTAGAATTAACATTAAAATCCAACATTTTCCTGTGTAGTGCGTTGATGCAAACACAATGAAAGATAATTGGGAGCTGTCTGCATAAATTTCCTGGAAGTCAAAACAGACGGAATTTCATTTTTTAAAAATTATTATTACAAAAATGATCCGAACAATTGAATTAGATTTCCGAGAATTCTGCTATGCGGTGGGGGTTATTGGTGTTTCTGTGTAGTACCACGTTGATGCATTTTCCTTCTCCTCTGAAAAGAGAAGCAGGTAGAGAATGGCGAGGGGTGAGTTTTGGGCGGCTGGTTGTCCCGCAGCCAGGGTGACAGATGGAATGTTAATTGTGAACGAGGCCGGATCACACGCTGCATTCGAATTTGGAGATACGGAATGACACTGCTTTTTGCTCTTTCACGGTACGCATGGAGATTAAGCAGAAGAAAATCACACAAAGCACAGTCATGAATATTCTGAGGTGTTCCTGAAGCAAATCCTCACCACCTTTTTGGCACAACAGTGGCCAAAACTGGTCAAATCCTGTAGGAAATTTGCAAAGAACATAATAGGAGTGCAACTCGAACACTAACCAGTTGCAGCATTAAATTGATGGCAGCAGGACTTAATTGGTGTGTTATCCAGGTTAAAATAAATTTTTAAAAAAGTCCTGGAGAGTGGGTTTCCTTATTAATGCTAAATTGCTGTTAAATCGTCCAAAAGCAGTTTATTAAGCACACCTGGAAGACCGTGATTTTTTTGTCTTACCTGCTCAAAATATTGCCTTCACAGTACAGTAAATAAACTCACTTTGGGAACACTGAAACACGTTGCGCTCTGAAGTGAGTTTACTCTTCCTGTTTGAGATTTGCCCGTTGCCTGGAGCCTGTGTGCACCTGCTTGTGCCTTTAACAAGCTTTCACTGTGTTTAACAAGTGTTCCTTTTACTGAAGCATCAGGTGAGGTTAGCCATAGCCTCTCTGCTGCCGCGCTTTTGTGAGCAAACAAGGCAGGTCACAGGTGTACGTAGCAATGGAGAAACGGCTAAAACACAGCGAGGTCTGCTTCTGCATGGCAATGCACTTTCCTCCTCCTCTTCCTCGTCCTCCTCCTCCTCCTTGTCCTCCTCCTCGTCCCCCTCCTCCCTTCAGCTGAGAACCACAACTATAGCCAACGGACACGAGGTAGGGGGGTTGGGGGTGCAAGGGAGAGAGAATTCAATCCGGAACAATCTGTCACTGACCCAAAGTGACAACTCAGAGGGGACTCCGTTAAATGCCCCACAATCAATTACCCTTGTCAGGGCTGAGCCGTGCCCCGTGCCAAGGCGTGCCAATGTGCCACCGCACCTGGAACCAGATAATGGGGGTCACCCCCGCCCACTAATGAGGACGGGCGGAGACCATCGTCACAGAGAGAGGCGCTTAATTAAAGGAATCCATCATCGGCTGAAATCTGCTTACGGCAGCTCAAACGCACTTCCGTAGGGTGGAGAACGGGCAGGATGGCAATCAGGAAAAACAGAGGGATTTCTCTCCATCTCTCTCTCTCCCTCTCTCTCTCCTCCCTCCCTGCCCTCCCTCTCCCTCCCTCCCTCCCTCCCTCTCTGTCTTTCTCTTTCTTTCTGCGTTCAGGTAGAGATTAAGCCCTAGAAAATGGACAGATGAACTGAATGAAATGGCGTTCTCTGGAGCGGCTGCCAGGCTGGCGGTAAATGGTCGTCATTCAGGGTCGTAACGCAGTCAGTGATGTGGCGCTCGTGGCGGCTGGGCCCTGAAGGCCAGCACAATGCCTGCACCGCCAGCAGCGCCCTCCAGGGTGCGCCATCAGCACTCTGGCGTAAATCACCGCCAGAATAAATCATTTATATGCTTCCTGTGTTAGTAAGCCTGAGATAGGGGAACATCTGAGTGGTTTGTGATATCAGTGGGCCTCATTCACAAAACCTTTCTTAAATCATTCTTATTTTTTGATGTCAGTGAGTGCGAAGATACTAGGCATCAAAACAGTTTTCAATTAGATCTTAGCACCGAACATTCATTAAAATCACCGCTGCCAAAAACTGACTTTTCTTGGGGAGTTAAGGGACATAGTTTCTCACCGAGGGGACTGAAACACGCAACCACCTGGTTCAGAGTCCTATTATTAAAATGTTTTTTTTTTTTTTGTCATCCAAGAGACTTGTATTATGTTAAAAAAAATGAAGATACTTGACCTATTTTGTGCAGGCTCTCGGGAGGGTGTTAGTAACAGGCTCTGAAAGGTGCAGTGATGTGAGGAGGATGTATGGTCTGTTTGTTTGTGCTGCTGAGCCCCTGAGCAGTAACTCACACTCTAATCCCCCAGAACAGATTAAAGGCCCCGCCCCCAAGGGGTGGCCGGTCCCGCCCCCCAACGGTGGCCGATCCCGCCCCTTTCTACTGGTCCTGCTATCTATGGTTCCTGCTCCAGGGACACGGCGGGTTTTTGGGTCGGTCAGTCGTTTGGTTCGGCCTGCGGAACCCTGCACCCTCGTTTCCAGGCAACCCCGTCGACCTCACCGCGGCAACAAGTCTGCTGAGGAGGACGAGTCGAAAACAGAGCTAACGGATCGCGTCCGGCTGGTGGGCAAATCAACGTCTATCGGTGTTCAATGAATCAGTTTCCAAACCAAAAATGGCAATCTCTTCCATTGATGAGCTATTTCTTATTCCTATTTGCGCAGTTCTAACAGCTTAAATGAAAGTAATTTCTTTTTTTTTAATGAAAGTCGGTTTCTTTTTTTTGCATGGATGTCATTCCATTCAAAAGCTCATTATTTTGCGCTGTAGGATTTATTGTCCAGATGGTTAGGGGCTTTTTTTCTCTTCTTGTCTAATTGCCAACAACTGTTTGTGTGAAATACAGCATTTATACAACGCAGAGACAGGTGCAGAAATGTGTGTGTGTGTGTGTGTGTGTGCCCTAGCTGCATATGTAGATAAATATAAATTACTACACTTTTCTTGGATCACAGTAAAACTGTTCATAGCTGTCAAAAAGAAATTAAAAAACCGAGGCGTATTCTACTTTAACTGAGCCGTATTTATCAAGGGTTCATGACAGAGTCCCAGTTAATTCAGCACAAATGGCCCATGCATCCTTAAACAAGTACACATGCACACATAGATACACATGCACACACACACACACACACACACAGACACACTCACGCACACATGCGCATGTGCACACGCACACACACACACACACACACACACACATATAAACAAACATAAATACATAAATATCATAAGATTTTCCTGCCAATGCATCATGCATTCTTCATAACATATGTTTGGAATCGGGGTAACGGGGGGGTGTGTGTCTGTGTGTGGGGGGGGGGGGGGGGGGGAGTGAATCGGTAGGCGTGGGGGTGTCCCCTCTTTTGAAGTGATCTCCCGAACGTGTTCGTATGAAGATGCTTTCTTGTTCAAAGCGGTGGAAGGAATGGCTCGGGGAGGGAGGGGGGGTGGGGGGGTGGGGGGGTGGGAGGGAGGGGACAGCAACATCAATCGCCGACCCCGCCTCCTCAGCTGCGCCCGTCCTAAAGGGCTGCCAGTCTGTGCCATCTGCCGCTCTTCCTATTCCCACCCAACATATTGGCACAGCCCCCCCCCCCACCCTCCTTCTGCCCCCCCCCCCTCCCCAAATCAGACACCTCTCTGCAATCTGTTTCTTCTCTCCCTCTCCTGGGTTCCCCTCTTCCTCTACGGTAACGGCAAAGAGGTTCCGAGAGAATTTCCTGTCTCCCGGGTAACTGCACTTACCGTTTTTCAAGTACCCCCCCCCCCCCCCCCCCCCACTCCACCCGCCCCGTGCCATTCCACAGTCCCGTCCCCGGCAAAATCACTTAAATTGTGCGCACAGGGTCATCGTCGTGGCAACGCAATGCAGGACAGGGCCAGATACTGCGCTATGCCAAAGGTATTCCTACGGACTAGCAGGACGCTCAGCTCTCTGTCCCTTTTGTGTTTACTCAGGTGTCCTTTGTCTAATATTACATTTTGTCTAAAGATCTGAAACCATTCAATGTGACAGTCCTGCAATAATATAAGAGATCAGAAAGAAGGGGGGGGGGGGGGATACTTTTTCATGGCACTGTGTATAGTTCGAAGGACGAGGTGGTAATCAGTGAATGAAATTGCCCGTGCGCACCCGAGAAATCCTTCCCCCATCGCATTACCTCATTCGGTCCGTCTCAGATAGCATTCCCTGCTCTGAGCGGGGCTAACCGCTGGCACGAATCTTTCTGCGGCGTCGCGCGGCGCCCGCGCTGGCACTGCCAACACCGTGCCCGCTGTTGCTAGGATACAGCTCGTAACGCTGCGCGCGTGTGTATTGCGAACAGGTGCGAGGCTTGGTCGTGGCCGATTTATTTATTTCAATCCACTTCATTAAAAAAAGGTTATCAGCTACAACCCCCCTTGTGTTGCCGTGACGATGCCAAGCAGCCTGTCATTCTCTCAGTGCCGCCGCTCGATACCTGCATCCGAAGCAGACGGGGTTAACATTTAAATTCTCTCTGGGAAACACTTTCGCTTAATGTTCCCTCGGAAACCGGAAAAAAACGTTTGTCCAGCGAGGGTCGAGGTAAATACAAGTGACGTCAGAAGCCGAACTGTTAGAGGAGTTCTCTCCAGACCGGTGTACTACCTACAAACTTCCGCAAAAATTGCATCACTGCATTTCCAAGTTAAACTAAGAATGGGGATGCGATTTCTTTTAGTGCTTATAAAGTGGGATCATCCAGAGCGACCTGCATTATTTACATGTGATCAGCTGATCAGTTTCACACTTCTGGACGTGTTAGGCTACGCACATAAATCAGAGCCACTGTAGCGGAGGAAGAGCGGGTGAATGATCACGACCTCAGACAGCCACAAGAGCTCTGCTGATACAGGTAACTCACCTCACCTGGTTTCCTGGGTCTGAACCGGTCGCTGGTGTGAAGAGGAAAACAAAAAAAAAACCAGCAGAGCCCTACGGCTCTCCCCGGGACCAAGGTTAACCAACGCCGGCGCAGTGGCAGTGCCCCGCGTCGGGATTCAAACCAGCAACCTCCCCATCATACCGCTGCATTAACTGTGATATAATGAACTCCCCCAATAGGGCAATTATTCACAAGGGTAATTAACGGAAGCCAAAGAGTGAGAGAGAGAAAAAAACGGTAATGAAATAAGAGGCCTTTTGACGGAGCCCTGAAAGTGGCGTGTGACAGAGAGATGGAGAGCCTTCCGAGGCGCTGCTTCTCCCCGGCGGGGAATGGCGGGCTGTAAACACCGGGAGGACCGGTGCAGCTGGTGCGGGGGCCGTCCCCGCGCCCCCTCCATCTGTTCCGGGCCCTGACCCACCCGCCCGGGGGGGCGGCTGGTACCGCCACGCCAGCCGCCAGCATCCTGCCAAGGGTGGCGCGGGGTTTGGAAACGAGCCATTCAGACCTTACAGCAAACAAAAAAAAAAAAAAGAGAGAGAGAGAACATAAAATTTAAAAAAACAAGGCGGCATTTCGTATGGCTCTGTGGGTTTTATGGGTGGTTATGGATGCTTATCTTTATGCGTTCGCATTATGTGTCGTGTCGCATTATGTTTGTGGGTTAGCGCGGTTAACTTGCATTGTTGTGCACACGCGCTCACTAGCCTGCGACTGCCGTTAGCCTTCTGTTAGGCCTGTTACGCTCTGTGATCTCACAGAACCACACGGAGGGGCTTGCTTGCTGTCTCTGGCATCGCACGCGACTCTGCGTGAGAACATCTGCTGAAAGAACGCGGTGTAGCGCGGGGGGGGGGGGGGGGGCACCGCTGGTGTAACGTGAGGTAATGCAGTCATGTGACCTGAGAGCGTGTGCACAACCTGTGCAGGTGAGGTGAGAATGACTCGCTTCTGTGCAGGCGATGTGATTAAGGGTTCTATGCAGGTGATGTGATTAAGGGTTCTATGCAGGTGATGTGATTGTGGGTTCTATGCAGGTGTTGTGATTGTGGGTTCTATGCAGGTGTTGTGATTGTGGGTTCTATGCAGGTGTTGTGATTGTGGGTTCTATGCAGGTGTTGTGATTGTGGGTTCTATGCAGGTGATGTGAGTTGAACGGGGGGGGGTGGGGGGGGGCATGCAGGTTGAACGGGGGGGGGGGGGGGGGGGGGGGGCAGCTTGCAGACTGCAGACACAGAGCAGATGTAGTGACTCAGGAGCTCCGTTATGATAAATGACCCACTGTCTCCCATTAGCACCAACAGCCAATCAATACCACTCGCGCTGACGTTTCCCTTCTGGATCCAATTCAGCTGTGTAAGCAGGGAGCGTTCTCTCTCTCTCTCTCTCTCTCTCTCTCTCTCTCTCTGTTTCGCTCTCTCTACTCTCTCTCTCTCTGCCCCCTGCTATCTCCTGCCTCTATCTCTCTCCCTGTTTCTCTCCCCTCTCCTTTCCTCTACCTCTCTCTTTCCCCTGCTCCTTCTCTCTCTCAATCTCTCTGCCTCTATCTCTATCTAGCTATCTCTTTCTCTCCTTCATCATCTCTCTCTCACCTACCTGTTTGTCTATACCCTATCTTCCCCCTTTCTCATTTTCTCTTCCCCATTCTTTCTCTCTCCCTCCCTCCCTCCCTCCCTCTCCCTGTCTCTCTCATGCTGAGGGGAGGAGAGGGGATTGATTCACCAGAGCTGCATGTTCATCCCACAAAACCTTGACAGTTGTGCCCCCCCCCCCTTCAATATCCTCAATGCCCTCCCTCCCTCCTACCATCCACCCCCCACCCCCCACCACCACCAAACCCCCTGCAACGGCTTTCTGGGCAAAGTATCATATACCGAAGATGCTTGATACCTGACACTTGGCTTTATGTCAGGTATAAGAAATGCAAAAACAAAACAAAACTAATGTATCAGGTTAAGATAAAAAAAAAAGAAAAATGTAGAAGTAGATCTGGATAAGAGTACCTGCTAAATTCCAGTAATGTGGTATAATGTCATAATCTGTAAGCTTTGAGTGCGTGTGTGTGTATGTGCATGTGTGTGTGTTTTCCAATCATGGTGTTTCAAGTGGCTAATTTTCTGTGGTAAAATTATTACATTATTTAGTTTTGTTCCCTTAGTTTCACAGAAACATTATCAACATAAAACTACTGAGGTGTTTTTTGTAAGCTTAATGCTGTCAAAATGCAAAACTTTGTTATGAGGAACCTGCTACGACAGTAGAGTTCAGGTTCTGCCACAACGCATTTGTGACCAACTCCCGAAACACCAACAACGTTGCACCTGCACCACTCTGGCTGGCCAGAAGGGGGCAGTGGAAACCCAGTGCAGTGAGACCCGGAGAAGCTCAGTTCCTGCTACCTCTCATTCGATGAAAGCCGGGCCCTTTTTGCTTCTTATCGGCAGGCGACCGCCTGAAACGACGTGCTCAGAGAGGACTCAAAGCGTCCGGAAATAACCTCGAGCGGCGACGGCGGTGGCATGGGTGTCATCGCACCCCTCGTGACGGGACGGGACGGGACGGGACGGGTTTTTCGCGAAAGCGGCTCGCCCCCTTCTCTCTGCTAGGGAAGTGTCCTCATCCTGGTCAAAGCCACAGGAAATTCCAGCGCTGTGTTAGAGCTCTCTCTGTGGACTTTTGTTTTTAGACACGGGGAGTGAGGGGGGTGGGGGGGGGGGAACTTTAGCAAACCAGCCCCAACCCCCCCCCCCCCCCCCCCCCACCACCTTCCAGGTCACAAGAGCAAGGAAACAGGTTGAGGAGCAGCGGGGAGAAAAAACAAAGATCTCTTACACAAGGACCCGAGAACTGCAGAACAGCGTCTTTTGAGTTGTGAAAGTAGCCGAGCCACACGTAACCTGTTACTGCTGCTACTTTTTTCACTGACCCAAGGGGAAACACGCCACGTTTCTGAAACCCAGCCAACTGCGCACACATGGTCACCTCCGAACAGACATGCTAGCACGGTGCATGCGCTAACACGGAATGCTTGCTAGCACGGTACACTTGCTAGCACTGTAAGCAAGCTCTCACGGTACGCTGGCTAGCATTGTCCGCTCACTTGCACGACTTACTTGCTAGCACGGCATGCACGCTAGCACAGTAAGCCTCGCTAGCATGGTGCACACGCTAGCACAGTGCGCTCGCCAGCACGGAATGCTCGCTAGCAGGAGACACTTGCTAGCGTGGTAAGCTAGCTAGCACTGTAAGCAAGCTATCACAGTACGCTAGCTAGCATTGTCCGCTCGCTAGCACGACACACTCGCTAGCACAACATGCACGCTAGCACGGTACGCTTGCTACACGGTACACATGCTAGTACGGCACGCTCGCCCTGTGAATAAACCTGAAACAAAACTGATCTTTAGCACGCGGCTACGCTTCAGAGGAACAGGGACGTGTAAAAGGCTTCTACGATGCGGCCGGCCGGAGTCCTGGCTTTGAGTGTAACGGTGGAGGATTAATTTAGAAGCGATGGCTCAGTGACCCATGTGACTTTGAGTTCGGTCATTTTTCACCGCCCGTACCACGCCTGCCGATCGACGTTCTCGCCTGGGCGGGTCCCGCAGGGTTGAACAGTCACCTGGGGGCATGCCGACAGCGTCAGGGCACCTGTTACCTGGGCCTCCCAAAAGGCGGGTCACGACCCCTCAGGTAGGCGGGGTCAGGGGGTCAAGCTGGGAGGGGAAAAACGATTAATCTTCATACCGCCGAGCCTCCCCCACAGGAGTGCTGATCTGGGGTCAGCTTCCTGCCATCCATACCTCAGTCACATCCTCCCATCGTGACACATCCATCCATACCACCGCTCAGCATCACGCCCCATCCGGATTAAAACCGAGCGTGACCGAGCGGGGTAAGTGGACATCATCCCGCTGATGCCGGAATGGTACGCTCACACACACACACACACTCACACCCAACGTAGCTGCCGTGTCCGGAGCCAATCAGCTCGTTGGGAGCAATTAGGGGTTAGGTGTCTTGCTCAGGGACACTTCGACATGCCCAGGGCGGGGGATCGAACCGGCAACCCTCCGACTGCCAGACAACTGCTCTTACCTCCTGAGCTATGTCGGGGTGTGTGCCGTGTTTTCGGGACCGCAGACACGGTCGCGTTAGCACGGTCTGTTTTTGCGCTCGCGGTCCGTCCCGCGTGTCCCCCCCCCCCCCCCCCCCCCCCCCCCCCCCCCCCCCCCCCCCCCCCCCGTCCCGCAGTGTCCTGCTCTTTATTATTTATTTCGCTGCAGATTTCGGCTGGCCTCAGGGATTTCCCCTTCCTGGCATTGTCTGGACGTCCCGTCCGTTCTGGAGAGCTGATCTGACACAATAGAGCCCCCCCCCCCCCCCCCCCCCCTCTCACCATTCCACCCCCCTCAACACACCCCCAAACCCCAACAGGGTTTGCAACTTCCCCCAATTCAGGGGTGTGCAAAACTCACACCCCGCACCCTCAGCAGACAAGCAGCATGTTGTGATTGGATGTGAGGAAGGTCATGTGACAACAGTATACCGCTGCCAGAAAACAGCTGATCTTGGGTCAGGTCCCCCGTGTCCAAAACTACCCTGATCAATTAAGAGCCAAAAGCCAAAACTGATCCCAGACCAGGGTTTGTATTCACAAAGCAGCTCAGAGCTGATGGTATCAGGATTCAGGTTTTTTTACTTGGTAAAACATGGGCGAAAAACAGACCCACTGAATTTCACTGAAGCACTTTCATAAAGTCACTTTGGAGGTCAGTGTCTGCCAAAAGCTGTAATGTCTGTAGAATAGAGGAGAGGGTTAGAGAGGAGAGGGACAGGGAGGAGATGGGTAGGGAGGAGAGGGGTAGAGAGGAGAGGGGTAAGGAGGAGAGGGGGCATGGAGGAGAGGGGCAGGGAGGGGAGGGGTAGAGGAGGAGAGGGATGGGAGGAGAGGGGCAGGGAGGAGAGGGGAGCGGGAGGAGAGCGGTAGGGAGGGAGAGGAGAGGGTAGGAGGAGAGGGATGGGAGGAGAGGGGGCAGGGAGGAGAGGGGAGCGGGAGGAGAGCGGTAGGGAGGAGAGGAGTAAGGAGGAGAGGGATGGGAGGAGAGGGGGCAGGGAGGAGAGGGATAGGAGGAGAGGGGAGCGGGAGGAGAAGGGTAAGGAGGAGAGGAGAGGGAGAGGAGGGAGGGGAGGAGGAGAGGGGTAAGGAGGAGAGGGGAGAGGGGGCGGGAGGAGGGGTAAGGAGGAGAGGGGAGCGGGAGGAGAGGGGAGAGGGAGGAGAGGGATAGGAGAGAGGGGAGGGGGAGGAGAGAGAGGGGTAAGGAGGAGAGGGGGGGAGGAGGGAGGAGAGGGGTAGGAGGGAGGAGAGGAGAGGGGAGGGGGGGGTAAGGAGGAGAGGGGGAGGGAGGGAGAGAGGGGAGGGGAGGGGGGAGAGGGGAGGGGGTTAAGGAGGAGGGGGGAGGGGAGGAGAGGGGAGCGGGAGGGGGTAAGGAGGAGAGGGGAGCGGGAGGAGAGGGATAGGAGGAGAGGGGAGGGGGGAGGAGAGGGGTAGGGAGGGAGGGATAGGAGGGAGGGGGGAGCGGAGAGGAGAGGGATAGGAGGAGAGGGGAGGAGGAGGAGAGGGATAGGAGGGAGGGGAGCGGGAGGAGAGGGGATAGAGAGGAGAGGGGAGGGGGAGGGGAGGGGAGAGGGGAGGAGGAGGAGGAGAGGGGAGCGGGAGGAGGGGGCGAAAGGGGGAGGGGGGGGAGGGGAAGAGGGGGAGGGGAGGGAGAGGAGGGGGAGGAGGGGAGCGGGAGGAGAGGGGAGGAGGGGGGGTAGGGAGGAAAGGGGAGCGGGGAGGAGGAGAGGTGAGAGAGGGTGGAGAGGGGTAGAGAGGGAGGGGGGAAGGAGGGAGGGGAGCGGGAGGAGAGGGGAGCGGGAGGAGAGGGGAGAGGGAGGAGAGGGGTAAGGAGGAGAGGGGAGCGGGAGGAGAGGGGTAAGGGGAGAGGGTGTGCCCTTCTCGATTCCCGCCGTGCGGTTAGCTGATACCCTGCAGGCCTGCGGTGGCGGGATGCCAGTCCGCCATCTCACCGCCGTGTCTGTGCCAGTCATACAGGGAGACGCTCACAGAGTAACCTGAGGCAGACCTCTCTCTCTCTCTCTCTCTCTCTCTCTCTCTCTTGTCTGCCCTCTCTCTCTCTCTCTCTCCCTCTCTCTCTCTGTCTGTCTGCCCTCTCTCTCTCTCTCTCTCTCTCTCTCTCTCTCTGTCTGTCTGCCCTCTCTCTCTCTCTCTCTCTCTCTCTATCTCTCTCTCTCTCTCTCTCTCTCTCAGTCTGCCTGCCTCTCTCTCTCTCTCTATCCCTCTCCCTCATTCTCCTCCCTCTCTCTCCCTCTCTTTTGCCCTCACCTCCTCTTTCTCCCCCTCTCTATCTCTCATCTCCCCTCTGTCTCCCACTATCTGCCCCTCTCTCTCCCTCTCTTTCTCCCCTCTGTCTCCCACTATCTGCCCCTCTCTCTCCCTCTCTTTCTCCCCTCTCTCTCCCTCTCTTTTGCCCTCACCCTCTCTTTCTCTCCCTCTTCCCCTCTCCCTCTCTTTCTACCCTCTGTCTCCCACTATTTGCCCCCTCTCTCTCTCTCTTTTGCCCTCACCCTCTCTTTCTCTCCCTCTTCCCCTCTCTCTCTCTTTCTCTCCCTCTCTCTCTCTCTCTCTGAAGCCCCAGGCGTCTGTGCCACTGTGAGAAGCTATTATTACGGCTTAGCCCGGGTCTGTCTGGGGGGGGGGAGGGGATGGAGGGGGGGCGAGGGGCGGGGGGGGTGCCAGTTGCACCATATAAATTACTCCCCTTCTGGAACATCCTGTTCTGTAGTTATGGAGATGGCATACGGACAGCTTTAGTCTGGCGGGGGCCGGGGGGGGGGGGGGGGGGGGGGGGGGGGGGGGAGGGGCGTGCCCAGCTGCTCTGGGCATTGCGGGGGCACCATTGTGTTGCTGGACGGGTGGGGGGAGGGGCGGGGAGTTGGTTTGTCGAGGGGGGAACCGAGAGGGATTTTTGGGTCTCGGCAACGGAACACAGTGGGATTTAACGGGTGCATTTTTGCCAGCGTCAATGCCCTGATGAGAGTGGCAGGGGCTGAGGCGGGGGTGGGGGGGGGGGGGGGGGGGGGGGTGCAGCTCTGTCCAACTCACACTTCCGTTTCTCTTCTTCACCTTTTCTGTGCTGACCTCGGGACGGCCCAACGGCTCAGGTGAAGCACTCACCTGTAGCACGACACCTGCTGCAAGAGCGGGAGAAAGCCTGCTGCTTTTTTATTGTGCTTCAGTCTGTAGCTGAGCAAGATTTACGCCACATAGTTCTGATTCGGATCTCTCTGGAACTGGCAGCTGCTTGCGGAACTGTTAATGCGGTGAAAGGGGGGAATGGTAAATATGGTGTATCATTAGTGGAACAGTGAAATTGCCGTTCGGGGTGCGAGGGGGGAGGGGGGGGGGGGGAGGGGGTTATTATCACAACGCTGAGCTTTCACAGGCTCGCATTTGAGTGAAAGGTTTCAGGGGCGGGGGCCCTGTCCCGTGTGTTTATTTAAGAGTGGCGGCATGCGCTGGGGTTCGCTGGGGTGCGCTGGGGTGCGCTGGGGTTCGCTGGGGTGCGCTGGGGTGCGCTGGGGTGCGCTGGGGTGCGCTGGGGTTCGCTGGGGTGCGCTGGGGTTCGCTGGGGTGCGCTGGGGTGCGCTGGGGTTCGCTGGGGTGCGCTGGGATTCGCTGGGGTGCGCTGGGGTTCGCTGGGGTGCGCTGGGATTTGCTGGGGTTTGCTGGGGTACGCTGGGGTTCGCTGGGGTGCGCTGGGGTGCGCTGGGGTGCGCTGGGGTTCGCTGGGGTTCGCTGGGGTTCACTGGGGTGTGCTGGGGTGCGCTGGGGTTCGCTGGGGTTCACTGGGGTTCGCTAGGGTTCGCTAGGGTTCGCTGGGGTGCGCTGGGGTGCGCTGGGGTGCGCTGGGGTTCGCTGGGGTGCGCTGGGGTGCGCTGGGGGTTCGCTGGGTTCGCTGCGGTGCGCGGGGTGCGCTGGGGTGCGCTGGGGTGCGCTGGGGTGCGCTGGGGTTCGCTGGGGTTCGCTGGGGTGCGCTGGGGTTTGCTGGGGTGCGCTGGGGTTTGCTGGGGTGCGCTGGGGTGCGCTGGGGTGCGCTGGGGTGCGCTGGGGTGCGCTGGGGTTTGCTGGGGTGCGCTGGGGTGCGCTGGGGTTCGCTGGGGTTCGCTGGGGAGGGGTGAGAGACGGTCTGTGATGCTACAGCCTGCAGCTCTGTTCTCTCCAGGGAAGCACATGAAGATCCCCTGGGGGGGGGGGGGGGGGGGGGGGGGGGGGGGGGGGTGAAGGGTGGGTGGGGGGAGGGTGTCACTTGATTAATGGCAGGCACGCATGAATGAAAGTATCGGAACAATCGTGACTTTGTCCTGGGTGTAACCCGAAACAATGGCAGGCTTGGGTGGGGGGGGGGGGTCTGTCACCATCAGTGGGTGGGGGCGGCAGGGGGGGTGGATGAGAGCCTATTGGTTGCCTTTATTTTAAGTATCTGCCTCCTCTCCACATACGCACGAGTGTGTGCACACACACTCAAATGCAGGATAAAGACTCCAGGATTTTAACACCAAACTACAGTGGTGGTGAGGTTATCAGCCGCACACACACACACACACATACACACACACACAGATACACACACACAATCTGCCTGCTGGCCTTGCATCTTGAACATAAGAACATAAGAATACATAAAGAGGAGAACAGGCCAGTGTACATCAACACTTACCTACAGGTTTGAGAGCATGCTGTAAAAAATAAAATAAAAAAACACCTTTCAGCAGAGGGATTTCTGGGATTTGGTGTTCCGTTCTGCAGTGTTTATGTGAACGTGGACGGAGTTAAAGCGATATGTACGTGCTCACGGTCAACCCAGGCGTGAAGCGGGAGAGAGGGGGGGAGAGATTACACGCACTGCTTCTCACGAGAGAGAGAGAGAAAGAGAGGGAGGGAGAGAGGGAGAGAGAGAGAGGGAGAGGGAGCTCCCCTTCTGTCCCAAAACATTCACACATTCACACCTGTAACCACCATCTGGAGCTGAGGGAGAGAGAGAGAGGCACATAATCCTGCCTTCTGACAGAAAGACAGCCGTTGCTTCTCTCCAGTTTAACAACACTTACATGTACTTTTTTTTGTTGAATAAGTGCCATCCACACCAGGGCACAATGGGCAAATGTGCTAATTATTTCCACTTCCAGATCTCACTCCAATACCTTATTTCAAAAAAACATTGCCGTGAAATATATTTATCAATTAACATTTCATATTTAGCAAGACATTCCACATATCCACAATACACTGCAGCACATTACGTTCCCCAAAGGGCTGGCCTGTGGGCATCTGCAAGTTACATCAAGCAAAGAATGTGACTCCGCCCCCTACCTTTCACCCGCTGGAAAATCAGGGCACAGCACAGCCGTTTCATCCAATGAGAAACTGTTCTATAAATCTCCTAGGCAGCGTCTGTGGCTCCGCCCCCCTGCTCCCTGCCCCCCTTGCCCACGCACCATTTCATTAAATCACAGAGAGCCCATTTTCTCCACCCCTGGCAAACCGCGGGCAAACCTCGGGCACCATGCCCGCCCCCAATTCAGCCGCGACGGGCCAGGAAAGGTCACCCACGGGGTAATGCCCGGAAAAAATGCTACCGTAACAATTACTGAATGGCAGGGAGGAGAATGGGGAGATTCGTTCCTTCTGGTGTCCCCCCCCCCCCCCCCCTCCCCTGCCCCCCAGCTCTTGAGCCATCAAGACATAAAAAAAAAAAAGAGTCTTTATTTTGTAAAACTAGAGAGAGAGAGAATAATGCTGTTCTGGTGTAAAATCAGACACAGGCACTTGATGGGGCACCTAAAGGTCCTTTCACTATAGCTGGTGGTGGGTGTCCAGTCATAATGCAGAATGATGGGCATCGCAAACAATTAAGAGTAAAAAATAAAGGAACTGAAAAACTGAAGTGAACGTATTTATGAATGATTCTGTTCACTATGCAGACTACTGTATGCACACTCTAAAAACACTAAATTGCCACAGAAATAAAAGGATGTTTGGGTGGGGGTTGGGAGAGGGGTGCAGGTGCTTCTAAATTTCAAAACCACACCACTGTACAGGATACTGTCTGTCATCATAATGTTTCTCAATCCTCTCCAAACCTTCGCTCAAAACCACATATTTGACAAAATTATATGCTAATTGAATTTTCCTTGAGTTCAGCTCATCTCTTTTCTCCTTCACAACCTGCCTTCCCACAATTCCCCTCTCCGCCAGCGATCTTTACACTCCCCTCAGAAAGTATCCCAAATCCCAACCAGACTGGAGAGGGGGGGGCCCACCTGACCCTCTCCCACCCCTCCCTGGGGGCTTCTCCCAAATTCCCGCCATGGTCATTGCCCCCATCGCATGCTGTATGAACCCCTCCTAATAATTATCTGGGGCATTTCTGTGTGGTTTAGGTCAGGTGGGGGTTGAGGGGGGAAGCTTTTTAAATGTAGCCATATGTTGCTCGTAGCACCTGGGAAGGGCTGGGGGAAGGGGGGGGGGGGGGGGGGAGGGAGGGGATGATGGCAGATCGAGTCGCATTCCTATAATCCTCTGGCGGGTTTCCCAGGCACTCCAGTACTGTCAGACGCCTTCCTAGTGAGGAAGAGGAGGAGGAGGAGTGAGGAGGAGGAAGAGGAGGAGAAGGAGTGAGGAGGAGGAGTGAGGAGCAAAGGAAGAGGAGGAAAGAGGAAGGAGGAGGAGGGAGGGAGGAGGGAGGAGGGAGGAGAAGGAGGGAGGAGGGAGGAGGAGGACGAAGAGAAGGAGGAGGAGGAGGAGGAGGAGGAAGGAGCAGGACTGCGTGCGTGACCACCACAGGGAGGGACGCTCAGACTCCTCAGAGGGCATCCGGAAGCTTCTGCAGCGTCCATGTCCCCGCTGGGACGAGGATTCCGTAGACAGGTGAGCCATGGCTGTGTGTTTGCAAATATATGTCTACGGTAAAAGACAAATGCACACACACACACACACACACAGAAGGCATACATACACACACACAGACACACACACACACAGAAGGCATACATACACACACACAGACACACACACACACAGAAGGCATACACACACACACACACACACACACACAGAAGGCATACATACACACACACAGACACACACACACACAGAAGGCATACATACACACACACAGACACACACACACACAGAAGGCATACATACACACACACAGACACACACACACACAGAAGGCATACATACACACACACAGACACACACACACACAGAAGGCATACATACACACACACAGACACAGACACACACACAGAAGGCATACACACACACTCACACACACACACAGACACACACACACACACTCCGAAGGCATACACACACACTCACACACACACACACAGAAGGCATACACACACACTCACACACACACACAGACACACACACACACACTCCGAAGGCATACACACACACTCACACACACACACACAGAAGGCATACACACACACTCTCACACACACACACACAGAAGGCATACATACACACACACAGACACACACACAGAAGGCATACATACACACACACAGACACACACACACACACCGAAGGCATACACACACACTCACACACATACACACAGACGCACACACACAGGCAGACACACACACACACACATACACACACACACAGGCAGACACACACACACACACACACTCTGTGACTGAGATTGTGTAGTCGAGCGCTGCTCAGGTTCCAGGCCGAGCGGTGTGCGGTTTCACGTAATGAGGCTGTGTGAGGGTGTGGCGTGCTCAGCGAGGCCCGGCACTGACAGACGAGTGAGAGGGGGCGGGTCCCGGGCTGACAGATGGCCCATTCAGCCTGTGTTACCTGCCTGGTACTCAGTGTACCTGCTGTCAGCACCTCACCTGTACAGACGCTACAGTGCCTCACTGTTCCCCCCCCATCTGAGAGCAGGCTAGCAGCTACAACATGTTTTTTTTTGGGATTCCTGAAACTAAATATGAAGGAACTCTGTTTCTGCGATTCAGCTGCACTAACACGACGTCGGCTCTGAGCCATACAGGCTACATAACATGGTCATAAGCATGACATAACGCTGCTCATAGCCAGAGCATGACACCTGTCATAACCAAACATGCCAGTGCATTACAGCTCGTGACCAGTGTCATAATTTCCTTAATGTATTCGGTAATTACAAGCCAGATGCGAAATAACTGCTTCAGTATGACTTATTCAAAATGACTGCTGACTGGAATCTATCATATAGGCCACAAAGGTGTGTGCGCTGAATTGTTTATTTCATTGTGATTTTTAACCTCTATAGGAATATTTGTGGGGAACAAGTTTAGTCATAATAATAATATTTGTACGCTCTACCCCCTCCCTCCACAGGGAGCGCTAGAGTGTTCAGACACTCTGACTATGTATGACTGACTGCTTTCATGTACAGAGTTGTACTTGGAACTTCACTGCCATATATTTGCTTACAAAAAATCTTTTATTCATAATTACTCTAATCTGAGCTATTATTCCTTGATTAAATTCCTTTTACTGAGAGTAAGACTCAAGCAAAGGAGGCAAGCTTTTCGGCTTTTGACCTTGAGCCCCCGGAATGACCTTCAGAAAAGACTCCACGCAGAGTGCCTCATTTCCCTGAGAGAATGTGAGTGAGGAATTCGGAAAGCCCTGCTGGCACTGTCGCGCCGGTGTTCATTACTTTAATCGCGTATCGCTGATGTCTGCTATTGTGTCATTTTTCATCCCCTGTATTTTCAGCTTCCCTCTTGGCCAGGTCTCCCAAGGTAAAAGGCAACGCTGTATCTCAATGAAACTGGTCCTGGTCAAAGGTCAAAGTTTAAAGGTTAATTTAAAAAAGCTGTATATTTACATTCAAAAACACCAGAACAACTGTACCTTTTTCATTCACTGCACTCGTTTATTCTTGTTATTATATCTATCATTTATAATTCTGCCATGATCCTTTCAAAGCACTCGAGGAGACATGAGAAATGAAATGTCTTTTTATAATTATTTATCTATAACTGTCCATTTTTAATTTTTTGTCTGTCATGCAGATTAGGTTGCGGGATGAAAAAAGGTTGATGTGGGCATTAAAAAAAAAGTTTCAATCCAGCTCCCTGAGGTGCAGGCAGAGATGCATGACCTTTGACCTCTCGCAACATTGACTGCAGGTAACAGGAAGAGCGAGAGCCCGTCGGCTGTCTCTGAGGATGGAACGCGACTGAACGTGCGCTTGATGCGGGTCTCTCCTCTGTCACCCGCTGACACACGGCGTGCGGGACTGGGCTTGGATGTCGCCATGAAAGGAAAAAAAAAGAACACGTTTCCCATACGTGTGCCTGTTTCTCTTCATTAGCTCCCAAACCAACAGAAGCCCGGCCAACGCCAGCAGATTCATTGAAGTTCTCATCAGGTATGATGCCCAAAGACGCATCTTAATTTGCATATAGCCTTAGCGTCTGAAGCTGCACATTTTACAAGGGACATTATCGCGCATTAATTCGGATAAAAAACACCAAACCTGTTGACGTTTGACGTTTTTTTTTTTTTTTAAAAACGCAGTTAAGTTTGACGAGCACAACACTACCGCCTTTTTTCAAGCCGGGAAACAAGCGTCCAGCTCAGCGTGGAGCCAGAAGACGTGATTAGCGCTGCCGGGCTGTGCCGCTGAACTACGCCGCACAAAGGGAGCTTTGGAGAGGCTTTTAGCGCGACGCTAACGACGTCCAGCAGGGCGGCGCTTCTCGGGCGAGTCGTATCCGTGCCGACGAGCCGCAGAGCCCAACCGCATCTGCCGGAGGAATACGATGTTTACAAAAATATAACCCGGATCAAAGGAAAGCGGGAGCACAGAGGAAGCCTGCCAGTGATGGCTGCCATGTAGCGGCCATCTGCTCGGCCATCTGCGCGCTAGCCGCCGTTAGCGCTCACTCCATCGTTAGCGCCTCGCTCCGCCTGTCCAGGTAGCATAAATCCACCACTAACGACACTGTGAAGGATCCACTGCTAAAGACACAGTGAAGGATCCACTGCTAAAGACACAGTGAAGGATCCACTGCTAACGACACTGTGAAGGATCCACTGCTAAAGACACAGTGAAGGATCCACTGCTAAAGACACAGTGAAGGATCCACTGCTAAAGACACAGTGAAGGATCCACAGTGAAGGATCCACTGCTAAAGACACAGTGAAGGATCCACTGTGAAGGATCCACTGCTAAATACACAGTGAAGGATCCACAGTGAAGGATCCACTGCTAACGACACTGTGAAGGATCCACTGCTAAAGACACAGTGAAGGATCCACTGCTAACGACACTGTGAAGGATCCACTGCTAAATACACAGTGAAGGATCCACTTCTAAAGACACAGTGAAGGATCTATTGCTAAAGACACTGTGAAGGATCTATTGCTAAAGACACAGCGAATGATCCACTGCTAAAGACACAGTGAAGGTACTTAGCCTGCATTGATTCAGTATATATCCAGCTGTATGAATGCTATGTAAAATTTGTGTGAGTCGCTCTGGATAAGAGCGTCTGCTAAATGCCTGTAATGTAATGCAACATGTTCACAGCCGGGGGGGCGGGGGGCAAGTTTTGGTGGGGGGGGGGGGGGGGGAGGTCAGGAGTCGCGGTGTGCTCAAACGCACAGACTCTTCCGTTTCCCTCACAACCGCACACTCAGCACAAAACCAGGGCAGCTGCTGGCTCGACAGGCAGCGTTGCTTTTGTTTAGTTTTTCTCTTGTTCTTCTGTTTCAGAGCTCGATGTCGGCATCCCGACAGGAAAAGGGGAGATGGTGCTGCGATACAGGCATCCGCTGGGACTGCCCCACGCAGGAGACGGGGGGGGGGGGGGGGGGGGGGGGGGGGGGGGGGGGGGGGGGGGGGGGGGGGGGGGGGGGGGGGGGGGGTCTGGGTTTAGACACACAGTCACAATAGAAAAAAGGCTTAATCCACAAGGCTAAAAACAGCCTATAAATGTGTCCGTACGTACTTATAAGGAAGCTCCCCGTAAAAGCTGCGCCTATCACTGAACGTAACCATGGCGACAACGGCAAACCAGCACTGTGTCTACTGCTGCTATCTACTGTTTATACATGTGTTATAACGTGTTATACCTGTGTTATTACCACTGTTATACACAGCCAACGCCTCAGATAACGGCGTTCCGAGACCCTGTCAATCAAATCAGAACACCCTGCGCACCGTGGAAACCTCCAAAATCCACTTCCCCTCCTGGGCAGGAAGGACAGGTAGTCCTGAGTAGCGGGGGGAAAGCGTGAAGGAAACAGGCATAAAACGTGCGTGACCTCGCCCCTATCCCCACACCGTTAGCCTGCCAGGTGTGTTTATCCTGCAGCACCAGCTGTGGCACCATCAGTGCAGCTTCCAGTCCCAGGAGCCGGTTTCCCTGGCAAGCAAAACCCGCCCAAATCAGCCGAGCTCATTTCACAGCTCCAGATGTGCCTCCGTCTAACGGCGACGGTCTCGTTTATACACGCCGTTCATCCATCGCTGACACCCCCCCCCACCGTGAAATTGCCTAGTTCAGGGATCCCCCACCCCCCCCAACCCCCACCCCTGGTCCTGGAGAGCCGAAGGGTTCTGCCGATTCTGCTCTTCACCATTAAACCAGCGACCGGTTCAGACCCCCAGGAACCGGATGAAGCGAGTTCACTGTGCAGCCAGTCAGCTGCGTTAACTGGCTGATTAAACGGCGAGTGACTATTTAAAAACCAGCGAACCTCGTGCCCCGCGCCCCTCCTGAACCGGGGGGTGGGGATGGGTGCGGCTGGGCCGGCTGACTGACAGGCGTGGGGGGGGGGGCAGGCATGGCGCCCATGCCACCTGCATCCTTGGCGGGTGCCAAACCGCGAGCCTGGCACAGGAGCCCCTAGCGGGGAGGGGGCTGCCCGCCTGTTGGACGTGTCGAGCTGCATCAGTCACTTTTCTCCACCAGCGTTTTTTTTTTTGGCAGTTTTTAAATAAACATCACTACATACCGCCGTGCTCGTTCACCAGACGCCCTCCATTCCAAACCACGCTGCAGTGTACGGGGGCGTGAGGGCATCTTCCGCCTGAGGGAAACGAGCGGGGGCCAAAGCGCCGGCTAACGGCTTTTCCTGGAACGGCGAGGCCGCGTGTGACATCACAGAAGCCATGTGTGACATCACAGAAGCGCTGAAATACGAACCCTGAATACAGGGAGTCCCCATCGGCCTGGGCTGGACCGTGACCGTGTCCGCATAGCACTTGTGTTGCCCGGGAGCCCAACAGCGGACGAGCCAATCAGCACGCTCGGTCCGATCGCTCGCTGTCTTTTTTTGACCTCTGAGTGAGAGCGATGTCCCGCTGATTTACACGTTTCTCAGTTTCAACCTGAGACAGTTTCTTTCTTTCTCAGACTCGTCATCCCTCTCTATCTAGAATAATAATTATAATACATTTTATTTATCAGGCGCCTGTCTAAACACTCAAGGTCTCCTTACATGGTATTAAAATGGATAGAAAAATGACACTACACTACACACTGCACATACACAAGACACTACACATACAAACATGATATTATCTGCAACTCACTCCCTCACTTCCTGTGATCCCATTTATACGTTGTGTTCACAATTCGGTCGTTTAGACGTTTTTACCCAGAGCAACTTAAAATACAGGAAGGTTAGGAAAAGAGTGGAGGCTTCACCTGCTGTTCATTACGGTGCTATCCCAGCATGCACAGCGGTCCTAACAGCGCAGTTAAATGTGCTGCAGGTTTTCTCCGGGTTTGCCAAACTGAGCGAAAAGTCTGACTTCTATTGCTGTAAACTTTGATCTGTATAAACTCTGTTGTACACATTGGAATTATTCATTATTTAAAGGGGAGGGGGCCCAACAAAGTCCTACTGCTGTTGTTCATCGGGGTGCTAGAGAGAGTTGGCAGAGTATTGTATCGCAAACACACGATACCTTTTTGGCAACTTTCCCGACTTCCAAGAAACGGGAGCCTGGGTTGCGTTTCTGAGTAATGGTGCTGGCTAACCTGGCTAACGCCACACGCAGCTCTGTCGTAATGAAAAGCTGCTGAGTTCACACAGACAGGTTAGCCATCTCAGACACGGGATCGGCTCCTCAGATTATGAAATCTTAAACCACTACAAAGGAGCGGAAAGGTCTTTAAATCAGAGCACAAAAGGTATGGATTTATGCTTCTAATACCTTTTATTGTGATTAATATTTCTGTGAAGAAAAAGTTTCTATCATGTGAAAGGATGTCAGCCAGGATTACTGAAAGACAGACACCAGGAACAGTAACACAGGAACCGGGGGGCGGGGAGAAATGCAGACACCAGTGGATTTATGTGTGTGCGTGTGTGTGTATGAAGTGGATGTGTGTGAGTGATAGTTTCTGTAAGTGTGTGTGTGCATGTATGTATGTCTGTGCATGCATGTACTGTATATACGTGTGTGTGCACATAAAAGTGTGTGTGCGTGTGTGCGTGCGTGCATGTGCCTGCGTGTGTGTGTGCGTGTGTGCGTGCGTGCGTGCGTGCATGTGTGTGTATGCATGTGTGTGTGTGTGTGTGTGTGTACACGTGTTTATGCTTGTTATCCCCTGTGCATACCCCCTCACTCCCCCCAGCTCCCACTGTACAGTATCAAATTTGAGGACAAGGTCAGTGCGCCCCCCTGCCAACCCCCCTGCTGTTCCCCCCCCCACCACCCAAATGGTGCTGCAAAGAGTCACTGCAGCACAGCTGCTGACTAACTAAAGCGTGCACCGAAAAAGCCAAATAAAACAGTCCCCTTGTAAAAAAATAAATAAACAAAAACATTTTGAGTTCATTCACCTGGATATATAAAGAATTTCAAAAAATTAAAAAAATATATAAATAAAATATAAATAACATTCTTCCCTAAAGGGATTTTTAAAGAAAAAGCATGATGTTTGTGCGAGCTTTGTGTGATATAGTCTGCAGAAGGGGATGTTTTTCAGAGGGAAACACCATTTTTTAAATATCAACGTGACTCCTAAAAACTTTGCAGAAAAGTTCTGAGCTTCATCCCTGTAAGACGTCTTCGCCTCCCCCCATAGGCACAGTTTGAATGAGAGGCAGGCAGAGCCAGGCCTGCAATCAGAGGCTTGCAGGTTTCATTCCCAGGCAGGAGGCACAGCCAAGTCGCTAATATCATCTGTGTAGCCGCGCATGGTGCACCGGACAAGTGTAACTGACAAGCTAACGAGGGTATTTATAGAAACATCACGCGACAGTCCTGCTCGGTTTGAGTGACGCAAACCAGGACGAGAGAGAGAGAGAGAGAGAGAGGGGAGAGGTGTCACTCTGTGTCCCTCTGCGTGTGCCAGAGGTCCTGACGGCGCAATTTTAATTTAATGTTATTTCTATTTTCAGAGCTGATGTCATAACGAAATTGCGGAGGCAGTGACTCACTCACGCTCGTGCATTCCGTGTTCGTCGGAAAATATCTCCTGAATCACATGAGCTAACAAGACGCTTTAAACTTCACATGAAGCTAGACATCCATCTCTATGTTCACTCCATGTGACGTTGTCTTCCATGGATTCCACGAATGCGCAAAATGCCCTACATGTGGATGAGCGAATCGGAAGAGGGGTTGCATAGGACTCCTTTCACTTTGCACAATGTTTTCATCTGTTCTGGTATCCCCATAAAGCTGAATTTGTGCTGAATCAGTCGACATGTGGCACTTGATGATAGCACAATATATCACTGCTTTACAGATAAAAACACCAAGACATGCCCAAACAGCCTCTATTCGGCTTATATTCAGTCATAATGGGTTTCAACACTATTCTAAAACGAAAAAAACACAGCGACCTATTCTCAGAAATATCGTGAAACCCTCAGTTGCAAAACGTATTTTCTCAAAACAAAGGAAGCGGCTGAGTCCATTCCAGCAGCTGTATTGCAGAATTATAGCGGTCTGTATGAAACAGGCTGCAGCAGGTGTTGTGTGCTGTGCACCTGCACTCTATTAAAGCCAGTAGCTGGGCTGCTAAACAGCTGGTGGGGGGTGTGTGTGTGTGGGGGGGGGGGTGGGGGGGGTCCCACTGTTTGTTTTCTGGTGGCTATGGACAAGCTGTCACTGTGCTGCCATGGACCCACAGATTAAATAAGAGTGAGATGAACCCCCCTGCCCCCCCCCCGTGCCCCCCCGTGCCCCCCCTGCCCCCCCCCCCCCCCCCAGCTCCTCTGTCTCTCTGAGCTTTCTTCTCTGCTAATTGCGTTGGACGGTTGTGATGTTTTAATTGCTCCAGGTTGTGAGAGTGAGGAATTGGACATGGCGTGCGGGGGGGGGGGGGGGGGGGCACGCAGGGCGGGGGCATGCAGGGAGGGGGGGCTTTGCCAGCGTGAGCTCTGAGCTCTGAGCTCTGAGCTCTGAGGGTCTGCACTGGAGCCAGACAGCTGGCCAGAGACAAATGACATCACATCCTGCTAATTGCTTGATGAATAACCCAGTCTATGGATTACACACACACACACACACACACACACACACGCACATACCTACTCACACATACTCTCTCTCTCTCTCTCCCATACACAAACACACACACACTCGCATACCTACTTACGCACACACTCTCTCCCTCTCACACACACGTACACGCACACACACACTCACACACACATGCACACACACATACACACACATACGCACACCCACATGTACAAACAGGCACAACCATGCACACACATATACACACACACACACACAGCAGCTACATCTTATTTCTGAAAAATGAACATCCTCATGAAGAGGCAAAACACAATACGCACATGCATGTTACAATGTGAGAGTCCTCTCCCTCTACCAGATCCCCTCATCTGCAATTTCACAGTTTACGTTTTCTGTTTCCTCAAAACCACCGTCTCTGCCTCCTCCACATTGTGCAAGCCAGGCGGTTTCAATGAGCAAAGCATTCTGGGAAAAAAAAACATCCAGCTAACGGTTCCTGTGCCTGTGCACCGAGCGTCTGGAGAGAAGCGGCGGGCGCTGATAACCCCGCCGCAGGCGGAGGTGTGCGGGCGAGAGCGCAGTCACGAAAACAGGAAGAGGAACCGCGCGGCGCTCCGTCGTCTGCGAACGCAGGCGACGCCGTTTCTGAGCGGCGGCCAAAACGGAGCCGGCCAAAAAAAACAAAACCCCCGGCTTATCTGGAAATGGAAACCTGTTTGCCGTAATCGTATCTGCCTGCGGTCCCGAGCCAGCTGCGGGCCGCGGAGCGACGCGCTCGCAGGGCTGCGCCGTGCGGACGTGTGACACGCAGCACACCGGGGCCGTTATCTAGAGCACCGTAAACCGCAGCGCGCACGCTCGACTGGAGAGGCTCCTTATCGGCCCGCTTTTAAACAGCTACTCAGCCCAGGAGTGCAGAGTGCGCATAGATTACAGCACACGGACCTGAACCCGCATTCAAAACAATCAACATTGGGAAAAAAAAAAAAGTGTGAGTGTTTCAGAACAGAACTGGGGACTGAACTGAGCTTGAACATCTGAATGCAGAATGCTGTGGGACTGAGAGCGATACTGTGTGCAAGCTTGATGCAGCGGCCAGTCACTGTAACTCACTGCTGATTGGCTGAAGATGTCCCCACACCTCGTTACCAAGGTCTAAATGGGCTGCTGGTCGAAAGGAAGCAACAAAAATCAGCAGATGCTGCAGCTCTCCAGGACCGGAGTAAAACGTGCAGACATTGTGGCCCTCTGGCATTGGGAGTTAAACATGCAGGCACTGCAGCCTGGTGGGATTTGTAGTTCAACATGCAGACACTGCAGCCTTCTGGGATTTGGAGTTAACCTGCAGGCGCTGCGGCCTTCTGGGATGTGTAGTTTAACCCGCAGGTGCTGCGGCCTTCTGGGATGTGTAGTTTAACCTGCAGGCGCTGCAGCCTTCTGGGATTTGAAGTTTGAGATGCCTGCTTCTGGGCCATGGTACAGGGCAAGGACATTGCCAAGGAGATGCACTTTCTCTCCTATTTCCGCTGCAAAGCGTCTTAGTGACAGCGCCTCTGTGAAAAGGGCAGTGCAAATAAAATGTAATCAATGTGAATTGAATCCAGGAGGCCAGCTATTTATTGTTTGTATAACTTGTCTACTTGTATTTTCACTGCTGCTATGGGACACATTTACCGTCTGTAACCCGTGCTGGGAGTGCAGATTAGCATTAGCCACGGCTAAACCCAACCCAATACAGCACATACAGCGGGCCATTAATGTTAAGCACAGCACAATGTCACTGGTAAAGAAACGAATAAGGTTCGTTTCAGTTAAACCCAGCCGCAGTCACATGCAATTGTGAAAGGAATGTGACGTCTTCCAAACATATAATTACACATTTATGGAAATGTGAAAAATAAAACATTTCTACAACATGAGTCTAATTCCCAGAGACAGAAAAAATCCTCTTTTTACAATCAGTCATAATGAATAAGTCACCATATTCATAGAGTATCCGTGAAAACATCTGGACAGAGTTACTGAATGGATCCGGTGAGCATTAATCTACGGGCTCAGGACAGTTTCATTTGGCCCGTGAACGTATTTTAAATAATAAAGTCGACCCCCGTTCCCATTACCTTAGAAACCTGAAGTCTGTTCCCAGACTTCTATGGGCCTCCCGCTGCCAGGACCAGTTGGGAAAGCCAGTTATGGCTCCTGTGCGTCGACAACGCCGCAGGACTCCCGCACGGGTAAAACCAGGCCAAAGCAGCTCGCCTCCTCCTCTTACTACAGCAGGGGTCTGCAACCCTGGTCCTCAAGGGCCGCAGGCACTGGTTTGTTTTCCCTTTAAAACGTGTGGACCTTGAAAAGGCCTATAGTAGCTCTTTCGTGTATGGGGCCCAAAATCGCACTTAACAGCACCGCAGAACCTGCCAAGTGCTGGCCGATGTCCTGAAATGCCCTGTCTGTGGGGTGTATGAAACATCTACACATTTCTCTCTTGGATTGCTGAATTTTTAATAAACCAGGGACCACCAACACCAGTCCTGGATGACCACAGTGTCTCCTTTTTTGTGTGGTTACACTTAATTGATTAATTAAAGCAGTTGATTGAGTTCAGACCAAAAACAGCACACCGTAAAGAGTTTTGTGGCAGAGGGCGAAATCAAAAATCAAAGGGACTTCAACTCCCATCATGCTCTCTGTGAAAAGCGTGATTTGATTCAGGGATGTCAACATTCATAGCTGTCAGAGAGGCTGCTGGCTGAACTGCAGCACAGGACAGAATGCTTGGAAAAAGGCGGGAAAGAAAGAGACACAGAGAACAATGAAGCCGACTGTGTGCGTGTCGCTCTCTCTGGGGCGTGCGTCCCCTACCCACAATTCTTTTCTCTGACAACATGTCTCCCGTCCCCAACCAGCCACCAGCCACCAGTCCAAACGACCGGATCAAAGTGATTGTGTTTACTTTGCATAATTAGGTTCCCAGAGGCTGATGGGACAATAATGAAGAAAAGGGCCACTGTGGAGAGCAGACTCCCGGCGTCTGGAACGAGACGTCAGCGTCGGCACAGCCGTACGTACGAACAGAGGACTCGGCTCGGAAGAAGAAGAAGAGAAAAAAAGTGCTTCTGCTAACTACGAGCACTTTTAATCCCCGTTTTCAGCTGAAATGTGCCAGAAAACATCTTTATAATAGCGAAGATTAGAAATGCTCAGGGACACAGTCTACGTGTTTTGTTTTTGTTTTTTTTTGGAAATTGGACGCGGGACAAATAGTTTGTTGAGCGCAGATTCAGAGCAGACAGTGAGCAGAGCCGCTAATCCGTCATTTATTGTAAAATATATATATTTACTGCTCCTAAGTAATTAGGATGGGTCAAATGCAGAGGACAAATTACCCCATGGGGTTCAGTAAAAAAAAGTATATCTCTCTATCTCTATAGGTGTGTGTTAATATAAACATCGAAGACAAGAGGGGCGGTGTAATGCCTGAGCTAATGGATTCTCTTTTACAAGTGGGGCAAAATGCACTACTAAACTTTTCATTCTGTTAACTTCTGATTTTTATTATAATTAAGCAGAATTAAAAAAAAAAAGTTTCTGTAGCTTTGAGCAAAACTTCATAAAAATAACTAATATCTGGTCTTCCTCTGCATCTATTTCTGTCATAAACAGGAATCTTTGTAATGTGCAGTGACACAGGACTGCAAATGTTTTTAGGTTCAAAGTGTCCAAATTAAAAGTTCAAAGTGTCCAAATTAAATGCACACAAGGCCTGAGTGATTTGGTGCAGTAGTCTACAAGCTTTAAAAATGTAAATGTCTAGTGACCTGCCCAGTGTAAAGTCTGATGCAGAAGTGAGACTTAAACGCACTAAAATTTTAGAAAATCTTGTTATGTGGTGCAGTGCCTGGGCCTTTCTGTGTGGAGTTCCTCCTGTGTCTGTGTGGGTTTCCTCCGGGTACTCCTCCAGTTTCCTCCTACAGTCGAAAGACATGCAGGTTAGGCTAATTGGAGACTCCAAATTGCCCATAAGTGTGAGTGTGAGAGCGAATGGTGAGTGATGGTGTGTGTGTGTGCCCTGTGACAGATTGGCGGCTTGTCCAGGGTGTATTCCTCCCTCTCACCCAGTGCATGCTGGGATAGGCTCCAGCCTCCCACCCCATCATGGTGTAGTTAATGGATGGATGGATGTAAAAACAGGCTACCTTTGTTTCAACAGAGAAAAAAATCTTTGAACTTGCTTGAGAGCTGGCCATGTGGGACTTGGCACCCTAGTTTCTGAAAATGGTATTTCAGGTTGTCTGAGATGCTCAAGGAGGAGAGTACATACCGTACGGCACTTTTGTTTTTTTTTTTGCGTGCGATGAAATATTAAAACGATACGTCCCATTAAAACCGAACGGGGCATAATTTGTGAGAACTCCGCGGCCGGGGAACGTTTTCGACTGGCCGTGTGACATTTGGCGTATCAGCTTCAGGAAAGCGGGTAATAATACGGAGACTCAGCGCTGAGAAGTGGAGAGTGGCTGTTATTTCAGCCGTTCAGTCCAGCTTCAGATTCCCACCGTATCCCAGCCCGTCTAATTGCCCCGCCGTATCCCAGCCCGTCTAATTGCCCCGCCGTATCGCTCTCTCACCCGCGCGGGCAAACCCCTCGACTGAAGACCCGAAAGAAGATTACGGTGCTCTGTTTCGTACTCTAGTCTAAAAAGCAAATGGAGGACAGAGCGAGATCATTGCTAATGGTCAGAAGGTCAGTGGAGGTCGCGGTACAAGCGATGGATGGGTGGATTGCGACCTGTCCAGGGTGTATTCCTGCCTCTCGAACCAATGCCAGCTGGGATAGACACCAGATGAACCCCCAACCCCCCCCCCCAACCCACCAACCTCCCCTCTATGATCAGCAGGACCAATCAGGTACCAGAAGGACCAGAGGGCCAAAACGGCCTCCATATTCCACTCAGAGTCCGGGGGCCCCTGATCAAGCTCAAACCGAAAACTCTCTATCGATTATTCTCCCTTCTACCATTCTCATCTTAACGAGTGCGACGTGAGAACAAAACAAACAGAGGCCATGGGATAGCAACCCGGCTAATTAAAATGGCGATAAAGGAGAAATTTCAGCGCATGATTTGAATTTTAATTAATTTCCCGGACTGACTCAATTGACCCCATGGTCACCCCCGAAACTGAAGGAGGGTGTTTCAGCGACGGACTAGACTGACAGCTTCATTTCGGCGTGTGAAAACAGCACCTGCAAAACAAAAAGTGTTTTGTGCTTTTCTGACAGAAGGGGTCACAGACAAGTCTACTCTATTATCAGATCAGCCCACGTTGACAGATCAGACATTCTCTCTGTGGCTGAAACATTTTTCCTTTTGTTTACAAGTATTTGAGGAGAAACGGTCCCGCTATGTGGTCTCAACAATACCACCAGGAGGTCCACCCTGAGCCGACCAGAGGAGGATGGGTTTCCCCCTTGAGCCTGGTTCCTTCCGAGGTTTCTTCCCATCTGCCACAGGGAGTTCTTCCTTGCCACTGTTGCCTTAGGTTTGCTCCTGTGGGGGTCTAGGCCAGGGTTGTCTGTGAAGCGCATTGTGACAACCTGCTGTAAAATACGCTATACAAATAAAATTTGATTGATTGATTCTTCACGGACTCGTGTTTTCGTTGACGCGCTCTCTTCGCTGTTGAAAACGCAGGAAGGTTTATCCGTGAAACGTGGGATGTGCTTTAGGGTGAATGCGCAAGTGTCGAGGCGGGGGCGGGTGCGGGGGCGGGGGTGGGGGCAGGGGCGGGGGGGGGGGGGTCAAGCGGAAACTTGCCGTCGGAGTTCTGAATGCCAGCTCAGCTCCTCTCCCCGCTCAGATCCGAGCCGAGCGATCTCTCTCTCTCTCGCTGTCTCTCTCTCTCTCTCTCTCTCTCCTCTCTCTCTCTCTCTCTCTCTCTCTCCTCTCTCTCTCCTCTCTCTCTCTCGCTCTCTCTCGCTCTCCCGCGGCTGCGGAATGTGGCGGGCGGCGTAAATCACGGGGGCTGATGGGTACTTGGCAGGAGGAAGACCGCGCGGCGGATCTGTGATGCACGGAGGAGTTCCTTTAAGGTGAACGCCGGTAGCATCAATGAGAGGAATCTGCACGGGGGCGGGGGGGGGGGGGGGAGGGGAGGGGGGCGGGGGGTCTGGAGCTCGATCCAATATTCCAGCACTTTCCCTGATTACACTCGCCCGACCCCAACGGCAAGCGCTCGACCAATAAACCTCCTTCGCTGCCCTCTGTGGAAAAAAAAAAAGCAAATCAATCGTTTCGCTGAAGTGATTTAGAAAAGTGAACTACAAACCATTTGCACGATTAATTTAGCGGACACTCGTAACCCCCGCTGATTACAGCGTAGGAGAACGTAAACGAGTTCACCTGTGTTACGCGAGCGTCATACACTAAACATTTTACAGGTTCAGGGACGAGGGGACATTCTGTTATGGAGCACTCCCAATTGCTTTTAGCCTTTTCTGAAAGGTGGTCTACAAATGTAATAGTAAGAATAATAATAATAATAATAATAATAATAATAATAATAATAATAATATCTTGTTCTCCACATTAATTATTCTTGTTCTTTTTCAATATTAACATGTTTACAGGACAGGGACAGTTCACACACAAAACCACAAGTAGTGCCAATGCAAGAGAGTAGTCAGATTTAGCAGAAAAACCACAATCTGTCCCTGCAGAATCAATAAATATTCATTAATAAACACGATTAATAAAAGAATAAAATGCTCCCTTTCACCCCTCACACCCAACCCACCCACATATACTGTTTCACTCAGCCAAATACGGGTATGTTCACCTGAGCTAATGACCCTTCTCTCAAAGGACAAGGCCAGACGCCCCTCTACTTCTCTTCTCTCTCTCTCCCCTCTCTCTCCCCCCCTCTCTCTCCCTCCCCCACTTCTCCCCCCCCCCCCCCCCCCCCAACTCACCCCAACTTTTGAGGGTTGACTTCTTGTGCGCGTGCGACGGGCCCTGAGATTTTGGGGATGAAAGGGCCGGTTGTGTGAAACGCACGGGTGGGGTTATTTCGGTTCCCCTCTTGTCTACACCGTATGCAAATGAGCCCAAGGGGGGCGTGGTCTTCTCCATGGGAACTCAGGGACCGCTGTCTAATCCGGGCCTTCTGAAAGGCTTATTGATGCTCAGCATGGTGCCTGTTCACAACCCCAACCCCCCCCCCCCCCCCCGCACCCCCTTTGCCCCCCTCAAAAAAAAAATCCCCATCCTCCCTCCAGCCTCCTCAACACAATCCCTTTTTCCATATCTACATACTACACCAGACTCGAGACTGTCCCCCTATTCAGCACGATTTCAAAGATTATGTCTAATTTGAAACAATACTGAAATCATTAAAGAGTTCGGGGTGGGGGGGGGGGGGGGGGGGGTGTTGGTTCCCACGGTTTCTCTGCAGGGATCCAGTGAAGAATGCTCTTTTGAAACCGATACGGGAAGGAGTGAAATAAGTTGTGAAATTCTCCAGATCATCTCATCTCATCACAGGGCGTTACCATCAATCTCTTCTTCAGAACATTTCAACACTTTCCTGCAGGAATCTCAAACTCCAGTCCAGGAGGGGCCGCAGCGTCTGCAGGTTTAACTCCAGTCCAGGAGCCACCCAACAGCCTGGTGGGTCCAGGTTTATCTGAAAAGGCCTGATGTAGGTGCAGGTTTGTTTTTTTTTAACCCATTTCAACTGATCAACTAATTCATTGCCACCAAACAGGACCTTGATAAATAGAATCAGGTGCCTTAGAGCAGGGCTGAAACAAAAACCTGCATCCACATCAGCCCATTTTGGAGAAGATTGGATTCCCTTGATTAAGTGACTTCGGCTAAAACCATCTGGCAAACGACTAAAATGTGTAAATTGCATCAATTCAATTTACAATTTAGTGATTTGGCAGAAGCTTTTAGCCAAAGCCACTTAGAAAAGCTTGTTTAATGTGGTAAGCAAATTAGCAGCACTATAGAGGGGCAAGGCTGCAATGGCCAGACCTGGGCCAGGCAGGATGGGTTATTTTTAAAAAATGGAGAAGCTTTATTAAATGGTGGTCTGAAATGGTGCGTTTGGAAACATTTTGGCCTGCCTCAAACAAGCCTGACGGAGTCACCCAGTTCAGACTGGAGGTACAGGACCCTGTGTACCTGATCATTAAGTCTCCACTTACGTCAATACCCACCAGACAAAACAGCAAATAAAGAGCCAGGCTTCTTCTCGCGTAGGCCTCAACTGCCATAGTCCCTGAATAACCCAGAACCAGAACCAGAACCAGGACCTAAACACAGCCACCATTTTCACTTCACTATCCTCCTTACTTTTATTTTTTTTACACACCTCCACCCCCGAACCCCATGAAAATGTTGCATTTAACACATTACACGCCATCGGGTCACTGACAGCCAGGCACCGATAACAACAATAATAATAAAAATAATAAAATAATAATAAATAACAAGACTGGAAAAATATGCAGGACAATGAGAGCAGTCTCAGGCTTTGCTTACATTGAAGCCAGATGCTTACTTAACTGGCCCATTTCGATAACCGCAGCAGTGATAAGCGTGATGTGTGCGTGTGTGTGTGTGGGGGGGGCAGTATGATATCAGCGGGGGCCCCCACAGTGTTTTTCTTTCCAGAGCCAGACGAACTCCTCTCGCGCCTGTGGGCCAGGTGTTTAATTCCCCCCCTAGCCTCTCAACGATTGGTCGGTTTTCAGCCCCGGTACAAGTTCCAACGTCCTTCCAGAACATTGAGCTGTCCCATTTTTGTGTTTTTTTCCTTTTTCTTTAATTGGAACCCGTCTTCATGCATTCTACTTGTTCTGCACAACCGGGATGCGGGCGGGATGTCTATTGAATCTTAACCGTGAATTTCAAAGCCATTATGTGCTTTAAGAATTAAGCTGCTAACGAGTGCTATATTGGAACTACAATGTCTGTTGCGCAAAGGCGGGCTAGTATGGAAACTTGAGTGGTGGCTGGCGGAATGTGACCATTGTTGTAGTTTCAATATAGCAACTTGTTAGCAACTTACTTATTTAAAGCACTTAACAGCTCAACAATTCATGATATAAATGGGTGTAATTTATGTTGTAGAACAAAATGAGTTCTAAAGCTTATGGTAACCCAGATTGTATTTTCTTCAGAAATCAAAATCGCCATTGAAAAAAAAAAAATCATTGGGAATCTGCCAAGGGAACCCATGGCTCAGAAACTCACTTCCAGGTTTTCGGACTATGAACAGCAGCACTCTATAGCCACAACCTTTAAATGGTAAATGGACTGCATTTATATAACGCTTTTATCCAAAGCGCTTTACAATTGATGCCTCTCATTCGCCAGAGCAGTTAGAGGTTAGGGGTTAGGTGTCTTGCTCAAGGACACTTCGACATGAGGGCGGGGTTTGAACCGGCAAGCAGCATCGGTCTTACCGCCTGAGCTATATCGCCCCATACCTTTACCAGCTATACCTTTATGCATTCAAGAGACAGTCCAGCACTGTCCACAGCGTCAAACCAAATGAGCAGTTCCATGAATAAATTGTCCCGATATTTAAAAGTTTAGGAACCAGGGGTCTAGTCTAAAAAAAAAAAAAAGGTCCAAGAGTTTGGTAGAAGATAAAAACAGAACTGAAGTGTCAAAATGTGAAGCTGCGTGATTAAATGAATTTGTCTGAAAATAAATCTGCAGCTCTTCACACTCTCTGTATGGTGGACATGACTTTGCTGAAAGACACAAGAAACGAGTGAAACAGGAAATGAAAAACACGTCAGGACAAAGCTGACACACATTACAACGGTTTGTAGCGTAGCTCATTTTATTGTTTTAAACAGTTTTGCATAGGAAATATATCCACTTCCAGTGAACTGAACTGGAGTACAAGCAGCTGCTAGCAGTATAGGCTGGATATAACAGTAACAATCACAATAAGTCAAGCTTTATTTACACAGATTTTAAATCTTGTGGCAATTTTAGCCCCTACACCAAAATGCAACCAAATCTAAGGCAGTGCCTACTGTTTATAGCGAAGCAGAAAACTGTTCTATAAAACCACTGAAAATTAATGGGGTTGGGGGGGTTGGGGGTGCGGGGGATGGGGGGTTTGGGGGGGGGGGGGTGCCTCGTTCTACAGCAACAACACAAATGACACCTTGCTTTTCCGAAAATAACAAAAATACAAATAGTGGCTTCTAAAGCCTTTCACGACATTACATTCAGCTAGCTAACGCAAAATGAATGCACAAGCCCACGGATTAACTACAAGAGCTTGTGTATTTTTGTCGACGTTGTTGCGTTTTGAGCGTCTATTTGTTTAATCGCCAGCCGCAAATGGGTGTTAAAAGTGCCACAAGACTCCAAAAATGGATCAACCCTGCTGTGTAGCGAGCAAGCAAAAAAAAAAAAAAAAAAAAAAAAAACAAAAAAAAAAAAACACAAAAAAGAAAAAAAAGTTTTCATTTATTTATTCTTTTTTTTTTTAAACTGACAACTGGTCACCTACAGTTGTACTAAATGTAGAATTGACAATCTATAGAAACACGTCCCTACTGCTGTTTAATACCAAGAGACAGGCGCTCTCTCCCAACTGATAAAAAGCACAAAACGCTCAGCTGAAGACACGGGGGAAAAAAAAAGAAAAAAGAATGGAGGAAGAGTCGCCCCACACATTCTGTTTGAAGTTTCGCGACGACATTCCTACTGAATGAAGAACGTTATTTACAACCGACTCGTCTGAGACTCATCTTAAACAGGCACTGCTATTAAATAGGTTTTTTTTTTTTTAAATCCTTCTTTTTTATTTACTATTTATTTGGTAAACATTAAATATGCTGGTTTTTTTTCCCCCACCCCCATTAGTTCTTGTTTACACCACCTGATGTTAAGTTCATGTCATATTCAATGCCTTCCAAACTAAAAACACTAATAACACACGGAGCCCAACTGCCCTACACTGACCCCACCCATAAAAGTCAACTCTTCTGTTCACAAAATACATTTGTGGGATCAGCCACCGTAGCAGTTTCACGACGCATGCCGTAAAAGAACAAGCCGCGTGGAGATTGGCCAGTAAGCACCGGCCTTCCTTGCATACGAAAAACTTAGAATTTTAAATAACGGGGGAAGCTCGGAGGCATCCAGTTTGGCCGCGAAATCACAAGGTTCCGTCAGCTTTCGATTTCGCCAGCATCCCGGATGCCGTTAACAACGTAAAACTGCAAAATTATTTCATACACGTATTTCATACAAGTACACATACGTACATTTCCGTATATATTTCAACTAATCAGCCCTTTGAAATAAAAGGAAAAAAAAACAAAAAACATGAAGACAATCAAAAAACAGAAAATAAGACACAAACCTACAATGTAAAAAAAAGTACTAACTTGACCAAGCTCCTCCCCCACCTGGAGTAATAGCTGATTGTGTGCCGTTAGCCAGGAAGCAGGGTTACATTTAGAAACACTAGCACAAGGGCTAGCAAAACTCTGAGCACGTGGGGGTCAAAGGTCATTCAAGACCGATCACTCTCCTGTTCTGGTGATGTTCACTAAACACGTCCTGGACATCTACCACACAGAGTGACGGGGAATTCTAATTCCGATTTTTTTAAAAGTGCAAAAAAATTAAGGTAGTCACTCAAAAAAAAAAAAAAAAAATTTGAATTTGATGGAGTATAACATGTGGAGGCAAGGCCTGTTCTAGCTCAGTGCCAGAAAGCCAGGCCAAAATACGGTAGCTATACAGTGACGCTTCAAGAGCCCGAGAATAGTGCCTTATCTGTTGCCCTCGTTGTAATCAATCTCATCGTTTGCGATGGCGAGCTACTGCTTTTTATTGGCTTGACTGAGTTGGTGAACCTCTGCCCATCCACTCCAATCGCTAGCAAAATAAGTTGACAGGCTTTCTTGTTTGACATTGCTTGTTGGTAGTTTTTTTTTTTAAGTACAAAACTCACAATTGCAACCGGTGTAAGTGCATAGACTGTTGCGAGTGCAAAGCCTGTTTCCTTCCACTTCCAGACCACCCCTTATTGGATAAAATGCAATCTGATGGTTGCGTAATGAGCATTGTAACTTATCAGACCTGTGTTTTGTCAGTTGTTCGAATGGCCTTCGGAATGCACTTATTGTACATCGCTTTGGATAAAAGTGTCTGCCAAATAAATGTACAGTAATGTTACGTAAAGTGTACTCCAGCACATTTTTTTTGCGCATGCCTGCGTACAAGTTACCGGTATGTTAGTTCACTTAGTAGCCTGTATGTAGATGTATTAGCTATGAAGGTCGTTAACAAGGCTCTGTAGCTAGCTAGCCAGCTAGCCGCTAACTAGCCAGGACAAAGCCACGTTAAATTTGGGTCAGTTCATATCATACTGGTTTCAATTCATATTGTGGAAATGTTGCACTTGTGTAACTGTTTGCGGTTTGAGTGCACTGCGAAAATTAGGTGGCGCTTTTGCATGTAAAATTAGCAGTAATCCAGTTATAATATTTTACACTAGCTAGCGATAGCCATATACATAGCAATTGTGATTTAGTTAAGTTGGCTAACTTTAGCTAGCTAGTTAAGCACACTTAGCTAGCTAATTAAACGTAGAAAACCAGGAAAAGGGTTCGATGTATCTAAACAACACCAGTTCCGGAACCGGACCAGAAGTGGAAGGATACAGGCTTTGCACCCACAACACGTATTTGTAAACTGTATACTGGGGGCCTGATTGACAGGAAACGGGCACGCCTTCTGGGAAATGTAGGCCTGGACACTGTACATTTCACAATGCGAAGAAAAGTACTGCTTATTAACGATTGCAAATCGGGACTAAGGTTCTTTTGCCATCACTTCGAACATAAATCCGACAAGTTTCCGTTGATAACATTCAAATAAAAAAAATCTGCATAAAGTGACAACATTGCTCCTGTCATGCCTAATAATATTATGCAATGTGACCCTCATCTTACATACCAATATATATATAATTTTAAAAAAAGCAACAAAAATAATTTTATAAATCACAAAAAACGTTCTATGGTCATACTAACTAAAGGGACAGTGGTACTGTACTTCCAATGCTTATGAAACAAACAACAAACAACCAAAAAACAAACCCTTCATAAAATTTACTTTTTCCCCTTTTACAGCCCTGCGAAGAACACCCTTAACTCATCCTCCTTCAAGCACAGGATCGCAGAAACAGTGTTTCCTTCTGCATTCAGGTACAGGGGGGGAACTGGTGAGCTTAACAGAAGAGAATTTTGTAGGCAACCTTTTTGCTAGCTTTTCTTTTTTTTTTTTTTTTTTTTTTTTTAAAGGGAAATGACTCGTATTCCTTTGCACATTAAATATTAACTTTACAAAAACAGGGAATTAAAAAAAAAACCATACAGTGTACAAAGCTGCTGTCTTGGTAGGGATTTCAGCCTGGGACTCTTCTTTCAACCTGCAGCTTCAACATCACAAACGAGTGCTTCTCTCTCTCTCTCTCTCTCTCTCTCTCTCTCTCTCTCTCACACACACACTCTCTCTCTCTCTGAATCTGGAGCTGCCATAGTAATGCTGGCTGAAGGATCGCTGCTGTCTTCACCGTGTGAGCTTCCCTAAAACACGGCTAACGCGTTAGCGTCGCGCTAGGAGAAAATGCACTTCCACCGGCCTTCCCTAACGGCCAAGAGGCTGCAAAGCACTTAGCTTTAAAAAAAAAAAAAAAAAAAAAATTTATTTAACCAAAAAATAAATTAAATAAAAAGGGCAGGACAGTGCATCAGATGGGGTGGTTTTGTTATGTTTTTTTGTGGGGTTTGCATTAAAATTCTGAACTAGCTTCTCAGTGAAGGAAGAGTTTAGGCATGACTTGAGATTTCACGTCATTTTACTGGTTTAGGGGGGGGGGGGGCATAACTAACGAACGCAAAATTAACACAGGCCCTCTGGCGCCATCATGGAAGAGTGCAACTGGTCTTGAAAAGACAATAATAATGTTATATTTTATGTAGTGCTTTTCATTACATTAAAAAAAGCTTTACAGAGGGGGATTTGCTAACCTCAACCACCACCACCATGCAGAAAACCTCTGGGTGGATTCATTCCCTCATGAATGCTCTCTTCCACATTAGGCAGTAACCAGTCTTGGAGGGCTTCAGTGAGCGCTGGTTTTCGGTTTGTTCCAGCACTAAATCTGGAGTTAAACCTGCAGGCACTGTGGCTCTCCAGGACTGGAGTTAAACCTGCAGGCACTGCGGCCCTCCAGGACTGGAGTTAAACCTGCAGGCACTGCGGCCCTCCAGGACTGGAGTTAAACCTGCAGTCACTGCGGCCCTCCAGGACTGGAGTTAAACCTGCAGGCACTGCGGCCCTCCAGGACTGGAGTTAAACCTGCAGGCACTGCGGCCCTCCAGAACTGAATTTCTGGATCCCTGCAGTAAGAGACAGACGGCTGTACACAGGTGAAGCCCTGCAATGCGATGCGCTGACATGAGGGGCCAAACAGCTAATTCCAGTTGCCGTGGACGTTCCAGAGAGAGCAGCCAGTCAGGCGACGCAGGGCGCGGAATGCGCTTTGAGCCGTTAACGCACAACGCAGGTTCCGCCGTTTCTCCCGCGTAACCGATCGCAAGTCAAGAAAGCACAAATCAAACTTGTTAGCGTGCCTGTGAAACACTACCGCACCAAACGGCAGCGCTCCCCGGGAGCTCGCAGATACACCGGCTACACTGCGCCCCGCGCAGGTCTGCTGTTAAACGCAGGGGTGAGGGTAAACTGACGGACGGGTGTCACTTTTCGTTTGCTGGTGTTTTGTCGGGATTCGTCTGCAGCAGAATGCGGCTGATTGTAGCGAGGAAGTCACTTGGGTCATTAAGGCCTCGGCTTCAAAAAAAAAAAAAAAAAAAGCAATTTGCATATCGGCGCTTATGACTCGCCGAGGGCGACAAGCGGCAAGTTCGTTTTTTTTAACGTCGGTATCAGAACCAACGGCGGAGTTTCGTCCACGCCCACCGACGCGTTTTTAACGAGCAGGAAACGGGACCGGAAGTCCGGTACCAGAAACGCCGGTTTCCAGAACTTTCGGCCGGTATTGCATTGTAAGCATTTTTTCAGGAAATTGTTATTAGATTTCTTCTTTCCTGCCTTTTGAAATTTTCAGCAAATCGGGTTTTTTTTCTTTCTTTTCTGCTTTTCATGATTGTCACGCTCAAGTCAGTACCTCCCCCCCCCCCCCCCCCCCCCCCCCCCCCCGTGTAAACGAGCTTCCCGGGGAAACGGCGGTCTCCCACCCCGAGCGAGCGGATAGCGGACAGGAACCGGTTTGTCACAGTTTGACGGATCAGTGACTTTGCAGCCGAGTCAGACCAAGAACCGAGAGAGTGCATTCGTCACAGACATGCTGCAAAGATAAAAAGGTAATAATAATAATAATAATGATAATAATAATAATAAGGATAATAATAATTCCCCCTCCCAAGGAATCGAAACAGAATGAATGGACACAATTCTCCATTACCCAGTACAGTTAAAAAAAGACCTTGTCACACACTGCATAGAACACAACTCCCACTTTGGTCAAAAAAAAAAGGAACAAAAAAAACAACAATAACGACAAAAACACCAAAATAAATGTATACAATAGTGTCTATCTCCATACTAGCTTATCATAATCAACAGAGCTAAAAGCACTAAGTACATAGGCAAAACGTGGTATTGCATAATTCTTATAAATCTGACCCCCCCCCCCCCCCCCAACCCCACCCAAAAATAGTAACTGGAAGATGACAACAAAAAACACAAAAAAAACAAACAAAAACACAGATTAGAAAAACCACCAAAACCACTGAAATACTGAGAAATAATGCTGGTTGATTATAAACTTTAAACGGGCAACTGTACACAGCCATGATATGCATATTATAAACGTGAGATAAAATAGCAAATGTTAAAAATCAACAATGTCACAATTTCACCCAGAGTACAAAATACTTTTTTTTTTTTATCACAAAGATGTTAATTCTTAAAATGGTTATAAATGCAGCCAAAAAAAAAAAAAAAAACAAGTGTAGTGATGTTTTCTATATTGAAAGGCAAGGCACGTAGTGTGGGCTCTGCGTCTTCGTGCAAATTAAGATTGTTGAAAAGAGTCGTTAAATATCTGGACTGGAGATGTGAAGGCGTAGGGTCTGCCACGTGGACCGCAGATCAACGTCATCTCTCCCAGCATCGGGACGATACCGGACCGCCGGGAGAACACGCAAGGTTCCGTCAACGTTGTCCAAACACCGCGCAAACGGCATTTGAAGAACATTTCCAGAACATTACCTGCCCCCCCCCCCTCCCAGGGTACGTGCGTTCACAAAGCACCATGCAAATGCACCACACTCTTTTACGCATCGAGTCGAGTGCAGATTTTTGAGAAGTTTCTTCTTTTTTTATTTTTGACTTGAGCAGCCTTTGCTGTTCAAGAAAATACAAAAAAAAAAAAACTTTTTGTAAACAGTAGCTTTATAAGCTAACGGCCAAATGTCTGTTCTTTCTTTTTTTTTGCGATTATGGAATCACAAACTCAGTTATACACAGTTAGTGTCTCACCTGTATTTATTTTTATAATAAATAAAATCTACCCTGAAAAAGGGCAGGTTTCGATAGTTTAAGTGCTGCTTTGTTCACGTTCAGTTCTCTGAGCTTATGCACTCCCTGTCTACACGCTTTCTTTACTTTTCATTTTTTTTCTCACCCCTTTTAGATTTAAGATGCAACATAAAATGGTAAAATGTTTTTTTTTTGTTTTCTTAAAACATTGAATCTCCCTCCGTTTAGAGTCTGAGGGCTGACGGACTTTGATAGCTTCCCTTCAGTAATAACATTTTAATTGCACTTGCCTCCAGAGATCATTTTTATTTTCTGCATTTTAATTCTTTTTTTAAAAAACTTTTTTTTATTCCTTCTTTTTTAAGGACAAAAAAGGGGTATGTTTTCTAACCTATGATTATAGGTTTTTGATTGAATCATTTTCAAATATTTTGTGTTTTTTCTTTTTTTAAGAGTCCATAACTCTGTAATTGTACATGCTAAACTTTAACCTTAAACTGAATATCAGCACTGCATAATTGGGATTAGTGTCTTGAGATGAAAAATTTTAAAATAAAATTAAAAAAAAAAAACCCAACAGAAGCGTGGAAAATTGAAGGACAGAAATCTGATTTCTCACATTTGTTCCTACGGTATTGCGGTGAAAGTTTTGACTTTGTCAGACTTCCTGTCTGCAGGCTGGTGTCCGCTGGAAGATGAAGGCCGTGCACGCAGTCTCTGCACGAGTGTCCGATCCCCTCTAACCTGCTGGGAGTCTGAGCAGAGCGAGGCTCCCACCAATAACCAGGAAAAAACACCAACAGAAAACTAGCATTTCATGCAAACATTAAGGCATCTAAAGTATGGGTACATCACAGTATTGAAGAGGGAGACTTCTTCACACGAACACCGCGTGGTGGGCCCCCGGAGGGGTGGGGGGTGGGGGGGTGGGGGGGGGGTGTGGGGGCCCGGTCCCGCAGTGTTTTTGGCCAGTGCCCCGTCGGACTCCGGGACATTGGAGATTGTATAAGTGCTGCATGCTGGTTGTCTCGCTTTCCTGGGGGGGGTCCCAGGGGGGGTTCCTGGGAGGGGGGGGGGGGGTTCCTGGGGGGGTCAGTTGCTGGTCTCCGCCTGCAGGTAAGGCTCACCAATGATGTTTATGCTGTAGTTCTGCACATTTGGCGGCAGGATCGGAGTCCCGTTCGACACTCGGAATGGAACTAAGCTCGCCCAGGTACCAGGACTGCAAAAAAAGAAAGAAAAACAAGACCGAGCAAGAGAGAGAAGGAGGAAGAGAGACAGAGAGGGAGAGTGGGAGAGAGAGAGGGAGAGAGAAAATAGACTTGGGTCAGTAAGCAGTTGCTTGCAGCAATGACAACTCCTGTAAGATTAACAGATATTCTACCTGGGTTGTTCAGAAACAGATCAGTATCTCAAACGCAAGATTAATACTTTTAGACTAATAATCTGGGGCTATAGGGAGCACTAAGATTTCATTCAACTGAATTCAGTTTCACAATGCATTTGTATTTTTTGTACAGCATTTCAGCAGTAAGAGAATAAAAGCTTTGAACAAATTATATTATAAGCAACACAAATCCTAAGAGTCTCCCAGCTGATATATGTACTCATGTGTTTCCCGGAAGTTTCGAGGGGAAAAAAACTGCTGAAGAGTGTTTTTCACCCCAAATGTTGGCGTGAAATTTTTTTAGAGAATGTGCACTGGGGAAGTGTCAACACAGGAATATGATCAGTGATTGGCCAGAAATAACCAGGAGGAGTTCCAATACAGGCCAATCACAAGCATGTTAGGCAGATGTTTCCTCAGCTGTGATTGGCCCGGTGTGCTGCAGAAAGAGGTGAAGTCCTGTGAAAAAGCTTTGTGCACAGGCACTGCATTGGCCAGAGGGGGCGCTGTTGAGTAATAAGGAGCTTGAGTTAAGCTCCACCCTGCTGGAGGGTGAACAGCTTGATTGGACGCTCAGGACTCAGAAACAGTTGACCCCCCCTCAAGAGGTCTGTGTGTGAAATGAACAAAAAAGCATCTAGGTCAGTGGTCTCCAACCATGGTCCTGGAGAGCTACAGGATCTGCTGGTTTTCATAGTGACTCTGCACTTCATGAATCGATTAGAGCAGTTGATTACACAGTTAACTCAACTCACCTGGTGTCTTGGGTCTCTACTGGGTGCTGATTTTAAGGTGAAAACAAAAGCCAGCAGACCCTGTAGCTCTCCAGGACCAGGGTTGGAGACCACTGATCTAGGTCTTTAAAAAAACCAACCATACTGCAGTTTTTCACATGCTGAGCTGGTTATGGAACAGTTTTACTGGCTTGAGAATCAGTCAAAGACTTTAGTTTCTTTTCTGTTGATGAAAGCCTTCACTTCATACTAAAAACAAACTTTCTTTTCAGAATTTCTTTCCATTGAAAAAAGATTGTTATGCCTCCTCAAAGTAACTTGTGACCTTTTCAGTTTCAAACGTACACTTTCATCGCATATTTTCGACGTTATTCTGCCGCATTAAAAAGCACAGCCTCGCTGGAAAAGACCCGGAATCTTCCGTTTAAAAAAGCGCGCATATCTGTGAAGGAGGGAGGAAAATGGAAGCGTGCGACTGATCCAAGTTTCATACTAATCGAATTCCGTTTCGCTCGCAGTCCCGAGCTGGGTAATAGCGAGCGATTTGTCTGCACATTCCCGCGTGGGCCCACGCTCTGAAAAGCACCCCGCGCAGACCGCTTCCATTAGAGACACCGCCGCTGCCAGCTTTCTGTGTGAAAGCAAACCGTCTTCAGATGAAGCGTTTCCAGGAAGGAACGCAAATAACCACGAGCTGGGTTCAAACCTCCCCCCCCCCCCCCTCCCCCCCCCCCCCCCTCCAGACGGATGAAGACCTTACGCCACAAAGTTAAACTGGGACAAAGGACAAAGGTCCCACCAGTGCTAAGGCATCATGGGAAACATCCACCCTTCATTAAAAAAACACCCACACAAATACACAAGTGTGTATTTATGTTAATAAGGTTCAGTGCATGTGAAATATGATGGTAAACAGCTGTTTATTTTCCAAGTACACTGACTTATTGCACATCTAGTGCCACTAACTTCAGTGTGATATCTTTGCCTTAAACATATCCACAGTGTCAATTTTTTGTGTTTTTGCTTTCATCGATTTCAGAGCTGGACAAAGGGATCCCCAGTGCGCCCCCCCCCCCCGAGAATGAAATCAGTGGAACCAACCCCAGACATCTCGCTTTAAGCACCCACCATTTTTTTAATTTTTTTTAATCCATGGGGGGAAGGGGGGGTAGACCTCTTCATCCTGTTACCCAAGGCCCGGCAACAAGGCACGAGACAACAGCCGGGCTGTCAATCAAGGGGTCACGCCGAAATACGTGGGAGCAGACAGACAGCATGTTGGGATGGGGGGGGGGGGGGGGGGGGGGGGGGGGGGGGTTGGGGCTTAACCCCACCAGTACATGTTGAATAATTAGGGGGATGCGAACCCGGTGCTCTTAAATACCTGTGGTGCACAATGGCTGCTCTCTGTCTGAGGATTAGAGCGCTAACGTGCTAACGTGCTGCTCCGTCGCCATGGCCTTGGGGTACACAGGCCCAGCTTTGTTTAAAAAAAAAAAAAGGGGGGGGGGGTTTGTGGGGGGGATTCGTCGTCTTTTTTTTCCTCCCCCCCCCCCCGCAATTTCTTCTCGATTTTTTGTTTTTTGTTTTTGTTTTTTATCTGCAGGTGCAAGGCCTCAGTAAATGGGGGATTAAATGGGTGTGGGGGAGGGTGTTTGTTTTTGGGGGGATGGAGGGGGGGGGGGGCGAGGGTTCAGCTAAAGCCTGTGCCCCCGGAACGGAACTTTGCGGTGGGTGGGTGGGGGTGGGGGGGGGAAGACGTGGAACACTGACTTCATTCTTTCAGAGGGCAGCTCAGACTGACTTGGTTGGGGGGAAAAAGGGGAGGGGGGGTAGGGGTTGAGGGGTGTTAAGAGCAGGCATGAATGCTGCTAATTACCGGGTCTGAATTTTACACTAATCACCTTCTGCAGGCCGAGGGGAACGAGCCGTCAGTGACAGCAGCAGCTGGAGCTCCGAGAGGCTCAGACCAGCCAGGAGGAGGAGGGGGACCAGCCCACAACAGCCAGGAGGAGGAGGGGGAACAGCCCACAACAGCCAGGAGGAGGAGGGGGACCAGCCCAGAACAGCCAGGAGGAGGAGGGGGACGAGCCCAGAACAGCCAGGAGGAGGAGGGGGAACAGCCCACAACAGCCAGGAGGAGGAGGGGGACCAGCCCAGACCAGCCAGGAGGAGGAGGGGGACCAGCCCAGAACAGCTAAGAGGAGGAGGAGGGGGACCAGCCCAGAACAGACAGGAGGAGGAGGAGGGGGACCAGCCCAGAACA
>CM045887.1:63889943-63894943 GCA_025169545.1 Anguilla japonica
ATCTGCAGCCTAAAATGCTTATTTTTTTAGGATGACTGACGTATCTCCAGATGTTCCCTCTCTCTGATTTGCATTGTCCATTTGTGTGTTTACACACGGGACACCAAGCTTTCAAGCTCTGACGGGATAGGTATGCTCTTCAGCTACGACAGCAAACAGCACGTGTTATCGTCATGTGACGCACTGACGGAGAGATTCCATTGGATCTGCGTAACGGTCGCCATGGGGATGCGTTGTGCGAAACCAGACATCTTTCCCATGGGCGGAGCGATGACACACGAGATCCCTATTCACTCGGTCAGCCACTGCCAGAAGCGTTCTACAACGGAACCATACCTAAGCTTTGAAAATAACGTTCATAAAAATAAAAAAAACAAGGCCCGAAAGATGACCGCCAAAAAGATAGTTAGAGGAATCAGATATGACCCTCACTGTCCGACATTCAATCAACATTTGTCCTAAACACAAGCGTTATGCTTTTTCATCACTATGTCACAGTTTGAAGAAATTACTAAAAAAAAAATAAATAAATAAATAAATACTAGCTTTCAGTGGTTTGTCACAGTTAAGGACAAATGTTGATTTGTTGATTGAATGCCAGCCAGTTCAAAAACACTCACACAGTGACTCAACCCCCCCCCCCCCCGCACACATCCCACAATCCCCTTCTCCCAGCTCTCTAAAAGTAGCACATCTCTTGTGGAACTGACTCTCGTACCTCATCCTCATAATCAACACTTGGCCAAAAGCAGATTCACAATGTGACACTGAGAGATTAATATTTATTTCCTTAAATTTTTTAAATAATTTTTTTTTTTTTTTTAGAAAATTTATTTTTTTGTTGGAAGTAATGAAAAGGTTACCTTTGCCAAGCAATTCCCCCAGAATCCTCAGTGTGCCGGGAGTAAGCCTCTCTGCTGCCCTGAGGCCTCGTCCAGTCACATATCCTCAGCTGTCAATCAAAACCTAGCGGTCAGACACGGCCCAGGCAAGGCTGCACCTTATTTACCATGTCTACACAAAAAACCATGCATGCAATAAAAAAACAAATAAATAAAACAAAACCAAAAAAAGCAAAGCTCTACTGCAGGGTTAAAGTACACAGCCATCCCCTTTCAGTGGCTTAAAGTTTTACTGCACAGCGTCAACATTTAAATATAATACATCACACTGACTACGAACCGTTACAAAATCCAGCCAAACAAGGCACATGAAAACATATGTATGTATTTTGTGTAGCATGCAATCACATTAGTATTGTAAGCGTTAACTGACCTGCGAATAAAAGAAATGTTAGTGAAAAAAAGAAATGAAAAAAGGTCATTGTTAAAACAGCTGGATGGTAAAATGCATTGCAGTTATGGAAGTGCATGCGCTGGAGCTTGAGACACATGCGCTTTTGGAACAGACTGAGTGTGTGAGTGTGTGTGTGTGAGAGAGTGTGTGTGAGTGTGTGTGTGTGTGAGTGTGTGTGTGTGTGTGTGTAAGAGAGTGTGTATGTGTGTGTGTTTGTCAGCATGTGCGAGTGTGTGTGTGTGTTAGTGCGTGTGTGTGAGTGTGTATTTGTCAGTGTGTGTGAGTGCATGTGCATGTGAGTGCGTGTGTGTGTGTGAGTGCGTGAGTGCGTGTGTGTGTTAGTGCGTGTGTGTGAGTGTGTATTTGTCAGTGTGTGTGAGTGCATGTGCATGTGAGTGCATGTGAGTGCGTGAGTGTGTGTGTGAGTGTGTGTACGTGTGCATGTGTGTGTGTGTACGTGAGTGTGAGTGAGTGTGTGTGAGTGTGTGTGTGCGTGTGTACGTGAGTGTGAGTGTGTGTGTGAGTGAGTGTGTGCGTGTGTGTGTGCGTGTGCGTGAGTGTGTGTGTGTATGTGAGTGTGTGTGAGTGTGTGTGTATGTGAGTGTGAGTGAGTGAGTGAGTGAGTGTGTGTGAGTGAGTGTGAGTGAGTGAGTGTGTGTGAGTGTGTGAGTGAGTGAGTGAGTGTGTGTGAGTGTGAGTATGAGTGAGTGTGTGTGTGTGTGTGTGAGTATGAGTGAGTGTGTGTGTGTGTGAGTATGAGTGAGTGAGTGAGTGTGTGTGTGTGTGAGTATGAGTGAGTGAGTGTGTGTGTGTGTGTGTGTGTGTGTGAGTATGATTGAGTGAGTGAGTGTGTGTGTGTGTGTGTGTGTGTGTGAGTATGAGTGAGTGTGTGTGTGTGTGAGTGAGTGTGAGTGTGTGAGTGTGAGTGTGAGTGTGAGTATGAGTGAGTGAGTGAGTGTGTGTGTGTGTGTGTGTGAGTATGAGTGAGTGAGTGTGTGTGTGTGTGTGTGTGTGTGTGTGTGAGTATGAGTGAGTGTGTGTGTGTGTGAGTGTGTGCGTGTGTGTGTGAGTATGAGTGAGTGAGTGAGTGTGTGTGTGTGTGTGTGTGAGTATGAGTGTGTGTGTGTGTGTGTGTGTGTGTGTGTGTGTGTGTTTGCAGGCCTCAGGTGGCAGACAGGTTCACAGGCTCTAAGCTGACGTTGCTGGGTTCACACACACCCCTCTCTGGCCCGGGTTCTGAGGGTATTCCGCAGAGCTCGCGTCTATCCCACAAACCACCTCTGCGTCTGCTCCTGCCAAGAGCGCACATCCGTTCCTCTCACGTACACGACACTGCACCGAGCCCGACGGGTCAGTCTGCAGGAGCGCGAGTCAGCCGGGGATACGCACCCCCCCCCCCCCCCCCCCCCCCAAGGAGGGGCCTCCCGATCCCAGATTACCCAGGAGCACACGGCGCGTGTTTCCCGCAGGAGGAGCAGCGCGCTCCCCCTCCGCTCGCCAATCACGGCTCTTCCAAGCGGGAGAAGAGAGCGTCTGACCTCAGCTACTCGCACGAGTGAGGAAGTGACATCACAACCCCAAAAACCCCAATACGGTTAAAAAAAGCGTTTAGTGTTCAGAGTCTGATCGTTTCAATGTGTGTATTTATGAGCCTTATGAGGACGCGTGGAAGACTGCTTCTCTTGTCCAGAGATCCTGCCTTTCTATTGGACCAGTTTTCTGGCTGTTCAGATGTGCTAAAAATGGTGCTAAAAACAAGAGAGTTACTCTGCAGCGGAGCAGCAGTTTGTGAAAAATAAAGCAGCACTTTTACACCACGGCCAGAGCGCACTGCTCATAACAGCCAAGAGACGTCGACTCAGGTCAACTAGTACAGGCTTACTGTTTAACACGTGAGCACACACACTCTCACACTCACACACACACACATTCCAAGAAGTGTAAATGTCGAACAGCGTATGACTCACGTAGTATAAATTATTCTGTCAAGAAAGTATTTATTTTAGTTAAGCCTTAAAGGCACACTGTCTTGTTCAGGGTGTTGTTGACATTTAAAAATCTTTTTTTTTTTTTAAATAAAAAAAACCCACACACAGATCTTCAGTTATAAATCTGAACCCCTCACCCCATCCTGTACCCCATAGAGACTGGACTGTGGGCCACATACTGACTCCAACAAGGACAGAGTAAAATAGCCGAAGGAACACACTTCTGACCTCCACAGGAAGACTCATATGCCTAAGGCCAGTGCTCTGCAGTTACCGGGACTACTGCTGGAATACAGGCGTGGAACAACAGGAAGGCATGAGCAGGTAGCCAATCAAAGTGGGAGAACACCAACACTCCATTTCAAAGACAGATTTCTCTTTAGGCCTGATGACATGGTGCAGCCACACAGGGCCTAAGCTTACACACAGCTGTACTGGTGAGTGAGTAAGTGTGTACATGTGCGTGTGAGAGAGAGTGTGCATGTGTGTGTGTGTGAGAGAGTGTGTGTGCATGTGAGAGAGAGTGTGCGTGTGTGTGAGAGAGTGTGTGTGTGCATGTGAGAGAGTGTGCGTGTGCGTGTGTGAGAGTGTGTGCATGTGAGAGAGAGTGTGCGTGTGTGTGTGTGTGTGTGTGTGAGAGAGAGTGTGTGTGCATGTGAGAGAGAGTGTGCATGTGTGTGTGTGAGAGAGAGAGTGTGTGTGCGTGTGAGAGAGAGAGTGTGCGTGTGTGTGTGTAGGCACTGATAAAGATGCAATCAGCCATATGCATGTATTGAATATTAATTTAATTTTCTCTCAGTTTTGAATGCCCCAGGGTCTGCTGAATGAGTTTGTTTCCTCGGCGATGAATCTGTAAAGGAATCGATTTCTTCCCTTTACTCTAATGATTGCTTTTCCTTTCCTGTACCAAATCTCGAAAGTCAGGAAGTCATCAATCAATGCCAGCAATTTCAGAAAGTAAAAAGTAAACAGATTAGTTCGGGACATAAAAAAAATACAAAATAATAAATTACAATGGCACACTGAATGATAAAGGAATTACTTCAGTTTGCCTTTTGGTCCCGGTGCAGAGAATTCGTCCAGGTGTATTGTGTCCTGTTCAAAATTCACCCCCCCCCTCCCCGCCCACCACCCCCAGTCTCATAAAATCTAACCCCGCCCCCTCCTTCCCACACTCTTAAACCAGGACTCCGAAAAAAAAAAAAAAAAAAGTACTTCCATGTTAATGGAAATGTGAGCCTTCACTCACATTGACTAAATTCCCTTTAAAGCTGAACACATTCCACTGACCTGTGCATCAGTCCACATAACAGACTCGGCCTCAGCTGACCTGCATCCACAGCAGCTGAACGTGCTTTTTCTTAAGCTCTTATTCGCAAGGATATCTGCAGTGTGATGAATGCTATCATGAATGCTATCCTGAGGCAGGAGTAACTGCATGTTAAACCCCACCACACACTAACAAATGATAAGTCAGCACTTTAAAAAGAAAGCAATTATGGATGGATCTGTGGATTTGTTAGGGTTGATCTATGGGGTATGGGTGGGGCTTTAAAAAATTTTTTTTTTTTTGGGAGGGGGGAGGGGGGGGTGTTCTGAGGGCCAAGGTCGACACACTTGCTGACGTGGGGCACGTGGTCGTCGTGGAAACTGAAGCCCCCCACCCTGATTTCCTCCCTGACTGTGGAATGTTAGCTGCAAGGCTGAAAGTTTTTG
>CM045887.1:63899943-63922443 GCA_025169545.1 Anguilla japonica
TCCACCACCCCACCCACCCCCAACACCCCCCGTCCTTCCTCTCCAAACCCCACCCTCCTCTCCAACACCCCATCCTCCTCTCCAACTCCCCACCCCTCCTCACCAACTCCCCGCCCCTCCTCTCCAACACCCCACCCACCTCACCAATGCCCCACCCCTCCTCTCAATACGTCCGCCCCTCCATTCCCATGTGAAAAATGAATCACTGATACAGAACTCATCAGAAGAGGTGTGTCAACCTCAAACGAGGAAATTTATGAGGAAAAAGCCATTTTTGTGTTTTCTCTGAAAAACTGATCTACAGCCTGTGAGAAAGCCTTATCACACTACCGTGTTGGCAGTCTGTTTTTTCTTACGGACATAAATGATCTTGACAGGGACACCTGGTGGCAAGCTAACTCTGCACATGATGCAAAACTGGAGAGATCAGCAAGTTTGGAGCGGACTAAAGTAATCCAGGAACACTTCCAGCACACTGAAGCGGATTGGAAACCTGGCAAATCACATTCAATGAAACAGTGTAAAGTTCCGCATGGAGGAAATAAGTTTTATTGGTATTTTTTGGAAGGAGCAAAATCTGAATTTGCTGAAATTGGAAAAAAAAAGTGAGGAGTAGTATTTGATTAAAGTTCATCAGGGACTTGTGAGAAAGTATTAAGAATAAATCAAATACTATGTTCTAGATGGGCTGAATGGCCTGCTGTTCTCCTCATTATGTATTCATACATACACCTGGTCAGAAAAATGTTTATGTTGGACAGTATGTTTCACAGACAGTGCTGAAAAGAATCACTTCCTTCAAAAAAATCCTTCAAATAAAAAGACCACGTCTCTCATGGTTGCTAAGCAGCAGCATCAATGGCGTTCCACTCTCCCAATCAGGAAAGAAACTAGCTGGCCATCGCTTTCTGATACAGTAAAAACACTACAAGAACCAATAGAGAAAAAGACAAACAAAAAACAACCCAAAATATAAAGGGGGGAAACATGGCACTGATGCAGTCAGCTCCTTATAAGTGCATTCTGGATAAGAGCCCTCATTTTTTACTGTAGAGTTTCAGTTAGTTCCCATTTTACTCTACCTGCTGTGTACACACACTGGTTGAGTATCCAACATCACAACCAAGGCCCTTCACCCCTGGTCCTGGAGAGCCACATGGCCTGCTGGTTTTTGCTGTTACTCGGCACTTAATTGATACATTTAAGTGTTGATTGCAGAAGTCTGTGATTGGTTGCTGAGTTTTGAAAACAAATGAGCTCTGCAGGACCTGGGTCAAGAGGTCAGAAGTCGTGAGTATATGCAGTTACTAGGAGTTGACTGCAGGAGGGGCTGTTTCCTTGAAGGCAGACCCCACGAGGGGGAGAGGGAACTGGGGGATGGGGTCAGGTAAGTGGGCGGAGCTTACCTGTTGCTGGTGAAGGAAGGCCGGATCTCGGGGGCTCAGTCCCACGAAGCGGTTCGATGTGGGGGTGCCCGGCGCAGAGTATGCTGGAAAAGAGCGGGAAAGACAGTTACCACACACCTCTAAAAGAGCGGAAAAGACAGTTACCACACACCTCTAAAAGAGCAGAGAAAGTCAGTTACCACACACCTCTAAAAGAGCGGGAAAGTCAGTCACCACACACACCTCTAAAAGAGCGGTAAAGTCAGTTACCACACATCTCTAAAATGAGCGGGAAAGTCCATTACCACACCCCTCTAAAAGAGCGGGAAAGTCAGTTACCACACCCCTCTAAAAGAGCGGGAAAGTCAGTTACCACACACGTCTAAAAGAGTGGGAAACTAACACTAATCTCACACAGCAGGAGTACACCTCTGCTGAGACCAGTTACAACACACTTTTAATACTAATCTTAATTAATTTAGCGAAAGCTCTCATCCAGAGCAGTTTATGACATAAGAGAACACACACGCATACCCCCTGATTTATATGAGCCACAGAGTCAGGCTTGGGTAGCTACGTTCCAGACCAGAGAACGCAAGGGCAACATCACAGAAGCACTTAGTATAGGCTAACTACGCTAACCTATATCCATGATGGAAATCAGTCACAGAGAGCAGCAGCCAGCACCGTAAAAACCGAACAGAACACGTCAACTTAATACCGTTTTACAGCTCGTCCTTATCTCGCTGTCTGGCCTGAGGCAGTCAAACGCCAGCAGTAACGCGTCTTTTACGATTTCGTTGCATCCCGAAGGAAAGAGGGGGCATTTTTGTCTGAGGGCTGAGCGAGTCGAGGCAGATCCCCGAGCTCTGGGAATCCCGAAAACGCTCGTGTGACGTGCGGAGCGCAAACGAGCCTCTCGCAGCGAGAGGCAGAGGCTTCTGCAGCCCAGTGCCGCTACAGCAAAAATGCTAACTGCATTCTCCGAATGTAAACAGGCTGAAAGAGAGAGAAAGAAAGAGAAAAGGGACAGGAAGAGAAAGAAGGGGACAGACTAGAGACAGGAGGGCAAAACTGAAAGAACTAAAAGCTTACTCACACATGACTCTGAGTCTGTACGTAATCAACAGGCACAAGCAAATGAGAGACCAATTACTGTAAGCCCCCCCCCCGCCCCCGCCCCCCCCACATGTAAACAGAGCTGACCTGGTCTGCTCTGGGTAACAAAGTCCATGTGTTATTTTGGGATTAGGATAAATGCACCTCAAATAGTGCCGTTTGTATAAGTGGGGGAACGTAGCTGCAGGTTTAACTCCAGTCCTGAAGATCTACGTTGTCTATTTATGTAGTTTTCCTTCAATCAACAGCCAAGTTAGGCCTTGAAGCAGGTCGTGCGGACCTGTTAGCCAATCAGTAGCATAAAGGAAGGAGTACTGAGACACAAAAAAACCAAGCGGGCACCGTACAGGGCTCGGGTTTGAGCTCCCTGTGCTTCAGTTTCCTTTTGGTTGTTGTGAGCGAGAGACAGAGAGAGAGAGAGAGTTCAGGCAGTCCGGGCAGGGGGGAAAAGAAGAGAAGGAGCGAAGCGTAGCGTAGCGGAGCCAGCCGGGCCGCGGCCGTTGCCGTGGAAGTCGCGTCGCGAGTGAGAGCGGTACTCACAGCTGTTGCTGGGTGACGCTGGCTCACCTTCTGAGGACGTGGTGATGGGCTTGGTGTCGGGCATGGAGAGGGACACGGGCCGCACGCCGTGGTGCGGGGAGGGGGCCAGCACCGGGGCGAAATGGCCCGGGACCTTCCCCACCACCTGGCTGCTGCTGTTGGGCTGCGGGACAGGCAGGAGGGGGCGGGGTTAACGGGAGAGGTCATGCAAGGTCAAGCTGACACGCTGACATTCAGGCACTTACTGTCACAGTAACTAACTTACAGTAACTCACTGCTTTTCATCCACAGAGAATTACGTAAGTGAATACGAATGAGCGCACACACACACACACTCACACACACTCACACACTCACATACACACACACACACACACACACTCACATACACTCACACTCACTCTCACACTCACTCACACACACACACACACACACACACACACACACAGCCAGAGCAGAACTGGCTTTGCGAGGAGCCCCCAAAAGCCGAAACCTTTGGAAGGCCTTTGTGAAAGAGAGGGGGTCTCAGCAGGACTCCTTAACAAGAATAGAGTGCTTAATTAGAGTGTAATATAATCTGCATTAAAATCTCTCTGGCAACCCGCAGCATGGTTACACACAGTGTTATGTGCACAGATTCCCCCCAGTGCCATGGGCCTCACAAACCACTCCTACCTGCCTTCTGCACTGGCTACTGTGGCCTCCTAACCCCAAACAACCATTGTCCAATATACAGTATATACACAACATAACCCCAAACAACCACTATCAGATACATACAACATAACCCCAAACAACCACCATAAGATATACACAACATAACCCCTAACAACCACCATAAGATATACACAACATAACCCCAAACAACCACTATCAGATACATACAACATAACCCCAAACAACCACTATCAGATATACACAACATAACCCCTAACAACCACTATCAGATACATACAACATAACCCCAAACAACCACCATCAGATACACACAACATAACCCCTAACAACCACTATCAGATACATACAATACAACCCCAAACAACCACTATCATATATATACAACATAACCCCAAACAACCACCATCAGATACATACAACATAACCCCAAACAACCACTATCAGATATATACAACATAACCCCAAACAACCACCATAAGATATATACAACATAACCCCAAACAACCACCATCAGATACATACAACATAACCCCTAACAACCACTATCAGATACATACAACATAACCCCAAACAACCACCATAAGATATATACAACATAACCCCAAACAACCACCATCAGATATATACAACATAACCCCAAACAACCACCATAAGATATATACAACATAACCCCAAACAACCACCATCAGATACATACAACATAACCCCAAACAACCACTATCAGATATACACAAAATAACCCCTAACAACCACTATCAGATACATACAACATAACCCCAAACAACCACCATCAGATACATACAACATAACCCCTAACAACCCACCATCAGATATATACAACATAACCCCAAAACACCACTGGCGCAGATATTTAGCTGCACAAACCCATAACCCCCCAACACTCTTGCCCCATCTCTCTCTTCCCCCTCTCTTCATCTTTCTCCATCCTCTCTCTCCTTTCTTTCTCTCATTGTCCAACCCTGTATCTTTTTCCTACTCATCCCACTCTTGCTCTCTCACTTTCTCTTTCACTCTCCCTCCCCCTCCTTTTCTTTCAGCACCCCTTCCCTCCCTCCCTCTCTTATCCCTCCCCCCCCCCCCCCCCCCCGCCCCCGCCCCCTTCTTGCTTTCTCAGAAACCACACAGCAATTTTGTGGTCAGGTTTTTTTTTTTTTTAAATCGTGTGAACGGCTTAATCATTTCCAAAAAGCCAGCACTGCGCATGCTGTGCGTTTCCAATCTTATGAAAACAACTCTAAAAACAGTCAGCAAAGTGCGCTGACGTCCCTACAGTTACGTACTTACAGATGTGTGTGTGTGTGTTTGCTGAGCTTTTATGGGTTCTCATTCTTCTAGCGTAAAAATACACACATTTTTCTACCCCTCCTTTTATCGCTGAATAACCCGACCCGTGTTCCAGCAGAGGCAATGTGTTTGAACGGGTTAACGCAATAAAACGGCCCAGTCTGGGGGGTACCACATCCCCCAAAAACAGGGGTCTTAGGTTTCTCACCTGTATGGCTGAGTGTCAAGAATGTTTCAAAGCATCTGAACCCCCCCCCCCCCCCACCCCCCCTCCCTCACCCACAGAATAATATGTGATATTCTCAATAGTTTTTCCAGCAGTAAATTCTCAGTGTTGAAAGCCTCTCAACGTTGTGAACGTACAGTGTGAAAACTGTGAGAAGGAAAAGGGGGGGAGTCTTTTCATTGGAGAGGTTTAGTGTGAGGTTTATATACGACACGACACGCAGGAAACACACAACACATTCCCGAGAGAATGCCCAGGAGACGAGACTTTTCCAAACGCCTCCGCATCCCAGAGAGAGTTTCAACATCAACAGATACTTTCTGTCATAACACAGAGAGAGATGGAAGTGAGAGAGAGAGATGAACAGACACAGCAACAGAGAGAGATGGACAGGAAGAGAGTGAGAATGAGGGAGGGGGAGAGATGGACAGGGAGAGAAAGGGAGAAACTAAGATTCATATAGAGAGAGAGGGATGGGCAGAGAAACGAGAGAGAGAGAGAGAGAGAGACAGATGGACAGAGAGCGACAGAGGCAGTTAGAGACAGAGAGAGAGAAAGAGGGAGAAACAGAGAGATAGACAGTCAGTACGTTTACATGCACAGTTTAAATCGAGCTATATTAATATACCGACTTACCGAAAAATTCGGCTTCGTACGATTTCAGTCGGACTACGACGTTCACATGATTTTTAAAAGTCCAGTTTTAGCCGGACTAACACAATAAATCGACTTTTTCAAACATCATGTAAACCCACTGAGCGATAGAGGGAGAGAGAGAGAGAGACAGAGAGATAAACACAGAGAGCTCAGCCATAGCTGGGTGTGATGGGGAGAGCAGAAGATCAGCCATAGCTGGGTGTGATGGAGAGAGCAGAAGATCAGCCATAGCTGGGTGTGATGGAGAGAGCAGAAGATCAGCCATAGCTGGGTGTGATGGAGAGCGCAGAAGATCAGCCATAGCTGGGGTGTGATGGAGAGAGCAGAAGATCAGCCATAGCTGGGTGTGATGGGGAGAGCAGAAGATCAGCCATAGCTGGGTGTGATGGAGAGAGCAGAAGATCAGCCATAGCTGGGTGTGATGGAGAGAGCAGCTCTGAGCAGCGCTGGGTGTGAGGGAGAGAGCAGAAGATCAGCCATAGCTGGGTGTGATGGAGAGAGCAGAAGATCAGCCATAGCTGGGTGTGATGGAGAGAGCAGAAGATCAGCCATAGCTGGGTGTGATGGAGAGAGCAGAAGATCAGCCATAGCTGGGTGTGATGGAGAGAGCAGAAGATCAGCCATAGCTGGGTGTGATGGAGAGAGCAGAAGATCAGCCATAGCTGGGTGTGATGGGGAGAGCAGAAGATGAGCCATAGCTGGGTGTGATGGAGAGAGCAGAAGATCAGCCATAGCTGGGTGTGATGGAGAGAGCAGCTCTGAGCAGCGCTGGGTGTGAGGGAGAGAGCAGAAGATCAGCCATAGCTGGGTGTGATGGAGAGAGCAGAAGATCAGCCATAGCTGGGTGTGATGGAGAGAGCAGAAGATCAGCCATAGCTGGGTGTGATGGAGAGAGCAGAAGATCAGCCATAGCTGGGTGTGATGGAGAGAGCAGAAGATCAGCCATAGCTGGGTGTGATGGAGAGAGCAGAAGATCAGCCATAGCTGGGTGTGATGGAGAGAGCAGAAGATCAGCCATAGCTGGGTGTGATGGAGAGAGCAGAAGATCAGCCATAGCTGGGTGTGATGGAGAGAGCAGAAGATCAGCCATAGCTGGGTGTGATGGAGGGAGCAGAAGATCAGCCATAGCTGGGTGTGATGGAGAGAGCAGAAGATCAGCCATAGCTGGGTGTGATGGAGAGCAGCAGAAGATCAGCCATAGCTGGGTGTGATGGAGGGAGCAGAAGATCAGCCATAGCTGGGTGTGATGGAGAGAGCAGAAGATCAGCCATAGCTGGGTGTGATGGAGAGAGCAGAAGATCAGCCATAGCTGGGTGTGATGGAGAGAGCAGAAGATCAGCCATAGCTGGGTGTGATGGAGAGAGCAGACTCTGAGCAGCGCTGGGTGTGATGGAGGGAGCAGAAGATGAGCCATAGCTGGGTGTGATGGAGAGAGCAGACTCAGAGCAGCGCTGGGATGCCTGTGTAATAAAGTCATCGCTCATCACTGGTGTTTATTTCTCTCCGCTGCGGCTCTGAGGGAAGCTGCGCGGCGTCTCTCCGCCCTCCTCCCGGAGTTTAACCTCCCCGCTGCCCAATCGAGCCCACAGCTCCGCCCTCCTCCCGGAGCTTAACCTCCCCGCTGCCCAAACGCAGCCCACGGCTCCGCGCTCCGCGGGCTTTAGTGAAAATAAACACACCGAGGAAACTCATCACCGTAATTATTTTATTCGTCTTTTATTAGCGCTGACGGTCTAGGGGGGGCCCTGGGATTCGCGGCTGGGCCCTACAGCGACTGGGCCGCCGTCTGGGGGGGGGGGGGGGGGGGGGGGGGGGCGGAGCCACGGCTCGCCCCGGTAAATCTAAAACACATGCGTTCCCACGGAAACAACATATTTCACGCTAAACGTTCGATGTAATGTCAGCTTGGCGAATCAATTGGCGCGCGCACACACACACACACACTGCAGCCCTGAACGCCTCAGTTCCTGCGGGTCATTCCCTGTGTCTCTTGGCCGTTTTCAGCCTGCTGGATGTTCACGGTGATGAACTGCACCCGCCAGACACAACACTACAGCCCCCGCCTGCGACCAGCGCGTTCAGCTGCTTCCAGTGCGCCGTGCCTCAACGTAGACACGCCAGCAAGAGGGAGATTAATGCTGCAAAGGGGGGGGGGGGGGGGGTAATCGCCTGGTTTGGTTTTTCCCAAAATGAGTACATGGGGATCAGTGGTGAACCGGACCCATCCCAGGTTCTGACGAGCCGCACGGCGTGTTGGGTTTATCGCTGCTCAGTGTGTTAATCCCCTTCCAGAGTAACGGATTCTGCGGTTAAAGGAAAAGCTTACAAACTCACCCCCCCCAACCCCAACCCTAACCCCTACTACAGGCCACTTTAAACCAGACTTCGTACATGTGGACTGTACTGGACCTTTCAGTTTTACAAATATTAACTACAGGACGCACGTTTTAGTGTATTTTGGGCCATGAACACGACCTTTGGAGTCCAAAATGCTCTGCTTGTCTTGGGGGGGGGGGGGGGGGGGGGGGGGGTGGATCATAAATAGGTGTCATAAGTTTCTTCCACAGAAATACCAGGTTGCAGGAGTTGATTCCAGGATACCAGAGTGGTGTAGCAGCTACACCCCTGAGCTCATAGTTCAGAGGTTTGGGGGTTCAGGGGACAACACTGCTGTTTTACCCTCGACTGAGTTACTTCACAGGAATCAGGAACTGCTTCAGAAAGTACTGTAAAAACCCAGCTGCACAGAACTGATTGAGTACGTAAGCTGAGCTGGATAAGGGCATCAGACCTAACGCCTCAATGTAAACGCGCACAAGACGTCCCGTTCCTGATTTTTAGGGGGAAAAAAAAAAAAGGGCAACATGCCGGAGGAGCAGAGCGGCTAACGCGATTAGCATTCGGTATCCAGGGAAACAAAACAGACGGGGGGGGGGGGGGGGGGAGGGGGGGGGGGGGGGGGGGGGGGGGGGGGGGGGGTTCCAAACCCCGGAGAAGGGCCGCTCGTTTCCATGCCGATCCTGCTGAGCACGGGGGGGGCCAGAACAGCCGCCGGCACCGGATCAGTCCGGCGCGAGGACGACCGGATGGCGGTAAACTGAATTATTTATTTTCGGGAGACGAAGGAGGGAGTGGAAGCGTGTTTCTGAGCGGCAGTAAACCTCAGCGATCGAAGCGGGGGGGGGCATGAATCCATCAGCGGCATGAATTATTCCGGAACATTCTGCGCCGGATCGCTGACCGGGCAGTTTCCGCGGGGAAAAGGAGCGAGCGTCGGAGCGGCTCGCTGTCAGCCAATCGGCTTTCGGATCTTATGGGTGACCTCAGAGAACCCCTAACGCATACAACAAATAATCAGAGTGCAGAGAGGCAGATGAGTGACGGGGTAAGTCAACCAGGCCACTCCCCTAAGAAACACACAAACAGCAAGCCCCAGAACCAGTGGGGAGAGGGGAAAACTTTTAGGGGGTGACTGTAAACCCTATTGGGGGTATCCAAAGTTCCTCCCCACACAAACATCTCGATTTGGCTTTCAGTGACCCGGCCAGCCTTGGAGCCTCTTTTTCAAACCATCTGCATTTTTCAGGCCGGTGTTCACACCAAACCGTCAAGGTCCACCATGAGGCTTCCCGGAGAGGCTCCACCGTGAGGCTCCACCATGAGGCTTCCCGGAGAGGCTCCACCATGAGGCTTCACTGAGAGGCTCCACCGTGAGGCTCCACCATGAGGCTTCACTGAGAGGCTCCACCATGAGGCTTCACTGAGAGGCTCCACCGTGAGGCTTCACTGAGAAGCTCCACCGTGAGGCTTCACTGAGAAGCTCCACCGTGAGGCTTCACTAAGAGGCTCCACCGTGAGGCTCCACCATGAGGCTTCACTGAGAGGCTCCACCGTGAGGCTTCACTGAGAGGCTCCACCATTAGGCTCCACTGTGAGGCTTTTGGTTTTGGCGGGAGTGGCGGGAAGGGGCTCACCTGGCTGCTCTGCGTGCTGGACGGGTCGTACGACGGGACGTAGGACTTCAGCGCCTCGGGGGGGTTCAGGTGGGGCGGGTAGCGAATGGTGGGGTGAGAGAAGTAGCTGGTGGGGGCGGGGGGGAGGATGCCGGGTGCCGAAAACTGCAGCGGCGACGGCGGGGGCGGGCTCCTCGTGGAGATAACTGTGGGGGGGCGGGGGGGGGGACACACAGGTAAACACGTCATCAACAACAACAACATCACTGATGTCAATCAGTCATTTTGGGGGGGGGCACACACCCCTGGTCACAGAAACAAAGGTTCAAAAGCAAAGACCCTGAACCTGCACTGGATTAAAATGAGCAAACAGAAAAAAAAATTGAGAGCTTAAAAACAGCTTTCAGCAACTTTTCGGCAAGAGACCGTCTGTGACCGAAGTCAGCACTCACACCGCTGGCCCCAGGACTGAGTGCTGGAAACCCTGCTCTGTACGGATGCCATTTCCCAGATATTTTTTCCCCCCTGATTAATCAGGGAAAACTCATTTTCAGACCCCAAAATGTCCCTGGGGGGGCCACTGAATAAATTTTAGATTCAGACTTCATTCCAGAACGTTCTCCCCAGCTGTCAGCAGCGAGCGCTGGAGCTCTCGATGAGTCCCACTGCCTCCGGCTGAGACGTTCAGGGAAACAGAAAAATCTGGATTTCCTGATTAATCAGAGGGGGAGAAAAACATCCTGAGGAGGTAAAATCATCAGCCACAGTGGGACCGATGACCGTCAGTGAGTCACGGGGGGGACGTGGGGGGGGTCATAAAAGTGGACCAGACTGCAGCGACCGTAGTGACATCAGCGATGAAGACGTAGTTTCAGCGGCAGGAGATGATTTTTACTGCTGTGTCCAACCCCCCCCATAACCTGTTACCATGTGTTCCACTCCCATAATACCTAGGTGAGTGCTCTTACTACATATACACCCCCCCCCCACCCAAAATTCTTAGGCAGTGGGGTTCTTACCACCCTTTGACTCGACGCCCCCACACCAAACCCAAAAAGATAAGTCTCACCACCATGTCCAACCCTGTGACCCCCCCCCCCCCCCGTGAATAGATGGCTCTTACCACTGTGTCCAGCGCCCCCCAGGGCTGGGTGGTGGTGCTGGGGGAAGGCGCTGATCCTGGGGGAGGAGTCCTGGGGGGAGGTGGGGCTGAACAACGGCTTCTCCGGCTTCTTCATGGTGGGGGAGGACATGTCACCTGGAGGAGAGAGAGAGAGAGAGAGAGAGAGAGAGAGAGAGAGAGAGAGAGAGAGAGAGAGAGAGAGAGAGAGAGAGAGAGAGAGAGAGAGAGAGAGAGAGAGAGAGAGAGAGAGAGAGAGAGAGATTCTGTTAATGACCAGGGCCCTCACATGACCTTACATTCACATGACCTTACATGACCCCACCTGCGACCCCCCAACACCCCCTCACCCCCACTGCAGGTTTGATACCTTGGGCAGCACTGCTCTTCCAACCTTGACAGAAACACCTCCTAACCTGCAGCTCCATGAATTACACAGCTGTATTACAGATAACATGTATGATGGGTAACATGCTAGACACAAGGGGGGGGGGTGCTTTGTCCAACTGAGGGATCATCTCTCGCAAGTTGACAGTGAAGAGCCAGTTGCCCGCAAGGAGAAGCTAACAGAACAGCAGTGCTGATCCCCCCCCACTTTGCTAATCTGTGGTCACAAACGACGAGCAGACAGGATCAGCAGCTGCCAGCCCAGCCCAACACAGGGCTGAGGGAGCAGCCCAGCCCAACACAGGGCTGAGGGAGCAGCCCTGCCCAACACAGGGCTGGGGGAGCAGCCCGGGCCCAACACGGGGCAGAGGGAGCAGCCCAGCCCAACACAGGGGCAGAGGGAGCAGCCCAGCCCAACACAGGGGCAGAGGGAGCAGCCCAGCCCAACACAGGGCTGAGGGAGCAGATCTGCTTACAGATCGTTCTGGAGATTAGGCTCGTCTGCCAAGAGGAAGAACAAAAAAGTGAAAAGGGTGGTGGGGGGGGGGGGGGATAAAAAAAAATCCTAAACTGACAGGAGGTAATGGTGCGTGTGAGGCAGTGTGTCTCTCTCGCAGCGCATAGCTCTGGCGTGTCACACATCTCTGTGTCAGTAAAACATTTTCAGATGTCCAGACTTTGCTTTCTTTCCCATCGCTGATGCACACTGAACAGAGAAAAGCCTCTCCTGAACCGATACGCAGAGACACTCCGCATGCACACACACACACGCACCCACGCACGCACGCACATGTTCACACACACACACACAACACACACACGCATGCGCGCACGCACGCATACAAACATACACACACAGAAACACACAGAAACACCCACACACATACACGCACGCACGCACACACGCATGCGCACGTTCACACACACATGCACGCACACACACACGCATGCGCACGTTCACACACACATGCACGCACACACACGCACACACACAAACATACACACACCAACAGAAACACACAGAAACACCCACACATACACGCATGCGCGCACACACACACACACACACCCACACACACACACACACACACACACACACACACAGACGCACATGCACACACACACTCTCACACACACACTGCGTTGCAGAGAGAGATGTGAACTCATCCCCCTGTGGGACAGTAAGGGATGTTTTCAGAGGTTTTTGTTCTGATAGCAGCTGCACACTGAGACAAGAGCATCAGCGACTGCTAAAAATTAAGAGTTCACAGTTATGATCAAAAACAAATAACAGCTTCAATTAAATATGTTAGTTTTACACCCACTGATTAAAAACCAAATAACATCCATCCGGCCTTATCAATACCGCTTATCCTGAGCAGGGTCGCGGGGGGGTAATGGAGGCTATCCCAGCATGCACTGGGCAAGAGGCAGGAATACACCCTGGACAGGCCACCAATCCATCGCAGGGCACACACACCATTCGCTCACACACTCATACCTATGGGCAATTTAGAGTCACCAATTAGCCTACTGCATGTCTTTGGGCTGTGGGAGGAAACCAGAGTACCTGGAGGAAACCCACACGGACACGGGGAGAACATGCAAACTCCACACAGAAAGGCCCCAAGCTGGGATTCGAACCTACAACCTTCTTGCTGTGAGGAGACAGTGCTACCCACTGCACCACCGTGCCGCCCAACCAAATAACCGCTTCAATTTATTCTTAATGAATTCACGTTAGTTTTACACCTATACTTATTGCTATAGAACAGTCAGCAATTAAATACCTTTACAAAGAAAAAAAGTTGAGCGTATGAAAGTGTTTCAGCATTTAAAGCGGAACTCTGGCTAGCAGAGGAGTGAGGAGCCATATTTCAGAAACGCAGCAGGGCAAAATCCCGAAAAAATCCCGAAAGCCGATATTTCTTCATTGCAAACAGCTGTTTGTTATCCTGGCTTTCCCAAGCAAAGCACACTGCAGCGTGCCAAGTATGCAACAACGCCAGGGACCCCAGCCTTCAGCAGGGGTGTGGGGGGGGGGGGGGGGAGAGAGCCCCAGGGTGCAGAGAGAGAGAGAGAGAGAGAGAGAGGGAGGGAGGGAGGGAGAAAGAGAGAAAGATGAGAGGGGGAGAGAGAGAGAGAGAGAGGAGAGGGGGTAAGAGAGAGAGAAGAGAGTGGGGGGAGAGGGGGAGAGGGGGAGAGAGAGAGAGAGAGAGAGAGAGAGAGAGAGAGCGAGCTACGGCAGGAGAAAGGTCAAGCTACGAAACGCCCTGGTGCGTCTAATGGCAGATATCCTGCGTAAAGTCTCGGCCCGAGCTGTCCGTCACCCCACTAATGCAGTTATGGAGGACAGGGTGGAGAGCGAGTGCTCACGGGGGGGGGGGGGGGGGGGGGGGGGGCGCTTCCTGCTACGGCCTCATATGGAATTAATATTTTTCCCATTTTCTCTCTAATGTTTTCTTTAACAAAACAAACTTTCTCAGGAACAGCCTCTCCTTTCTCTTACCCCGCCCCCGCAACCCCCCCCCCCACCCCCCAACCCACCCACCCACCCCTCGCCCGCAGCGTTTAAACGATGACATCACCGAGCTGCTGTGTCAGCAGGGCAGTAGTTTTGGGGGGGGGTGGGGGGGGGGGAGAAGGGTAGCAGCCGTTTGAGTGCTCGTTAAGAACGAGTGAAAAAATGACACTGTGGGAACATTCTGTACCAGCCTCTACCCCCCCCTCACCCCCCCTGCCCCGCCCCCTCGGTGGAGCCCCGGGGCAGGTCCTCCCCCAGCCCCCAGCCGCCCGCCCCCAGCCCCCAGCGCCCAGCCCCCAGCGCGGGGGGGCAGCGGAGCGACACGTTTGCTGCTGCTTAATTAAAAGTGGCCGGGTCATGTCGTGTCGTGTGAGACTTCTGTTGCAGCCGTTTCACCCCCCCCCAACCCCGCCCACCCCACCCCCACACGCCCCCCCCGCCATCAAAGGAACCGTGCAACTGCAACCCCCCCCGCCCCTCCCCCACGCCCGCCTCCGAGCAGCCTGTCAGCGATCGCTCTCCGGGGACCCAGGTCATGTGACCCACCAACTGGCTGGCCAGCTGTCAGGAGAGCGGGACGGTGCCTGGAGAGGCCCGGTTCACAAACAGGCACCGCCGACACCTGTCTGTGTGGCACACCTGTTCACACGCCCCCCCCCCCCCAACCTGCCCCCCCCTACCCGAGCCCCTCCACAGTTACATCAGCAAAACCCTCATCCTGCTCATCTCAGCCCATTCAGTACACACCCTGCACGGTCTGTCATCTGAGCCATCTGCCCTGTGAGCTAATCACCAAGACTGAGGAGTAATCTGAGAGTAAAGCACCAAGAGTGTGGTGTAATCTGTGAGTAAAACACCAAGACTGAGGTGTAATCTGTGAGTAAAACACCAAGACTGAGGTGTAATCTGTGAGTAAAACACCAAGACTGAGGTGTAATCTGAGAGTAAAACACCAAGACTGAGGTGTAATCTGAGAGTAAAACACCAAGACTGAGGTGTAATCTGTGAGTAAAACACCAAGACTGAGGTGTAAACTGTGAGTAAAACACCAAGAGTGCCGTCTGATCAAACATTTCTTGCAGCCAGAAGCGGGTCATGCACACTCAGTATGATCTCTAGTAGGAACAGGGTAGCAGAACGGGGGTATCTGAGGAAACACAGACATGGTCCTCAGTACCATGTGAACCCTGTGCTAAGAGATGGGGAGGGGGGGGGCAGGAGGGGGCTCATGGGTGCAGAGGGAGGGGGCACAGGCAGGGTGCAGAGGGAGGGGGCACAGGCAGGGTGTAGAGGGAGGGGGCACAGGCGGGGTGCAGAGGGAGGGGGCACAGGCGGGGTGCAGAGGGAGGGGGCACAGGCGGGGTGCAGAGGGAGGGGGCACAGGTGGGGTGCAGAGGGAGGGGGCACAGGCAGGGGTGCAGAGGGAGGGGGCACAGGCGGGGTGTAGAGGGAGGGGGCACAGGGCGGGGTGTAGAGGGAGGGGGCACAGGCGGGGTGCAGAGGGAGGGGGCACAGGGGGGGTGTAGAGGGAGGGGGCACAGGTGGGGTGTAGAGGGAGGGGGCACAGGCGGGGTGTAGAGGGAGGGGGCACAGGCGGGGTGCAGAGGGAGGGGGCACAGGCGGGGTGCACAGCAGGTAGAGGGGGCACAGGCAGGGTGTAGAGGGAGGGGGCACAGGCGGCAGCAGAGTAATCAACTAAAAGCACAGAGCAGTTCCCTCAGGCTTCAAGGACACCTTGAGGGGGGGTGGGGGGTGGGGGGGGGGGGGGGTCTTAATGGACATTTACAACTCGCCCTCTGGAGCACATCATCACCTGCTGATCAGCACTATTCTCCCCGCTCAGGAAAACGGAACCTTAAAGCCTCACTCAAACCCCGAGCGGTTTAACTGAGGTGAAGCTCTCGATTGACGGGACGTCCCGGGGCGCTCTCCGAGCTCCCCTGTTTGGGTTTTCGGAGAGCAGAGGAAGCGCTTCAGCACCACGGCCGGGTCACCACAGCCACTTGAGGCGCTTTAAATATTTACACACCGCCAACGTTCGAGAAAAACACCCCAGAGTCAGGTCCTAGAGAATTTTTCCAAATGTGTTACTAAACCAAAACATACACTCTCTTTTCAAAACATTTCTTTTTTTTAAAAACAATAATAGACAGTCTGCCCTCCTTCTGACGGGGGGAGGGGGGCAGAGAGGGTAACAGACAGAGGGGGTCACAGAACAGACGGGCCCGTGGAGGGGACTCAAACCCTCGCCCACCCATGTTAGGCAGGAGACTCGTACATGAGTTCAAAGATGGCCGCCCTCCGAACTGCACTGCACATCTCACCAAACCCACACTATTCTACAACATGAAGAATTTCTGAATGCTGGTGAAAACAGACACTTTAAAAAAAAAACTTTCTCAGTATTCTGCAGGAATCGTGCCGGCGTCTAAAGGGTTAAAGTACTGTTGCCACGGTTATGTTTATGTTTTGTAAACCCCCTCCCAATTCCCTTAGGGGGTAGCGGAGGGGGTTTCCAGTAAACAGTTTTGCCGGGACACCTATAAACCGTGGGTAAGCCTGAGGTGGCCTTCATCCCAAACCAATCAAAAGCGGCGGACCCAGGAACCGAGCCTCCCGCCACACTCACCAAATTATCCTTTCATTCGGCTTTTACGGGTCCCCACAAAGCATTTCAGATATTTATTCAGGATTCGTGTGTGGTTGAGGGGTCACGCCAGCGCCTCCCCGCCCACTCGCCCCCCCGACCCCCCCCCCCCCCCCCACCTTGGTCGCGCTCGTGCCAGTTCCTGCTGGCGGGGGAGTTGGGGGAGGAGTAGAAGTCTCCGGACGGGCTGGTCTCCATGTTGTCCTCGATGGCGATGGTCTTGGGCCGCTTGCTGCACGGAGGAGAGGGAACGGAGGGAGAGAGAGACAGGCTCGGTTTTTGGGAGAAAGAAACGGCGACCGCAGATGCTACCCCGCGCCCCGCACTGCTCAGACCAGGGTTCGAGCGGCCCGTCTCATTTCAACTAAATTCAGTCGGATCAGGGAATTCAGCAAAATCTATGGGACAGCTGCCCATCACATTGCATGAGGGATTATTGTTGTATTAAATTTTGATCTATTTCTTGGGATGGTTGGATTGCAGTGCAACTGACAATGAACCCAAGCTCAAGAGCACACACCCACAACCAGATAAAAGTGGAAAAAATACTGATTAAAAGTCATCAGCTGCTGGGGGGGTAATCTATACAGCTGGGGGGTAATCATCCCATGACCCTGGCCTGTTGGGAGCTGGTACTAGTTCAACAGCTGCTTTGATCCATCTGCAGAGTAACACTGGACCCCAAACGACCCAGAGGCTCTCCGGGACCAGGGCTGGGGGACCCCAGCAGACCCTGCGGCTCTCCGGGACCTGGGCTGGGGGACCCCAGCAGACCCTGTGGCTCTCCGGGACCAAGGCTGGGGGACCCCAGCAGACCCTGCAGCTCTCCGGGAGCAGGGCTGGGGACCCCAGCAGACCCTGCGGTGGGCGTGGCACTGACCTGCCGGGCGGGGACGAGAGAGAGCGGTGGAGCCCCACGCCGGAGTTCAGGTCGTGGTAGTACGGCTGGCCGGCCATTTCTGCCATGGAGAAGTTCACCCCCGCTGCCTGTGTGATGGGCACTGTGGAGACACACACACACATTCACACACACACGCACGCGCACGCACGCACACAGGCACACACACACGCACGCAAACACACACACAAACACACACATGATTTAACTTTTATTATTTATTTTCACATAAACATACAAATATGGAGTACTCTGAACTGTAGGGAGGAGCACTGAAAAACAAGGTCATCCAGGCCTGTAGAGGGCAGTGTCAGGGCAAAAGCGAGCTAACCCACATTATTTATTCACAGAATTACATGCCTGGCAGACGGCCGTAGCCAGGATGAATAACAGGCCCACAAATCTCCTTATCTGTTTACACAGCTGGATATTTACTGAAGCGGACGAGATTCAAATCCTCACCGCACCTCAAAATCTGTCTATCTGCACCCCCAAACCCCAAACCCCAAAGCCCAAAGCCCAAAGCCCAAAGCCCAAAGCCCAAAGCCCAAAGCCCAAACCCCAAAGCCAGCTTTCACAAAGCAGTAGGACTCCATTACCACAGCAGTTCCGGAAAACCAACCCGGGCTGGAAAACCTGCACACGCCCAGAGGTCACCCCCCCCACACACACACACCCCCCACCTGCTGGTTTCAAACTCCATTACACTCCAGCCTGTACTTAAAAAGCACCTGAAAATGGTGAGGCAGTATGGGTATGTGGAGCAGCTCACCATGCGCAAACACATCTCTGACTAAAGTAGGAAAACAAAAACAAAATGGTCCTCCGGAGAGGGGTGGCAGTGGCAAGCTAAATTTAATAACCAATCGATTACTTGATTAATTAATTGGTTGGTTGATTGACTGATAATTCAATTAAGTAATTCAGTAATTATTGATTGATTGATTTATTGACTGATGAATTAAATAAAAGCATCTGAAAATGGGAATGTGATCCCGAGGATGAGTTGTTTAGCTCATGGCGGCTAAGGTTAGCGTACGGGCAGAGGAGACCGCATCCTAGATTAGCGCTTCCGCTCCGAGGCGCTTCGATGAACACCGGAGCTGATCTAGGATCAGTCCTGCCTTCTAGCTCATGATGGATGAGGTCAGGAGCAGACAGGGGAAACCTGATCTAGATCAGTGCTTCTGCTCCGAGTGGGGAAGGCGGACCTCAAACAAAAAACAGCATTCTGTGGGACCGGCCAGTCCGCTGCACGACAGCCGGTACAGATTAATCCACACGCATCTCACCATTAAATTGGGTTTGAGCAGGAGATTAGCGTTCAGTTAGTATGCAAAGCAGTTGTTTGCCTTCGAGGGGGAAACATCGGGGAGAACGCAGATTCGAACGCATCGCTGATCTGACCTCAGTCGCCGGTTAAATCTGCTCAGAGACGCGCCCAGGCGTAACCTGTGGGAAACCGGACCGCGAGTGTCGATGACCTCCGCAGCCTGGCGCTGGCGGCGAGAGACTGGGATTGTTTCACGGTCGCTTGCATGCCTGCACACTCTGTTTGCGTGAGGAAGCTTTTCAGCGTCTATATAGGCCTGTATAAAATAGTGCAAAACATCTAGGGTTGTTTGTGCATACTGCGCAATGCAGGTCCAAATGTGTGGAGGTGTGGCATAATGGTTAGGGAAACCAGGCTTGCAACTCAAAGGTTGCAGGTTTGAATCCCTGGAGGAATCACAACCTTGAGCAAGACAGACTGAATTTCTTCAGTAAAATATCCAGCGTGTAAACTGATCATACATCAGAATGTCACACAGCAGGCTAAATTCCAAAATGCAAATGAAAGAACTTTGCTATTGTGATGTCACACTGCATCCAAGATGCAAATTCTAAAACCTGTCGCACCGAATTCCATCCAATCAAAGCAAGACGACGCGAGTTAAGGGTAAAGACTGCTTGTGCATGTCATAGCAAATCGGGCGTCATGGTAACAGCTAACCGGACATGCGCTGGGTCACACTGATGCCACATTGGCACTTGTGGGTCTCAAACTAAAACCCTTCTGGTAACACTCCTGTAGAACTTCACTATTATTATTATTATTATTATTACTGGTTTGGAGCCGGTGAGCATGTGGCGAGGTGGAGGGGGGGTGTCCGGGGGGGGGGGGGAGCCTCCTCTGTTGTGGCCTGTGGTTCGTCCGCAGTGTGAAAACAAACGCCAGCTGGCCAATCAGCTGCAATGTCTACCCTCTCTGGCAGGCACACAGTCCACAGAGATATTTTTGGGCAATTTGGGAGGCAACACACACACTCATGAGACTAAACGAATTTCACCAGCACATTCGAAAGGCCACCACACCCTGGAGGTACTCAAACTACATCCCTTCAGACACTCTGCTGGAAGCTAATGACTGTCCCTTTGGGAAACCTCTTTCCCCTTTGCTTTCCTAACTGCCAATCAAAGTCATGTGACCAACCATAGACCAATGAGGGCCTGTGCGGCGACAGACTGAAGGCCCCGCCCCCGTCCCTGCAGAAATGCATGCTGGGAGCAATAAGGAAGGCTTACTTCGAGACACCCGCACCAGCTCGGACACGCTGAAGACGCCGGATTTGATTAACCTGGGAGAGAGACAACAGGATGAAAGCAGGAGAGGAGGAGAGAGAGACGACCTCAACAGAGAACAGCAGGAGAGGAGGAGAGAGAGACAGCAGGAGAGGAGGAGGAGAGAGACAGACAGGAGAGGAGGAGGAGAGAGACAGCAGGAGAGGAGGAGGAGAGAGACAGGAGAGGAGGAGGAGAGAGACAACAGGAGAGGAGGAGAGAGACAACAGGAGAGGAGGAGAGAGACGACAGGAGAGGAGGAGGAGAGAGACAACAGGAGAGGAGGAGAGAGACAACAGGAGAGGAGGAGAGAGACAACAGGAGAGGAGGAGAGAGACAGCAGGAGAGGAGGAGGTGAGAACGGGACAACTGCCATCAGCTGAGTCACCAAAGACACCGGCTCTGCCCACTAGTCCTTCATGAACGCTCTCATGCGCATTACTGCGGCTAAGAGTGTCCGCTGAACGTTAATGTAAAAGCGCGATCACAGCGGCAAAGCAACTCTCAGTTCACAGCAGAGCCGGGGTGATGCCAATATCAGATTAAATATGTTTCAGATAAGATCCTTCCCAGAACTGGCATTGTCACTGTTCTCTTAATCATATAATCCAGCCGGTCAAATACGGGACTTCAGAAACAAAATTCCTGTCAAGCGAGGAAGAGCGTTTGAAAATAAGCATGTGTACTGCAGGTTTAACTCCATTCCAGATGTTTTGGCCCTCCAGGACTGGAGTTAAACCTGCAGACGCTGCGGCCCTCCAGGACTGGAGTTAAACCTGCAGGCACTGCGGCCCTCCAGGACTGGAGTTAAACCTGCAGGCACTGCGGCCCTCCAGGACTGCAGTTAAACCTGCAGACACTGTGGCCCTCCTGGACTGGAGTTAAACCTGCAGGCACTGCGGCCCTCCAGGACTGGAGTTAAACCTGCAGACACAGAGCCCCCTCCAGGACCAGAGTTAAATCTGCAGACACTGCGGCCCTCCAGGACTGGAGTTAAACCTGCAGACACTGTGGCCCTCCTGGACTGGAGTTAAACCTGCAGGCACTGCGGCCCTCCAGGACTGGAGTTAAACCTGCAGACACTGTGGCCCTCCTGGACTGGAGTTAAACCTGCAGGCACTGCGGCCCTCCAGGACTGGAGTTAAACCTGCAGACACAGAGCCCCCTCCAGGACCAGAGTTAAATCTGCAGACACTGTGGCCCTCCAGGACTGGAGTTAAACCTGCAGATACTGCAGATCTCCAGGACTGGAGTTAAACCCGCAGACTGAGTCCTCTTACTGTCCTTTTTCCCCTTATTAAAAAAAATGTCAAACCTGCAGACCTTGCAGAGCAGCTGCCATCCAGTGACGTTAAAAAAAAACAAAATAAAAAACTGAATTCCCAGCTGAAGCAGCTGCTGTGACCCCACAGAACACGTGTGAACTCTGCCAGGCTCAGTGTTATCCTCGCCTGGCCCCGGTAATCCCAACAGGGAATAATCCCGGATCTTTCCGGAACTTTCCCTCTGCCGCCACCGTGGCTAGAGTTTACGCTCTGGGGGTTGGGGGTTTTGGGGCTCTGGGGGGTATTAGAGTTTTTTTCCCATTGACTGACCCCAGGAGGGGTTCCATACAGGGTTTCCCCTCCCGTGGTTGCCTAGCGACCCATGACATTTTTTGGGTGAACTGGGAGCTGGGTTTGCTCCTGGATCGATGACGTGGGGAGTCGGACACTGGGGCACGAGTGTGAGGGACCGCACTGTTTGTGCAGGAACGCTGACGGGAGGCCAGCTTCAGAGGGAATTTGACCAGGAGCCTGGAGTCAGCACACCCACTCCTCCGATAAGCACCATGGGATCTTTAATGAGCGCAGTGAGTCAAGACCATGGGACCATACCGGCACCCTGAGCTCCCAACCTGCCCCTGTGCCCTCCCCCAACAGGCGGGTACACCCAGGGGGTGGGGGAGCCTGCACTGAAATAACTTTCCTCAAGGTCCCACCCACTGACCTCAGCCTGCCCTGCCCCCTCCCAATAGGCCACGCCCATCTGCCCCCCCCCCCCCCCGCCCTCCTCCCCCTGGCCCCGCCCCATGGCGCAGACCCGGCAGGGGGGGGGGGCGCAGGTTCCGAGGCGGGCACTCACTCGCAGGGGGCACTCGTACACACCTGGTGGACTCCTCCCCACCTCGTTGTTGCTGGGACTTCCGGACTGCTGCGAGTCTGGAGACAGAGGGAGGAGAGAGAGAGAGAGAGAGAGAGAGAGAGAGGAGAAAGAGGAGAGAGAGGAGAGAGAGGAGAGAGAGGGATTAGAGGAGAGAGCCCAGCGCTGGTTTCCGGCTCTCTGTTAACACCTTTCATCTGACCCCCCCGGCAACAGAAAATTAAATACCAGAGAGGCCTGCGGTGCTCAGGAGGGGCTTCCGGGGCCGACTGGGGGGGGGGGGGGGGGGGGCGCAACCAACAGTGACAAAATGTTCAG
>CM045887.1:63924943-63952443 GCA_025169545.1 Anguilla japonica
CAGAGGGAGTGAAAGATATAAAGAAAGGCAGAGAAGAAGAGGAAGTGAGAAGGATGGAAGAGAGAGGGAGAGAGAGGGAGTGAAAGAGATATAAAGAAAGGCAGAAAAGCAGAGGAAGTGAGAAGGATGGAAGAGAGATGGAGAGAGAGGGAGTGAGAGGGGAAAGAGAGAGAACGAGGGAGGTTTCACGCTGGAGCGCTGCAGATCTGCAGATAAACTCCTGCAGCTGAGGACAGCGCAGACACCCGGGTCTAATGCGCACTGCGTCTGCGCAGACAGGGCTGCGCAGCCACACGCGCTGTGCGTGAGGAACGAGGTCGCTCTAACGCCCCCCCCCCCGTGCTGTACCGGCTCAGGACGCTAGGCCAGGTGAGGGGCGTGCGTTTGGGGACAGTCACTCCCGCGCACTCTCACTCGTCGGGCAGAGCAACGGACAGGACCGGCGTACAGCCCGCTGCACGATAAAACGCCATCAGCACGCGGGAGAGAACACGCTCAGAGAGGGGGGGGGGGGGGGGGGGGGGGGGATGGTGGAGGGAGAGGGGGGGGGGGGGGGGGGGGGGGAGGGAGAGACCGTCACTCTCCCTCTGCGCTGGGATTGCCCTGCGGGATTGTGGGTAAGGGGCGTGAGCTAGTTCACGGGGCGTGAAGGACTGCAGTCACATGACACTGGATGTGTGTGTGCGTGCGTGCGTGCGTGCGTGTGTGTGTCTGTCTGTGTGTGTGCGTGTGTGGAGTGACAGATAAAGACGGGTAAATCAAGGGGGGGGGGGGGATTTGGGGGGGAGGGGGCATCCATCAGCCTGGTTACACGCCCCCTCGTGCCATCACACCCTGGGAGGGGGCAGAAGGGCCTGGGAGAGGGTCTGCAGGGGGTGGGTCCCCCGAACCCACCTACCCCCCCCCCCCCCCCCCCCCCCCTCGAGCCCCCCCCTCCTCTGCTCTCAATCAGCTCGCTGTCTCATTGTGATGGAACAGACGGCCCCCCACAAAAGACCAGCTGCCCCCCCACCATCGCCCCCCCCCCCCCAAGAACAACCAGTTATTAGCAGCCATGTCACACACACATTACAGCAGAGAACTGTTTCCGACTGACTGACTGACCAAACGAACATCCGACCGATCGACTGACCGACCGACCGACCAAAAAACCGACCGACCGACTGACCGACCAGCTGACTGACTGAACAACCAACCAAACGACTGACCAAACAACCGACCGGCCGAATGACTGACCGACTGACCTAACAACCGATGGACCGACCGACCAAACAACCATCCACTGACCCGTGAAGGAATGACAGGAGGTTTATCTGCTGTAAAGCATTCCTTTAAGCTGAGCTTGCACTTCCTCAGGGTTGGCTGTACATTGCCGAGAAACTACATTTCCCATGAGGCCTCTTGCCAAGCCATTTCAGGCAACAGACACCTGCAGAACAGTCCTGCATTTCACTGTGTGTGTTAACCCCCAAACCTCCCACCTATTCCCCCCCCATAATCTCCCCCATCTGCCCAAAACCTCCCCCCACCTCCCTCAAAGCATCCCCCTATCTCCCCCAAAACCTCCCCCCCACCTCCCTCAAAACCTCCCCCTATCTCCCCCAAAACCTCCCCCCATCTCCCTGTAAAATTCACCTTCAGGCGCTGCCAGTGAAATGATGCAAGCTGCAGGTGTTTTTTTCCACCTCATAATTCTTGAAAGACTTGTGGGGAAAAAAAAACTTCACCGCTTATACGTACACACACACACACACACACACACACACACACACACAGACAGACACACACCTGAAGACTCTCTGAAAACTACAGCCAACTTTGATCATTCACAATTCCATGTCGTCAACGCAGAGAGATCTCTAAGCGCCAAAAATATTACTATTACTAAAGCTGCTGCTGGAAGGTAGCAAGTATATCACAGCTGGTTATATACTTATGCTCTTATGTACATTAGAGGCACATGCCCACATACACATGCACACACATTCACATGGACCCGTGCACACACACAGACACACACATTCACATGGACCCGTGCACACACGCACGTACGCATGAAGATATGAACATATGAACACATGAACGCACACACGCGAAGACAGACACACACACACACACACACACACACACACAGGCACGCACATGCACACACTCACGTAGACAACAGTCGAAGTAAGCAGCATTTATTTGAAACGCAGAGTTTAATCTTTCACAGACAGTGGAGTGATTGCGTAATTTTGAATGCACTGAACTTTACAGGTGAGCAAAGGTGAGGGGGGGAGGCTGTGTGAGGCTATCCACAAATACTGAGCTCGTTTCCTCCAAAGGCCACGTCAGGCAACTGGGTCAACATCCTAATGTGACCCCGCTACACCAGGGAGGGAGGGAGGGAGGGAGGGGGGGAGAGAGAGGGGTGGGAGGGGGGGAGAGAGAGAGAGAGGGGGGGGGGGGAGAGAGAGAGAGAGAGAGAGAGGGGGGAGGGAGGGAGAGAGAGAGAGAGAGAGGGAGGGAGGGAGGGAGGGAGGGGGAGAGATACATAATCTTGGTGATATATAAGCACACATGCAAAGATATATCGCATAACAAATTGTAAATGGAGAATTAAAGCCAGAGAATAGAAATCAGAATTTCAAATCAAATCAAATATCAATGAACAAACGGACAAAATGAACAACAAATACTGACTGAATTCTGGCCATTCTTAAGATGATGATTTTAGTGGGATAAGGGCAGGGCAGGTCACACAAACATTAACCATCAGGGGCGTAAAGGCCTACTGAACTGCACCTTTCAGCTTCTAAAACACACTTCTCACTTTCCAAAACAACTCAAATTCTAACATGTACGCAGAGAACAGATTTTTAATGACGTCTAAAAAAAATTGTTTTTAGAAAAAAGACACGTTTCAGAGAAAAACAGGATTTCGAATAAGTGAGAGGTCACTCTGCTGGTTTATTTTTGTAGTGAGTCATTTTCTTGGGAGTAATCTCCTCACTCGCTGGCTCCACCCCCCCCACACACACACACACAGAGGAGGGGAGGGATGGACTGTGCGCACCTAACATGACCCCAGGTGGGGGCCCATGTTGTGGCCAAATGAGAAGCCCCACCCGCAATCCAGGTAGGCCCCACAAAACGGCTAACTGGACAGACACCACCTGCAGTGAGCAAGCAACGGTGCTAAGCCTCAGTCCAGTCCGCTGATGCATTCTGGGACAAAACGAGAGAGAGAGAGTTGTCTTCTGCTTGTTTTTTTTTTGTATTCTTACTGTGGATTGATTGTTGTTATCAATACAGTTTTTTAAAATATGTCATTCCAAAAAAAACGTTTGAATTTGAATTTGAGAGGGGGAGGGAGGGACAGAGAGAGGAGACAGGGGGAGAGTGAGAGAGATTGAGAGAGAGACCATTCACATCTAAAACAGGGCCAAACACAGCTGTTTCTGGAGAGTTCTCAAAGTCGTAAAACAAAGAGGTTTCTGCACACACGGACACAGACTCACCCTCACAAGCTCGCTCTCACACACCTGCACACACACAACGCCCCATCAAAGTCCCACACACAGCTCGGCAGCCATTTTACATGGACCCGATGCACAGCTCATGCACTGAACCCGGTACCAAGGGGAGACAGGGCCAGCCAATGGCATGCCTTCGTGCCCAGAAAGAGCTTCAGTGAGGAAGAGACTCCAGAACTCAACTGCTGTTGTCACTGCGCTTTGGCAATATGTATTTTTAAATATGTCATGCCAATAAAGCATTTGAATTTGAATTTGACTCCAGAAATGACTCCTGATCACAAGGTGCAGCAGCCGCGATACTTTATCAGTGCAGCTGTGTCTGCAAATATTGGATTTCGGCACGCTGCTCTCGCTCACTCAACTAAATTAAGTTCCCTTTATTAGCATGACAAACATACAGGCGTGTTGACAAAGAATTTACAAACATAAACAAGCAGAACAAAAAATGAACACAAAGTCTATTGTGCCTACAGTACTCCCGTTTACTCTCTTCAGATTCTCTCCCTCTCTCTCCCTCCCTCCCTCTCTCTCTCTCTCTCCCTTGCTCCCTCTCTCTCTCTCTCTCTCTGTCTGTTGACATAACAAGTCCCTTTATCCCGCAGCTGTAACCCAAACAAGCGGTGATGAGGAAGTGCGATGTGCAGACAGAGAGGATCTTATCCTATTTACCCACAATGCCTAGTGGCGAGCTGCCCCAGCCACATACAGTATGAAATACAAGCTAAAAATCAATAACTACATAGGAGTTACCCAGAAACTAAAGAAACATGTGTATATATACATATATTTTTTAAAATATATATATATTCATGTGTGTGCGCGCATGTGTGTGAACATGCATATATCGAGGCTTGAAGTTTGCACTAAACAAAACTGATAATTCCTTTAAAACAACCTCTTAGAATCCAAGCACATGATTGTCGATGGTAAATTCAAACCACTAACTGACGGGACAACGAAAAAGAAGTCCTGGGCTCTTACAGTCGTTCAATCGAGCGAAAGGACCGCCATTTGCCTCTCCGTTTGAAAACGCAGTGCGGCTCGCGGGTCACATGACCAGAATCAGCCATTCCCAGGGAGGCGTGGGCGGAGCCCGAGGAGTGCTCGCGCTCTCATACGGCGAGAAAAGAGGGCGGAGCCCAGGCTTAATTATGCATGAGAGTCCCTTCCCTGCATTCGAGGTGGGACATAGGGAACCAATGAAATTGCAGCTTGTTCCTACCCCCCCCCCCCCCCCCCCACCCCCCCATTAATGAGGTGACACTGAGATCCAGAAGCCAGGCCAAAACAGTCCATTAACTCTTCACAAGTTGGTCAAGAGGGAGGGGGGGGGGGGGACAAAGTCAAAATGTGTTTTGTAGTTGTGAATGAAACAGTAGGCAGCTGGTGGGGGGGGGGGCACTGTGTGGGTATGACGGGCAGCCAGCGTTTGTGGGTTTTGGGGGGGGGGGGGGGGGGCAGCATTAGCAGGCAGGCAAGACTGACAGACCTTTGGCAGGACGGCGGAGTGATTGTGCTCTACTCTACTCAAACCCCCCCCCCCCCCCCCAACCACAACCCCATCATGCCCACCACCCTCCCCTCCTGTTAATTATAAGACAAAGGTGGTGTGGTGGTTTCATTGGCAAAACTCCACCTCAACCCCGGCCCCCCCCCCCCCCCCCCCCCCCCAACACCCACCCACCACCCCCTTGCAGAGCATGCGTCTGGGCTAGGGTTAACCTTTCCCCCTCCCTCAGAGAGACAGAGACAGAGAAAGGAGGGACAGAAAGAGACCAACGGATAAAAATCCAGGATTTTTAAAACACACCGATGCGTCCATGCTCAGCTCATGAGCCCCAATGCACAGGCGTCCAAACTCCAGTACGCAGTGTCTGCTGGTTTTTGGAGTGCTTCATTCATGTCACTGATTGGCTGAGGAATCCACACACGTTGTCCTCAAGGCCTTAATTAGCAGGTGATTGGACGAAAACCACAAAAGCCCCACTGACACTGCGGCCCACTTGGCATTCGGTTTGATACCCCCCCCCCCAGCCCGAGTGACACACTTCACCTCCTTTCCTCCAGCGGGTCGCCATGGCGCCTTCTCCCTGACAGGTGCTGGGATGCACCCCGAGCTGGTCGTCCCAGACGAAGATGTGCGCTAAGCAACTGAAGAGCTTAGCGCCGATGCGCTAACGGGCTCCTTGCAGCGCTAACGGGCTCCTTGCAGCGCTAATGGGCTCCTGGCAACGCTAACGGGCTCCTGGCAGCGCTAACGCCCAGGTAGCGGCCGACGACCGGCCCCCTCCGTGTCGTTTAATAAACTCAAAGACGTTTCGGATCGATCGTCCAGCTTGCCATTGGGCGATCATTTGACCTGCGTGCTAACGGCCACGTCTGGGGACACCCCCCCCCCCCCCCCCTTCGTCATTTCCCAGCAGCACTTGGTGCGTGGTTACGCTTCCTGTGTGAGCTCGCTGTTGCGGTGGGAGGGGCCCCCCGATCCCGACCGCTCCCTCCCAAAACACGCGCAGATGCGTGTGGCGTTACTGCCGAACCGGCGGTCGCTCTGGAACTGCCGTTAGCGGAAACAGTAAGGATCGGACCGCTAAAGACAAACAAACAAACGGACTCAAACGGAGTCTTTTCCTTCGACCAACATACCACACACACACAAAACCCAGACTCAGTTCATGTTTCCTATTTATTTTCTTTTTCCAGGAAACACAAAACTGTTTACATCTATTTTTCAAAGTTTAATTAGGACCACAGCCAGGTGTGTGTCATGGAAAGCAAGTAAGCAAGCTTATGAAACATCCTGCAGGGTGGGGTCAGGGGCCGGGGATGGGGGGTGGGGGATGGGGGATGGGGGGGGGGAAATACATGTTCCCGATTGTTGGGCAGCAATCAGCTATTCGTCCACAAGCTTCTGCTGACAGGGTGTCCGTCTGAAGCTGGGCCAATAGAATTCCGGCTTACTGGGAGGAGGAGGCGGGGCAAGGTGCCAGGAGAGGGTATCACTCCTCCAGCTGGGTGAAAGGTCACAGAGCAGCAGCATGCCCCCCCCATGCCGCCCCCCCCCCCGCCCGCACCCTCTCCAGGGCCATCATATAATTAGGAACGATGAAGGAGCGACTCAATCACACCACACAGAAGCCACATCAGAGGAGAGCTCCTGGCTCCCGCGGCGGGCCGGGGGAAACGCTACGCGTGCCCGGGCGGAGGCGGGTTCGAGTGCCAGCGCCCTCGCCCGCAGGAGGGAGAAACGCTCCTGCCAGCTCACCCTCGCCCGCAGGAGGGAGAAACGCTCCTGCCAGCTCACAGGAGCGCTGCAGTGAAAACACGGGCTTCCACACGGGGGCGGGGCTTCCACAGGGGGGCGGGGCTTCCACACAGGGGCGGGGCATGGCTCCGTTCCTCCTCCTGACACCTCAGCCGCGATTTCGGGTTCAAAGCACGCCCCTCAGCTTCTCGTGGCTGCCGAGCGGTGCATTACCCAGGGAGACGCTTCTCAATGTCACAATCCAATCATCGCATCATCACCGTTTCATCACCGTTTGAAAATCCCCAAAAACCCCAGGGTCACACGACCCAAGCTGGCGAGGAGCACGTTGTTTAAATTTGAAAGCACACAGCCCACAGACCCGCGTTCGCGCGTGGTGCTTCATGGGAACCGGGCCGGGGCACATCGCCGGGCCGAATGCTGATCCTTTCAACACTCGCTTCTGAGTGGGGGGGGTGGGGGGGAGGGGGGCAAAGCTACCGGGCTAATTCAGCAGTGCCTGTTTCGCTGGAGCATTTTTTAAAAAGGCCGCATTCAGGAATACCAGCGGAACTACGCTGGGCCCGGACACGGTCTCTACATCGCGCGGATCGAACGGGTCACAGACTTCTCTAAACGACGGGGAGAAGGAACCGAACTGAGAAACCGCTCGTTACGATGGGTCCAGAGCAGATTTTAGCGAGACTAACGAGCCAAGCCTATGCTCAGAGGGCATCAACGCAGGACATACTCATTCCCTCTAGAGATTTAGCAGCAGGGTTACAGGCCTTTAAAGGTCTATGATGTATAGGTCCAGTATACAATAATAAACACTAAAGGAAAAATTCCTGCTGTTTCCTTAAATTCCTTTACTGATGTTTACTGCAGATGCCAAAAAAAACCCCACCATTCCATTCTAGCAGAGAACTACAGTTCCCTTCACGCATTTCACCAACATCCCGTGACATCACAAAACACCTCCTGTGACATCACAAAGCACCACCCCCCCCCATTGCAGGTTTCTGCTCAGGGCCCTCTGGAGACGCTCTCCGCTCGGAAGCCTGTGGCTTTGGCTCGGCAGGCAGCGCACACGCGGGCGACTGAGGACTGAAACCCGCGACCTCTTATACCACAAGCCGCAAACCACCCCCACCCCGAGGGACACAGTCAGCGCGTTGCGTAAGGCGCACTCTCGCAGACCCGCGCGGGCGGCTAACAGAGCCTCTGCTCTTCAACTCTGAGGGACCCGACACCGTTGCTGCTGTACGCCTGAGCGAGACACCTTAACCTGAATACGACCTGATGTTCAGTGAAGAAAAGACCCGGCAGACTGAATTAACCATGCGTAAAGAACGTGAGCTGATCGCAGTCCAACAGGAGCGTCTGCTACGAGCCTGACCGCTGTGTAACCCACACCGACCGCCGCACCGCCGCACCGCGAACGTAACCTGAGCAACACGGGCCCGGTTCAGCGAATCAACCGTCCACACGGCGTTCCAAGGAAGACCAGTCAGGACAGGGTGCACTGGATTCCAGCGTTTCCATGGACGCGGGTGTAGCACAACGCAACTGCACCAGAAACGGGGAACACACAGCGGGTCCAGAAACGGGGAACACACATCGGGTCCAGAAACGGGGAACACACATCGGGTCCAGAAACGGGGAACACACATCGGGTCCAGAAACGGGGAACAAACAGCGGGTCCAGAACGGGCCGGTAAATTTAATTAAGACTCAGACAAGGCAAACAAACTACATTTACCATTCAAACAGTTAATGTATACTTTTTGTTATTTTTTTACAATAATATAAAACCAAAACATTTTCATTTCGATATTTTATTCCATTAATGTGCAATGGAACTTAAAACCAAAATTAAGATTATCATGTAGTGTTTAGTGTAAAGGACAACCTGCACATCTACATCTTTTTTCCCATATTCATAATTATTTCCAATGCCAAGCTATTTATAGTGCCAGGTCTAGCACCGTGTTCAAAGGTTCAACAGCTATGCCCCTTTGAGGATTTGAACCCGCAGCCTCCCAGACAAAAAAAAAGAAAGCCAAACTTCCTTTACCGCTGAAGTCACACCTCCGCCCTGAAGAACACAGAACAACAGACTGGATCTCAGCGGCTGTTCTTTCCAGGGCGTTGCCATGGGGACGCAGTACGTCTCCGACACATTCGCTCCCCTAGAGCGGGACGGCGAGAGGGGTTTTCGGCTTTGAGCCGCCGTTTCCTCCCCCCCCCCCCCGGCACAGCCGAGGTCAGGCATCCGGCCCCTGCTCGGGGGCCCGTGCGGGTCCACACAAAGACAGGAAATGGTGTGAGGCTCCCGAGGGCCCCGTAGCGACGAAGCCTGTAAATCACGGCTCGTTTCATCCCCCCCCCCCCCCCGCCCCCCCGAACCCCACCCCCCCCCACCCCTGCCCCCACCCCCCCCTCCCCGGCGCTCTTTATGCACGTTTCGTCAGAGGAAACCATAACCATAACTACTGAACATAAAAACCTCTCCAGAACCACCCGGCCGGGAAACGCCTCCTCTGCGCTGTAAGAACAGTCTTCAGATGAGGCTTCGAAGAGCCTTCAAATGCAGTGTAACAGCCTTCAAATGCAGCCTGACAGCCTTCAAATGCAGCACAAATGCAGTTTTTGTAGCCTTCAAAACACAGTGTAACACCTCAAATGCATGCAGCCTTCAAATATGACAGCCTTCAAAAGCGTAACAGCAAATGTGTACACACCTTCAATGCAGCCTGCAGCCTTCAAAAAACAGCCTTCAAATGCAGCGTAACAGCCTGCAAATGCAGTGTAACAGCCTTCAAATGCAGCGTAACAGCCTTCAAATGCAGCAAAACAGCCTTCAAATGCAGCGTAACAGCCTTCAAATGCAGCGTAACAGCCTTCAAATGCAGCGTGACAGCCTTCAAATGCAGTGCGACAGCCTTCAAATGCAATAAGCACAATAGCCTTCAAATGCAGTTAAATAATCTTCAAATGCACCATCAACAACAACTTCAAATACGGTTCTAACAGCCTTGAAAAGTGGCAACTAACAGTTTTCAAATGCAGTGAAACAGCCTTCAAATGCAGTGTTTAAGCCTTTCCACACTGCCACAGCTTTCAAACAGAGTCCGTATGCAACAGGTAACCACCTTCAAACCCGGTTTATAAGAGCACATTCCAAAGGAGAATAGAGTCTCCGAACTTGCTATTCCCAGGCCTCAGTAAAAACTTCATCTGGATTTTTAAAACGGAAACCTTACCTTCACCGTCTGTAAGGAGAGAGGGGGGGGGGGGGGGGGGTCTGCCATCTGCGTGCCAGTACGTACAGAACTGTACTTTCAGCATCTCTTTGCTGTGGCTAACACAGGAATCCACTTGGCCTAAAAACAGAGGACCTATCCCCTTTGAGGATGGAAAGTGCTGAGTTTGGGGTACGCTGTACACTGTTACAATGTAGTTTAAACAGGTCTGGGAATGGGGAGGGGAGGGGTGGGGTGGGGGGGAATCATAGCGTCTAAAAGGCCTTAAACATTCGACGAAACTCTGCGCACTCCTGAGGAGCTGATTCTGTGTGCGTTCGGAATGCTGGCACACCGAGTTACAGTCCATAAACCCAGGGGGGGGGGGGGGGGAGGGTGTTTGGAAATAAGGTGTGTGGACTCCTTAGCCAATCAGTGACTCAAATCAAGCGCAAAAACATACACGAACACAGACATACACAACACACACACACACACACACACACACACAGAAGTAGACACTGCAGCCTTCCTGGACTGGAGTTTGAGACCCCCCCCCCCCCCTCCCCCCTCCCCCCTCCCCCCTCCCCGCAGCTGAACAATGACTTGAATGCTTCCTTCACACTCCCCGTCCGTACGTGCAAACAAGCAAGCTTCCTCTGTAAGCCAGCTCTCGCGGAAGGAAGCAAGCTTCCTGTCTGAGACGTCTCTACAGGAAGCAGAGGGACTGGGGGGAGAGGGGGTAGGGGGTGGGGGGGGGGGGGGTGGGCTGGAAGACTCCTCAAACACCCGTTTAAAATGCGACCCCGCATAGCTTCCGCCCGTTTGAGTGAAGGGCGACGTTGGCGTGCCCCATGCGCCACAGAGCTCAGCGAGGGTCTCGGGGAACCCCGATAGCGAGGACCACGAACGGGGGTCACAGGAGGACACGGGGACGGGTGCAGCCGAAAGGCTCCAGGGCCAGCCAGCTCAGGACCTCCGCACTTAAAAAAAAAAAAAAAACCAGCGACCGACCGAATAACAAGGGATAAGACGCAAATTAAGTTGGCTTAACTTCTTTAGAGTCCAACCCTAAGTCCTCAGGTGACTCAACAGCCTTTAGAGGGGAAAAAATAGAGACAGGAGTTTTTTTTTTTTTTTGGTGTGTTTTTGTACTTTGAGAGGGGTGGGTGGGGTGTTGTGCGTGCCTGTGTGTGCATGTGTGTGTGTGTGTGTGTGTGTGTGTGTTGTGGGGGTGTGTGCGCATGTGAGCGGAAAAAATAGCAGGATGACAGGTTGCTTGAGAAGCTGCACTGGGGTGAACCCTCCCCTCCCCTCCCCTCCCCTCCCCTCCCCTCCCCTCCCCAACGGGCCCTGTCAGAGCGGGGGATTAGCTGCGGGACAGCCCACGGCCCGGGCCGCTGTGCCGTACCTGTCCCGGCTCCCGAGCCCCTTCAGCCCCAAACAACCCGCCGCGGCCTGATTTAACCTCAGCAGCTGCTGCTCCCGTTTCCCCGGCAGCGTGAACCCCCCCATCCGAGCCCCCCCCCCCCCCCCCCCCATCCGAGACCGAGCCCCCCCCCCCGCCGACCCCCCCCCACCCATCCGAGCCCCCCCCTAGGCCCCCCCCCCATCCGAGCCGCCCCCCCCCCGGCCCCCCCCCGCCCCCCCCCCATCCGACCCCCCCCGGGCCGCCCCCCCCCGTTGCCGAGCCCCCCCACCCCCGCCCCACCCCCCCCACCCCCCCCCACCGGAGCCCCCCCCGTGCCGAGACCCCCCCCCCCATCCGAGCCCCCCCCATCCGAACCCCCCCCCATCCGAGCCGTCTCCGGCCCCCCCCCCATCCGAGCCGTCCCCAATGGAGACACACACCACACATACTTTAGTTCTGAATTTCTGAGGCCAAACGGGGACAGTTGAGATCAGAGAGCCCAACGTTTGCTGGAAACTGCTGTTCCTCTTCAGAGCAAATCACACTTTTGAAATCAACCAGACTGACTGCACACACCACCAGTCAGCGCTACACACCTAAAAAAAATAAAAATAAATAACAACAAAAAAAATGGCGGAGGTGTAAGTTTCTCTTCCGGCTGCGGGGCCAGATTTCAGACACGTGTGTAACTGAAACACGGACGCCCCCCCCACCCCCCCGGAGCCCAGCCCAAAGTTCAGCCCAGCCCACCCCCGAGCTGCCATGGGGCGTATTTTTAGAGGGGTGATATTTCGGCGAGATAGAGGAGCGGTAACGTTCGCTGCTAACAGAGATGGCACGTCCGATAGCGCTAATATTAGCCTGCCCGCCCGCCAGCTCGATATAAACCCCCCCCCCCCCCCCCCCCCCCCCCCCCCCCCCCGACCCCAGGTAAGGTCAGCCCCGCTGTTCTGCATCTTTAACAGGGGGGATATGAGGTCAGCCACAGCGCTGAGCTACAATATCACACTCAGTCCCACAGGTCAGCCGCAGCGCTGAGCTACAATATCACACTCAGTCCCACAGGTCAGCCGCAGCGCTGAGCTACAATACCACACTCAGTCCCACAGGTCAGCCGCAGCGCTGAGCTACAATATCACACTCAGTCCCACAGGTCAGCCGCAGCGCTGAGCTACAATATCACACTCAGTCCCACAGGTCAGCCGCAGCGCTGAGCTACAATATCACACTCAGTCCCACAGGTCAGCCGCAGCGCTGAGCTACAATATCACACTCAGTCCCACAGGTCAGCCGCAGCGCTGAGCTACAATATCACACTCAGTCCCACAGGTCAGCCGCAGCGCTGAGCTACAATATCACACTCAGTCCCACAGGTCAGCCGCAGCGCTGAGCTACAATATCACACTCAGTCCCACAGGTCAGCCGCAGCGCTGAGCTACAATATCACACTCAGTCCCACAGGTCAGCCGCAGCGCTGAGCTACAATATCACACTCAGTCCCACAGGTCAGCCGCAGCGCTGAGCTACAATATCACACTCAGTCCCACAGGTCAGCCGCAGCGCTGAGCTACAATATCACACTCAGTCCCACAGGTCAGCCGCAGCGCTGAGCTACAATATCACACTCAGTCCCACAGGTCAGCCGCAGCGCTGAGCTACAATATCACACTCAGTCCCACAGGTCAGCCGCAGCGCTGAGCTACAATATCACACTCAGTCCCACAGGTCAGCCGCAGCGCTGAGCTACAATATCACACTCAGTCCCACAGGTCAGCCGCAGCGCTGAGCTACAATATCACACTCAGTCCCACAGGTCAGCCGCAACGCTGAGCTACAATATCACACTCAGCCCCACAGGTCAGCCGCAGCGCTGAGCTACAATATCACACTCAGCCCCACAGGTCAGCCGCAGCGCTGAGCTACAATATCACACTCAGTCCCACAGGTCAGCCGCAGCGCTGAGCTACAATATCACACTCAGTCCCACAGGTCAGCCGCAGCGCTGAGCTACAATATCACACTCAGTCCCACAGGTCAGCCGCAGCGCTGAGCTACAATATCACACTCAGTCCCACAGGTCAGCCGCAGCGCTGAGCTACAATATCACACTCAGTCCCACAGGTCAGCCGCAGCGCTGAGCTACAATATCACACTCAGTCCCCACAGGTCAGCCGCAGCGCTGAGCACAATATCACACTCAGTCCCACAGGTGTAGAAAAACGCTGAGCTACAATCATCACATCTCACCAGTCCCATCTTTCAGCCGCAGAAGCGCTGAGCTATCAATATCACACTCAGTCCCACAGGTCAGCCGCAGCATCTGAGCTACAATATCACACCTCAGTCACCAGTAGCCGCAACGCTGAGTACAATATCACACTCAGGGGTCCCACAGGTCAGCCGCAGCAGGTGAGCTACAAGGGGGCACATTCAGGCAGGTCAGCCGTTAGCGCTGAGGGGCATTAGGGAGGGGGTGTTAGGGCAGGTGATGGGGTGTGAAGGCAGGTGAGGGGGCATTATGGCAGGTGAGGGGCAGGTGGGGGGCTAGAGCTGGTGGGCCAGGTACAGATCACGGCACAGCCTCACACCATCCGCCAACTCCTCACAAAGCGCATTCCAGAATTTCCCCTCACACATTCACACCGTTCACACCCACAGGGGGGCCAAATCCTCCAAAACAAGCTTAAAAAAACAACAAAAAACTGCAGCGTCACAATTCATTTCCATGACAAATTCTGTCAAAGTTTCCACCGTTTTATTTTTACAGTCGTTTACATTTACATAGCTTACACGTACATGTTACGAAATACATAGATTTACGTACACGATAATTTTTTCTTGTGCCCAACCAAACTAGTCTGAGATGATTGACATGTGACAGGTTAGGGACACGCCCAGCAGCTGGCGTGTCCGCACATGAACCCGACCTCCGCAGACACTCGCTGAAGTCACAGGACGTGAGGACCCAGAACCTGACAGAGCAGAAAGGTGTCCAATCAGATGCCTGCCCAGATTACCAGAGGATAGAAGAATGGAGACACAACACCTCATTGGGTGGCAGTGAAATATAACGGTCAGGCAAGTTGCCTAGCCACCTAAAACGCACAGGTTTGATTCCCAGGAATCACAGAGAGAGAGAGAGGCTTGTAACAAACAGAGACCACCCCACAGCCGGGCTTCTATCAGACACAGACCACCCTGAGGCTGAACCTGTGTCTGTCGTTGTTCCGATGACCTTTGGTATGCACTTCTGTACGTTGCTTTGGATAAAAGCGTCGGCTAAATAAATGTAATGTAATGTAATGCAATGCAACAGGCACAGACCATCCCACAGCCAGACTTCTAACAGACACAGACCACAGACCACAGACACAGCGTAAATGTACCGGCATCGACCGGTCCCAAACCCACTGAGCTTCCGTCCTGGCGTGACAGCGATGACATCATTGGGCCGCGCCACCTCCCAAGCGTAGGGCGGTCTGTGCATCCCAGCCCACCAGAAAGAAAAAAAAAATCAACAAATCACTACCCTGATCTGTAGTGTCACCCCCCGCCACTCCCACTCTCCAATACCACCCCCCCTTACCACCAACCCACCCTCCCAAACCCCCCAGCCTAATTATTTCCACCCCTCCTCCACTCCTGACCAGTCAGTCACGAAGCCCCCCCACCCCTGACCCCCGCCCCTCACCCGCCATCTCCAAAGCAGAGTCTTTAATTTGGTATTCCACATTACCAAAACTGATTAAGCATCGCAGAGCACAAACAAAGATGCCCCATAAAACTGTCAGGCCCTAAGTTTTTAGAGGGGCGGGGGCAGGGGCGTGGGGAGGGGGGGGGTGCCACTGAAAGGGGACCCTCCCCACGCTGGCAGATGACAGCCGTCCATTTTGAGGACAACTGTAATTAATGTCTTTTTTTTAAATGTATTATTTTTTTGGGCACGGGATTTTTTGTGGCCGTTTGTCTGGAGTGGGCGGACGGGGGACAAAAGGCCCGGATAACACCGCCGCTCAAAGGCACTGCTGCTCGCCTTCATCGGGGGGGGGGGCCGCTGGTCCTGCTGGTGGCCCGGGCATCTGCCACCCTGCAGTACAGACCGGCCCCTGTGCCAGGGCACCAGGGGCATCATGGGTATCATTCAGCAGGCTCTCTCATCCGGGAAGAATTACAATACAAACGCAAACACTCAGACCAGAACACAAAGCGCAGCAGTACTCTGTGTGTGTCTCCCTCTCTCTGTTTCTCTCTCTCTCTCTACTACTACTACTACAGAGAGAGAGGGAAGGAGGGAGAGAGAGACAGAGAGAGAGGCAGGGAGGGCGAGACAGAGAGAGAGAGAGAGGGAAGGAGGGAGGGAGAGAGAGACAGAGAGAGAGGGAGGGAGGGAGAGAGAGACACAGAGAGAGGAAGAGAGAGAGAGAGAGAGAGAGAGAGAGCCTAGTCCTGAGAGACAGAAAGAACAGTGCAAAAGTGCTGTTGACAACTCGTCAACTACCACAGCAAGCACGAGCCAAGTGAAGTTTCTGGAACAAAAAGAAAACACAACAGAAATGTACAACTGGGACAAGTGAGTCATGGACCGGTGCCCAACAAAACCACCACAACATGAGAAACAGAGCAATAAAGCCACAGCAGCTAAATCTGCAGCAGAATGCTCCACCAATCAGGACCTGGCAATCTCTACAGACTCCAAATGTTCCACCAATCAGGTGTGGCCCAGGCCTGGATCACAGAATTATCTGAAATATAACTCAAGCCGATCAGTCACCAGGCAAAATCCTGAAGACTACACACAATAAAAAAAAAAAACCAAAGAGCCCATTTTCTCTAGTTTTCAGAATAAAATTATTCCTTTCGTGCAGATGTGGGTTTTGGTCATTCATTACATTACAGGCATTTGGCAGACACTCTTATCCAGAGCAACGTGCAACAAAGTGTATAACCATAACCAGGAACAAGTGTGTCGAAAACCCTAGAGAGAAGTATCGTTCCAAGTGCAGGGAACAACTGCATAGTTTAGCTTGGACCCTGTGAAATGTCAGTGAAATGTCTTTCAGGGATGCTTCCAGGGGTAATTTCTCTAATCATTTTACAAGTATCTAAAGAGTGAAAAGTATGTGGTTTAATTCGAGCTGGGTAAGGTGAAGACCCACTCCCTTATTTTCCACAATGCCACAATTTAGGGAGAGGGCCAAGGCACTGGGGTACTTCATGAGCCGAGCCGAGCCGAGCCAAGCCAGGCCAAGCCAGGCCAAGCCAAGCTAGGCCAAGCCAGTCTAAGCCAACGAGAACACATCCTTAGCCTACGTAGTGCAAGTACACGCATGTAAAATACAAAACACACGACAGGCCTCCTTCGGCACTTTGACCCCTAACCCCAGGGGAAGGTGATGTCATCACCGGGGGACACACAGACCTACATTCCACAGCTTTGCACATGATAGCCTGTCCATTACCACACGACTAAACACACAAAAGAAAACAAAAAAGTGCATTTCACACAAGCATGTATCCAGCAGTTCATATGTTTATTGGCACATTGCACATATAAAACTTCCCCGTTCGGCATTTTTCCACATTATTATGTTTATTTCTAAAATATAAACCAGTGGGTTTTTATTTCTGGCCTCTGCCAAGACCCCTCTGGTTGGTATCGATAACACCGTTACGTGTCTGGGAGGGGGACCGTTCCACACCGCATGTTCAAATTAAATAATTCAGGGGTGGGTCGCTTGGAAACGGCCCACAGTCACAATGCATACATCTCCGCTTCGGAGATATTATATCCTGAACTAATGCGTTCAGTACGGCAACTCCTTTCCAGAAATCACAAGCGCTGAACTTGCCGTGCGGAGTAGTAGCACGCTTTAGGTTAGCATAGCGCCTAATGAGACACAGCGGAAAAATGCACACAGGTAAGATTTTTAAAATCCGTCTTATTCCGCCTCGTTAATCTTCTGTTTTTACCCAGAGAACGTGACGCAACGTGACCCAGACGCCGTCAGATCCCGTTAGAGCGCCTGGGATTGGACGCCTCTTAAGACCCGGCATCAAAAGGGCTTCCTGGGATATGAAAGCAAGCGGGGGCTTAGGCGCGGCGAAGCTTAAACGTGTTTCCCATTTCTCGTCACGTAGCCGCGAGCGCGTTAGCCAGATCTGACCGAAGCCGTCTGAGCTGGAAGCCGACTGGCGCTCGACTGGGGGCCGGTCGGGGAGAGCCGTGGAAAAACAATGGAAGGCAACGGCGAGGTTAGCAATGCGCTCCTCGCCTACAGCGAGCGGAGGCGCGCAGTGGACGATGCGATACACTCCGATCGTGCAGTCGTCATGGAGATCTGCCGATCGCTGTGCACCTGCATACAACACTAAACAGTGACAAAACAAGCCCTGAATGTGAACCTTCTCCCCCCCAGTTCTGATGCCATATTCCATCTCAAAATAAATGAGTAAATAAAAATGTCACTTCAACCGGCATTCTTATCTTTTGGTGTTTATTTCTTAAAGGACCTGAAACCAAACTCTGCGCTCCATCAGGACAACAGGCCTCTGGCAGCAAAACCAACACAACTGAGTTATAAATCCAGCTCCCTAACCACTGCACTGCACTGCCAGGCAGCCAGACTCCAGAACAGCGCTGGGACGGGCTACAACTAAACCGGACCGCGGCACTGAGCCGCTCCTGAATCGGGCAGGACGCCCCCCCCCCCCCCCCGTGAGAGTGGCCCGAGAAGACCCGCGCGGGGCCACCGGCCGCACGCCTTGGCAGCGGCGGTAACCCGCGGCGGCGGTAACCCGCGGCGACGGTTGCCGCGGTCACGGTCGCTGCGTCGCGCCAGACCCGCGGGGCCGCTAATGGGAAACAAACGCGCGGCGGGGCGGCTGGTTTCATTTGGCCCGCGCCGGCGCGTAACGGCTGTGGTGGGGAGCCCAGCGTCCCCCCCCTGCGTTCCCCTGCGTTCCCCTGCGTTCCCCTGCGTTCCCCAGCGTTCCCCTGCGTTCAGCTGCGTTCCTCTGCGTTCCCCTGCGTTCCCCTGCGTTCAGCTGCCTGTGAAGGGGAGGAGACGGTCACACAGGCAGCCGGCTCACACCAACGCTGAGACCGGCTTTCATTTTATTTTTTAAACCGCACAGAGACCGACCACCCATCACACGCACCAGCAACACACAGACAACACACGCATGCAGACACACACACACACACACACACACACACTTATACTCACACACAGACAGACAGACAGAAATACACCACCAGGAAAGTAACAGTCTCTCTCACTCACACACACTCTCCCTCATACTTCCAGCACAAACAATGTGTGCACAGAATACCCACAATGCACAGCACAGCAGCTGAACACCCAGCACAGCCCAGCAGCTGAACACCCAGCACAGCCCAGCAGCTGAACATCCAGCACAGCCCAGCAGCTGAACACCGTGCACATCCCAGCAGCTGAACACCCAGCACAGCCCAGCAGCTGAACACCCAGCACAGCCCAGCAGCTGAACACCGTGCACAGCCCAGCAGCTGAACACCCTGCACAGTGGAGCAGCTGAACACTGTGCACAGCCCAGCAGCTGAACACCCTGCACAGCCCAGCAGCTGAACACCCTGCACAGTGGAGCAGCTGAACACTGTGCACAGCCCAGCAGCTGAACACCGTGCACAGCAAAGCAGCTGAACACCCTGCACAGCCCAGCAGCTGAACACCCTGCACAGCCCAGCAGCTGAACACCCTGCACAGCGGAGCAGCTGAACACCGTGCACAGCCCAGCAGCTGAACACCGTGCACAGCCCAGCAGCTGAACACCCAGCAGAGGAGCAGCTGAACACCCTGCACACAGTAACCTCAGGCCACCCTCCACCACTTTTCCTAACCAATCTCAGAAACACAATGAGTGCCATTTTATGTGCTTCTGTGGAGACGCTGCAGCCAGCCAAGTCCTCACAAGGAACCTCCTGAGGACTAATGCGATTATATCAGCACCTCTGCACACACCGTACGACACACACATTCACAAACACACACACTTGCACTTACTGAACTTCGCTTTGGATAAAAGCATCTGCCAAATAAATGTAATGTAAATGTAATTAAACACAAATACACATATGCACGCACGCATGCACACACACACAAACACGTATACATACACATTCACAAACACACACAAAATACACACACATACATAAGCACACATATACACTCACACACACACACGTCTGCTTCACAGAGAGCATTTTGTGTGGGACCAGGGCAAACTGATCTGTCCGGGGATACAGTACCATAGGAACCCAGTAAAATGTGCGCAAATTCAGACCCCAAAATAACTAACTCATTTACAAATGGGGACCTTAAACTGCATTTATCTTCACATTTAGTTAAGTAATTTAATTTAGCTTTTCCTGTTTTTAAAAAAAAAACGTCATCACAAAAAATGTGATTCATTTGTTACACAGAAGTGCGAAAGACTGAATATCATCCTTTCAATTCTTCCTGCTCTTTGCTAGGAAGTCAGCATCTAATTGGGCGGGCACATGATGACATCATGGGCCGGGCCTCCCTAGGAGTTCCCCATGAGTGACAGATGAAGCCCCGCACTCTTTCATCCAGTAAAGACAGGAAAAAGATTCAGTGTGTTTTCCCGCGTGGGAAAGAAGACATAGGCACATGCAAAGTGAGCTGTGGATCGCGGCCTTGGCGTTCAGGATGAGGAAGTCTAAACCCTGACTACGTTAGCATCATCTCCAGCAACCCTGGAGCTCTGTCTCCCTCTCTCTCTCTCCTCCACAGCCTGCAAGAAGCAGGGCGCTCCAGAACCTGGCTCCTGAAGCATTCTGGGTAATGTGTTCCTGTATGACTCAACACACACCACTGCTCTGCTGCTTCCCTGGGAAGAATACCAAAGGCCTCTTTCCCCAGGAAAGGGGCGGGGCCAAACAGGCAGTGACCTCATTCCAGATGACCAATCGGGGCCCTTCGAGAGAGCCAACTGGCACAGGCCCCCACAGCCTGAGGGAGTTGGCTCCATTTTAACTCCATCATTCAGAATAAGCCCATTACTTAGACTGAGGTTTATTACAATCAAATTTAACTTTTTTTCTCAATTTTTTGTTGTTGTATATTTTGGAACATTTGGGGTTTGTGAAGTTCAGCATTCATAAAAATTAGATTGTGAGAGGCTGTTTGTTTTGGAAAAGCGACACTGGCGTTTGTTTGCAAGAAGAGAACAAATTTTGGTTCCCAGGATCTGTCTTCAGCCACACATTCAAACAGGAATTCAGAAATGACTAGTTGAACAAGACAGTCCCTCTGAAACTGGTTTGGTTTTGAAGAGTGGAGGACACTGGTTGGCCCTAATTTTTACCCAATCAGGAAGGGTTGGGGCTCATCCACACCTGTACCCTGGCAGACCCATTCACCTGTCTGTGTCATTTTAAGGTAATTTTCTTAACCTTGATAAATATAAACAAATGCTAGCAAGACTCAGGACTACTAGTATCAAGACTAAAAGAATCAGCTACATACAGCATTTTTTGTTTACCCAGACATGTTTTTTTCCTAGATTTATCCAAGCCGCTGACTGACTGTGTAAAAAAAATAAACATAAAATAAATTTTTAAAAGTCACAGGAATTTGCTACAGCTGGCTGAAGCGTGGTTCCTGTGCGTGACCCCAAATCAGCCAACGCGCCTCCATCCCGTTCTGGGGTGACCCAGAAGCACCCCTCCGCATTCCAGGCTCCGGTTTCACGAACGAAGAACCACGCAGTTTACCCAGGGGGGGCATAAAACCTTTGGAGTGGTGGTGGCGGGGGAAGGGGGGGGGGGGGGGGGGGCAGTGGGAAACTGTACATCCTGCTGACAAGCTGAGCAGGGAAAACCAGCGATGTTTTCCACACCGCCGACTCCAGCTGAGTCCACCCGGCGAGCTCAGATCAGCCCTGACCCAGCGCTAATTGAAATGTAGCCTCACGTCCGTTCCATACGCGAAACGTGAATATTTAAAAAATAAAAAAAAAAAGTTAAAAACAGCTGCATGTGCCGTTCCGTGAACAAGTCAAGTGTTTAATTTGGCCGATGCGAAAGTTTGGAATTTACATAAACAGTTGCTGTTATTATTAGGACTTTTTTTTTTTTCTTTCTTTAAACATGTCTCCTGGCCTTCCTCAATCCCAGGGGTGTGATGGCCGAGGCGTTTTCAGGAGAGGGGGGGTGTGCAGCCACCACTAGCCCCCGGTCCTACCCCCCCCCCCCCCCCCCTCACCCTCTTTCTCAGACAGGAAACACGGCACTGTCCTCACGCTCACCGCCGCAGCTACGAGGAATCCGATTGGCTGGTAGCCTCCTCCCCTGCAGTCCACAGCTACGTCGTCCATTAGCCAAGCCTGGCCCAGACTGCACTGGGCCCGCTCCAACAACAACATCTGACCACCCCCCCCCCCCCCCCCCCCCCCCCCCGGCCCCCCACCCTCAGCCCCACAGACAGTTATCTAACGGGGGCCTCTGTGCAGGGCTGTTTATTTCGCTGAATGAAATGCCTCCGTGTTCTTGGAAGAATTAAAATAAAAGGAATAAAATAAACAGCGTTTGTTTTCGCTGCACTGTTTTCCATTAGTGTAGTCTGAAGAACCGCCTTGCCCCCCCCCCCCCCCCGTGCAGATAATTAATGGTGAGTCCTGTTGTGGGGACCCCCCCCCCCCTTGGGGGAGACGGGGGGGGGGGGGGGGGGTTGTGGGTGTAAGAGAGGGCTGAAGCAAACTGCTAGAGAGACCGCAGAGGCTACGGCCAATGACTCAGCAGCGTCCAGAGTCCAAGCCGGGGGCACGGCAATGAAGCTGCGTCGTGATTGGCCAGTGTGTTTAACTAAGCCAGCTCTGAGATTGGCCACTGGTTAACTGCTTGAGGCTAGTGACGGGGAGAGAGAGAGAGAGAGAGAGAGAGAGAGAGAGTGCAGAGGCAACATCTTTCCCAGAAGATCTGCTTTTTAAAAATCTCTCCTGCTCTTCTTCCCGCTCGCCCCCCCCCCCCCCCCCCCCACCCGTATCCCAGAACAGGGGGCAGTTAGAGGACCAGCGGAATGCTGAGACGAGCACTCCGCCCTTTTAGGGGAACGCAGCCCAGTTGCATAGCGACCAGAATCAATCAAGTGGAGAGAGAGGCGCGCTCCCTGAAAGGTGACCTTGGATTTAAAAAAGAGAGAGAGAGAGAGAGAGAGAAAAAAAAATCAAACGCAAACTCAGGGGCTACCGTGCTGGCCCGGAGTGGGGAACAGCTTCGGTACAGAGCCAGAGGAAGGCTAGGACCCGCCTTATCTCTCCTGGCCAGGGGGCCCACTCCAGGGCAATCGTGGAGCTGTGACAGCTGAGGCCGTTCCAGCGTCTCTGGACCAGAAAACAAAAAGAGGTGCTGAAAAATAAATAGAATTAAAAAATGCCAAGAGCTTGTTTATGAATCGCTTGAAGTGTTCAGCTACACACGGATCAAAGACAAACGGCTGAGGGGGGGAGAGAGAGGAGAGAAAAAACTAAAAAGTAAAAATCCTGTTTAACTTCCTGCACTGTTACAGGTCTCCAGTGCTTTCCCCTAAAACTTGCAGCTCTAGCTATTTTTGTTAGGAAGAGAAGAGAGGAGGGGACAGGGAGGAGAAGGAAAAAAGAGAAAGAATCTTTCCAGGCCGTTTCCCTGAGCACAGGAAGGAGACGGAGCAGCACATACATGGCCCGTTAGCTGAGCTGACATGGGGAGGGGAGGGGCGGGGGGGTAAGGGGGGGGGGGGCGCTGTGCGCGGGACCGAGGTTCTCTGAGGTGAATTAAAAGAATTTAGGTCACTCCAGCGGAGCCTGCTCGCCGACGGAGGGCCCGGGCTCGGGGGAAACGGTTAGCGAGGAGGCCGGAGAGGGTAACCAGCGCGTCAGAGCCCTGCTCATTACCTACACCCTTCCCCACTGCATACGCCCTTCCCCACTCTCCACTGCATACACCCTTCCCCACTGCATACGCCCTTCCCCACTCTCCACTGCATACACCCTTCCCCACTCTCCACTGCATACGCCCTTCCCCACTCTCCACTGCATACGCCCTTCCCCACTGCATACACCCTTCGCCACTCTCCACTGCATACGCCCTTCCCCACTGCATATGCCCTTCTCCACTCTCCACTGCATACACCCTTCCCCACTGCATACGCCCTTCTCCACTCTCCACTGCATACGCCCTTCCCCACTGCATACGCCCTTCTCCACTCTCCACTGCATACACCCTCCTCCAATGCATACGCCCTTCTCCACTCTCCACTGCATACACCCTTCCCCACCGCATACACCCTCCTCCACTGCATACACCCTTCTCCACTCTCCACTGCATACACCCTTCCCCACTGCATACATCCTTCTCCACTCTCCACTGCATACACCCTCCTCCACTGCATACACCCTTCCCCACTGCATACACCCTCCTCCACTGCATACACCCTTCTCCACTCTCCACTGCATACACCCTTCCCCACTGCATACACCCTCCTCCACTGCATACACCCTTCTCCACTCTCCACTGCATACACCCTTCCCCACTGCATACATCCTTCTCCACTCTCCACTGCATACACCCTCCTCCACTGCATACATCCTTCCCCACTGCATACACCCTCTCCACTCTCCACTGCATACACCCTTCCCCACTGCATACACCCTTCTCCACTCTCCACTGCATACACCCTTCCCCACTGCATACACCCTCCTCCACTGCATACACCCTTCTCCACTCTCCACTGCATACACCCTTCCCCACTGCATACATCCTTCTCCACTCTCCACTGCATACACCCTCCTCCACTGCATACACCCTTCCCCACTGCATACACCCTTCTCCACTCTCCACTGCATACACCCTTCCCCACTGCATACACCCTCCTCCACTGCATACACCCTTCTCCACTCTCCACTGCATACACCCTCCTCCACTGCATACACCCTTTCCCACTGCATACACCCTTCTCCACTCTCCACTGCATACACCCTTCCCCACTGCATACATCCTCCTCCACTGCATACACCCTCCTCCACTCTCCACTGCATACACCCTTCTCCACTCTCCACTGCATACACCCTCCTCCACTGCATACACCCTCCTCCACTGCATACACCCTTCTCCACTCTCCACTGCATACACCCTTCCCCACTGCATACATCCTTCTCCACTCTCCACTGCATACACCCTCCTCCACTGCATACACCCTTCTCCACTCTCCACTGCATACACCCTCCTCCACTGCATACACCCTCTCCACTCTCCACTGCATACACCTTCTCCACTCTCCACTGCATACATGTACTCCCAGAAAAAGGGAAGGAAAAAAATAATCACTTGCTCTCTCTCCCTCATCATTCATTCTTCCACTCACATGCACTTGCCTGTCTTCTTATTTTATCCCACACTCACTCATTCACTCACTCACTCAATCCATCTTTCTTTCTCTCTTCCTCTACTTCTCATTCTTCCCCTCCTGTTTCCATTATCTCCTTCCTCTCCCTCTCCCTGCTTTCTCTCCCTCTCACGCACGCTCTCTTCCTCTCTTGTTTTTCCTCGTCCTCTTGTTCCCTCGCTCTCTGACATCTCCGCGGTAACAGTGCCTATATCACTGCTGTCACTCCTCAAACAATGGCGCTATTCAGCAGCTGCAGGCCCCGCCCACACGAAGCCCCAGAGCAGACTGTACACACACACATACATACATACATACACACGCTCACACACACACGCACACACACAGCCCCAGAGCAGACTGTACACACACACATACATACATACACACACACACGCACACACGCACACACGAAGCCCCAGAGCAGACTGTACACACACACATACATACATACATACACACGCTCACACACACACGCACACACGCAGCCCCAGAGCAGACTGTACACATGCTCATACATACGCACACTATCACACACACGCTCACACACATAGACACACACGCACACTATCACAGACGCTCACTATCACACACACACACACGCTCACTATCTCTCACACACACACACACACACACACACATACACGCACATGCACTCACTGTCATGCACACACACACAAGCACACACACACACTCAATGTAAACACTCTTATTAAGTCATGACTCATTGTATAAACACACAGAGAAAGCACAGACTCCAGCAAGGTTCCCAGACTCCGGGCCCTAAAGAAAGTCCCAGAGAAGCAGGGGCGGCCTCACAGACCGCCCTCACAGACCCTCCCTCACAGACTGCCCTCACAGACCTCCCTCACAGACCGCCCTCACAGACCGGGTCGGCCCTCACAGACCAGGCTGGCCCTCACAGACTGCCCTCACAGACCGGGCTGGCCCTCACAGACCGCCCTCACAGACTGCCCTCACAGACCGCCCTCACAGACTGCCCTCACAGACCGCCCTCACAGACCGCCCTCACAGACCTCCCTCACAGACCTCCCTCACAGACCGCCCTCACAGACCACCCTCACAGACCGGGTCGGCCCTCACAGACCGCCCTCACAGACCGCGTCGGGCCTCACAGACCCTGCACAGAACCCCATTACAGGACCGGCGGGATTAGCGGTGGGATTACCGTTCCCGCGGTCTGGCAGGTGACAGCCGCTCGCGGTCGAGTGGCGGCGTTGCCCTACGCGACCCGGGCGCGCACGCGGTTACCCAGAACCCCCCGGGAGAGGGGCGTTCGTAGGGGAACAGAACGGCAGGCTCTAGCGCTGTTAGCGCTGCATAAGGACCGACATCCGCGTCTGTATTTATATCTGCCTAAATACGCATCAGCACCTTTCATACCAACACATTCACCTACTGCACACACACACACACACACACACACACACCCATCCCCCCCTCTCACACACACACACACACACTCACACTCACACTCACACACACACACAGACACACACCCATCCCCCCCTCTCTCACACATACACACAGAGCATGTAACACTGTACACAGCATACGCACACACACACACAGCGTATGTAACACTGTACACAGCATACGCACACACACACAGAGTATGTAACACTGTACACAGCATACGCACACACACACACAGCGTATATAACACTGTACACAGCATAGGCACACACACGTAGAGCATGTAACACTGTACACAGCATACGCACACACACACATAGAGTATGTAACACTGTACACAGCATACGCACACACAGAGGGTGTGTGTGTGTGTGTGTGAGAGAGAGAGAAGGGGGGGTGGGGGTGTGTGTGTGTGTGTGTGTGTGCCGGGAGTGGGTTCTGTCTATCCACACTAGTATCTAGATGGGCCGGACATCTGAACTAATGCACAATAAAGGATCTGATCCTCCACCTCCCCTTCCTGAGCCCAATAAAGCAGCCCTCTCTTCCCCCGCTGGCATATTCTCACCTAAACTGCACCAAGCCAGCCACGCCGCAGAAGTGTTGCTTTAAACAATATTTACCGTAGCCTCCGATTTCTTATCAAAATACGAAAAAGTCAACATTCTCGACACTTGAGCGTACAAAGACATGTTTTCCCTCTCGCAGATGAAAGAGACCCCAAAGCCGTAAGGAACCGCGGCGAGTCCTACGACCTCATAATATTTAAAACGCCGTGTTTTCATAATCACAACGCGGATAAGCCCATGGCAGAGTAGCCTCCCCCCCCCCCCCCGATCCAGCGCGGGACAGGGGGGCCAAAAATAACACCCGCGCAGAAACGGCTTTCGGTTCGCCGTGCCCCCCGAGGCCAGGACCCCCTGTCCGGTCAGAGCACCGTAAACATCGCCAGACGCCAAACCGCCAGACCATATCGCCAAACGCCGCCACTGCTGCTGCAGCTCACCACCAGGTGCTGCAGGTTCTACTCCAGCTTGTTTAAGTCTGATGGACACACAGAGCTCCAGGTTCTACTCCAGCATGTTTATGTTTGATGGATCTACACAGAGCTCCAGGTTCTACTCCAGCTTGTTTATGTTTGATGGATCTACACAGAGCTCCAGGTTCTACTCCGGCATGTTTATGTCTGATGGATCTACACAGAGCTCCAGGTTCTAC
>CM045887.1:63957443-64084943 GCA_025169545.1 Anguilla japonica
TGGGCGGGCGGGGCGGGCGAGCGGAGGGAGGGCTTCGCGCGGGTAGCGCCCCCGGCGCTGCATGGCGGTGAGTCAGGAAGGAGCGCTAACCGGTCCGATCACATTCACACGCCGAAGGTTCCCAAGCCCTCCCAGGAACCCGAGAGATTATGACAGCTCTAATGGGCACACCTGTACCTGCAGCAGCGTGTGCGTGTGTGTGTGTGTGTGTGTGTACCTGCAGCAGTGTGTGTGTCTGTGTGCGTGTGTGTACCTGCAGCAGTGTTTGTGTGTACCTATACCTGCAGCAGTGTGTGAGTGTGTGTGTGTGTGTGTGTGTACCTGCAGCAGTGTGTGAGTGTGTGTGTGTGTGTGTACCTGCAGCAGTGTGTGAGTGTGTGTGTGTGTACCTGTACCTGCAGCAGCGTGTGTGTGTGTGTGTGTACCTGCAGCAGTGTGTGAGTGTGTGTGTGTGTGTGTACCTATACCTGCAGCAGTGTGTGCGTGTGTGTACCTGCAGCAGCATGTGCGTGTGTGTGTGTACCTGCAGCAGCATGTGTGTGTGTCTGTGTGCGTGTGTGTACCTGCAGCAGTGTTTGTGTGTACCTATACCTGCAGCAGTGTGTGAGTGTGTGTGTGTGTGTGAGTGTGTGTGTGTCTACCTATACCTGCATCACTTCCTGTTTTAACCAGCTTTTAACCAGCGCTCAGAGTGGTCCTCTCCTGTGAGCCAGCGAGCCGTTCCCGGCACAGAACCGGGAGGGGTTTGGAGCGCACGGTCAGCGGTCACATGACAGCGGTCACATGACAGCGGTCACATGACAGCGGCGCGGTGAGGACGCGCGTAATTACAGACGCTCACGTCCAGCTGAGCAGCAGCAGGGCGGCAGCAGGGGCGGAACCGGGCCCAAAATAAACGCCGCGACCCGGCTGTGTCTCTGGGCGCGCGTGGACGAGGTCGCGCAGACGCGGGTTCGGACGCTCTCGTGCGTGTGCCACGTGCGCACCCACAGTCACTCACCGTCCCGTCCCCGTTCTCATCCCGGTCACTCACCGATCGAACCCTCTGAAGAGCGCGTTCTTTCTGGAACTATTTTTTTCTCAGTCGGTGTTCTAGAACTCCACTGCGTTCAGTTAACAAGCAGGGATTGTGACATCAGCATCAGAACGCTCAGTTAGGAAGGGAGGGGTGAAATCAGCAGGGAGGGGGCAGACAGTGAGGTCTTTATTCTCTCAGTGAGAGACCACCTGCACAAGCACACCCAGAGGCCCCACAAACCTGACCCCCCCCCAGCACCCAGAGGCCCCAAAAACATGACCCCCCCCCCAGCACTCAGAGCCCCCCCTGCCCCCCCCAGACCCCCCCAAATCCCTGCCCCCCCAGCACACAGATCCCCCAAAAAACCTCCTTCCCTCAGAGCCCAAAACTCCCCAAAAAACCTCCCCCCCCCCTCAGAGGCCAGAGGGAGTGGGGGGGGGGCATCAGTGCACCCCCCCACAGTACTGCCTTTAGCCCAGTGAGGGCTGGCCAAAGGGCGCAGTGGCGGAGTGACGCTGCACCAGGCACAGTTCTCAGGCACAGTTCTCAGGCATGTTTGTGCAGCGGATCTGAGAGTTCAAAGCTCTCCACCGCTCTCTCTGTGCAGCAGTGTCAGCACTGCCAGAGGGCCCTGCCATTCAGCAACCGCCCATTTATGAATTTATAACCATTACCATAACCTTTATTATAATCCCCTTTCCCCCAGTGCTCTCAAAAAAGGCTATTGTTCGCACTGTGACATCACAAAGCTGGCCTATGATCCATGACCTCTGAACCCTGTTTTCCCCCCCCCTCCCCCCACCCCCCTCCCCCCGACACACACACACACACACACACACACACACACACACACACACACACATCGCGCTGTGAAATCGGGCCATTCCGCGGTTTCCCGTCGCAGTCACGCGAGCGGTCCGCCCCTGAAACGTTGGCAGCGGGGGGTCAGGGGGGGTCGGGGGGGTCAGGGGGGGTCAGGGGGGGTCGGCCGCGCGCTCTCACGCACCTGCCGGGAGACGGGTCCTGCCAGGCTGCGTTGGTGGAACATTAACTTTCTGAGCGGCCCGGGCTTCCTTTTTTTTTTTTTATAAGAGGACACGGTGGACACCGGCTCACTTGGGAGACCTCTGCGAAGCCGCGCGAGCTTCTCCTGACATCACTGACAGTTCCGGTGTGGAGGGCGGGCTCCAAAAACAAGCCGTGCCAACATCTTACAGGATAAATTAGGAACGCGAGGAAATCCCCCGTATATCAAACAGTTTTTTATGTCATTTCCTTCTCGGAGGGGGGACAAAAAAAAAAAAAAAGCATCTGCTCTCACTACGTCAAGCACAACCACTACCTCAAAATGAGAATGGCATAAAAACAAGCCCATCTTTTCCTTTGAGCAAAGTCTCTACGCTCATGCTAATGAACGCTAAAGCTAAACAAACTGCCAAACTGGGCCCAGCGGTACAGCAAGAGAGTGAACCGTACGCAGTGTGGGTAACGGTCATCAAAACCAAAACTACGGGACACCACAGAGGAAGAGCCGTCCGGAGAACGCAGCCGTTTGGAACGAGAGCGACGTGGACTACGTGCCGTCCAAACGGTCTTCGCTCTCACGGTCTCGAAAACCGCCGTCACTCACAGTCGAGAGAAACCCTGCGAGCGACCGCTACTGCCATAGGCTAGGGCCGGGGTCACACCGGGACGCGTGCAGAGTCCGCCCCCCCCCCCACCCCCCCCCCACCCCCCACCCCCAGGACAGGGAAGCGCGTGCAAACAAAGGGTTTCTTGTTTGTTCTTCTTCTACTTTTGAAACAATGGCGTTTCACAAAACTGCAGGCGGCCGGTTGGCTGAACAGCCGTTGCCAAGGACACGGCCTCCGATTGGCCAACAGGACAGGCCATTTCGGCGACGGGGTGGGGGGGGTGGGGGGGTTGAGAGCGGGCCGGTCCGGTCCTCACCTTTCCAGCGTCCCCAAAAGAATACAAATACTTCCAGTTACAATCCACTACAATAGGAACTTCCAGTTCCATTACAATAATAACGTTGACTGTATTTACAGTGGTGACTTTTTCGGACTAGGAAACCCCTTGAAGTGACAGAAACCAGCGCCCACCTGGGAGATTAGCGGCGGCCATTTTGTGCCAGAACGCCCATCGCCGCACATCAGCCGAGATGGGGAGGGATTTACACCACGAGTTAAACCAGGGGGCTGGTCAGAAGGCGAGACTGATCGAGCCAAAATGGAAACAATTGAGAATAAAAAAAGATTTTAAATTAAAAAAAGAGCGACTTGTGTACCAACTGGTCTGGTCTGGTCTCGAACCCGCCCCTTCCCCAGGCTGCTGGCTATCCATCACCAGGGGCAGGGGTACTGTACACAGGACAAAAGGAGAGGACAACCACTGGAGAGCCGTCTGGCTGAGAATAAAAGGGGGGGGGGGGCGGGGAGTAGGGGGGGCAGAAGGAGGCGAAAGAAAAGTCACCGTCTCCCTGGCAACTACGGTGATTGTGCTCCGGACCCGTCTGGCACTGACGGGCGCACGTTGGGTCTCGCGGTGCCCTCCCTCCCCTCCCTCGTTCCCTCCCTCCCTCCCTCCATCCATCCATCCATCCATCCATCCCTCTCTCCAGAGCTCGGAGTCTGTCCTCTGCCCCGCCCCCCCCCATCCCCCCACGTCCCCCCACCCCAGCTGCGTGATGAACGAGTGACTTATTACAGCCATCAGTCTAACAAACGAGTGAAGTGGAGTGATTACACCGGAGGGATGGAGGGATGGAGGGATGGAGAGGAGGGCAGCACTGCCATGGTCCAGGCGGGTGTGGGGGGGGGGGGGGGGGGGGGGGGGGGCACGGCTCATCTTTGTGAAAGACGGCAGATTGTACGGTGAGGCGGAACGCTCATTAATCTTCATTTAGAGAGTGGGGCTGGGGGGGGGGGGGGGGGCATGGAGCTAAACAAGGGGGAGAATTAGAGACCACCCTGCCCCCCGCCCCACCCTCATCCCACAGAGGGCATCAGTAGGGTAACAGGCACCTTGATCTTAATCAATAATCCCATCACAGTCCTGATATGGGCTAACGTAAACACACACTGCTCAACGGAGCGAGCATCCACCAGACTCCCCCACGAGCACTGCTCTTCAGATTAACCTCCACATGAGTCACTAATCAATGTGGGTTAATAGAGAGAGAGAGAGAGAGAGAGAGAGAGAGAGAGAGAGAGAGAGAGAGAGGGGAGAGAGAGAGAGAGAGAGAGAGAGAGAGAGAGGGGGAGAGGGAGAGAGAGAGAGAGAGACAGAGAGGAGAGAGAGAGAGAGAGAGAGAGAGACAGAGAGGGAGAGAGAGAGAGACAGAGAGGGAGGGAAAGAGAGAGGGAGGAGAGAGAAAGACAGAAAGAGACAAAGAGCGCAAGAGCTTTTTAAAACTAAAGTGTTGTCCTCTCTCTTTCCCTTCCCAATGGGAAATGCCGTTTGTCCACGTTAGCACGTTAGCACGTTAGCATGCCGGAGCGGTGTTCTGCTGTGGAGGGAAGGGGGGGGGGGGGGGGGGGGGGGGTAACATGATTCCACAGAACCCAGTGTGCAGCAGAGGAGAGTCCCGGGGACTGCAGTAGTAGTGGGGGGGGGGGGGGGGGGGGAGTGGAGGGGGGGCTGGAGAAATCAATAATGAAGAGAGAGGACAGAACTAATTCACTGCAGGGAAGACTTTCATCAACACAGCCATCAGGGATCCCGCACACACACACACACACACACACGCACACACACACACACACACACACACACGCACACGCACACGCACACGCACACGCACACTCACACTCACACTCACACTCACACTCACACTCACACTCACACTCACGCACACACAGGACCAACGGGTAAAACCAGGACAGTGTGGATTCCTGTTGAAATAGGAATTTGCAGCTATATTGATTTAGCACTTACAGTAATAACCAGCGAAAAAAATAACCTCCAAGATCACATTTTAGGCTGTTTGACAGAAAGCAATGTGTAGTTAATATACGCTCAGACCCCTGGCACACTGACCTGTCGAGTGGGGAGCCCCTGGCCTGAAATGAAGAGGAGGGGGTGGGGGGCAGTACCCTTTCAAAAATCAGAACCTAAGTACGAAAGAGACTGATGTCACCATTCCCCCCCCCCCCCCCCCCCCCCCCCAATGGCTCAACTCTTCTAGTCACGTAAAGAGGAGTTTTCATCACGTCTGTGAGCCCCCACAAACAGCAACCGCATTCCGCCTGGAGAAGCACAACCACTACCGCGAAACAGCCTCGGCCTCCGACCGCTCAGCTTTTCAGCAACGTCGATAAATTCCACAGCCCTCTCGTTCTCCTGCGTTTTACTTTTATTTGATTATTTACAGCTGCCATAAACACGAGCTAATGTTCATTAGGTGGGGCCATAAAGCCAGAGGAGAGCGGCCTGGCGCAGACAGTCAGGTTACTTCGCCCTGAGTTAGCGTCACTGCCGCTCTGGATGAGCTCATCTGAAGCGTTTCGGCGGCTAACGGGAGCTTTTCTCTGGACTGTGAGAACGCCTCGGGACAGACGGGTGAGAAGCACCGGACGCGTTGTGGAGCGTACGCGCGTCCCGATCAACTACGCAGCCAGCCTCTCCATCCACTCCATTGGTCCAATCAAACCGCCTTTCGAACAGTCTGTTAAACCACGCCTCAGCCTGACCGAACTCCCAGAAATCTGTCTGTCTGCGCTTCCATCAAAACATCATGTTGTATGATATTCTTCGTAGTATTGATGGGATGACGATATTTGATATGAGGTTTACTGAAATTACACTGAAATATATTACAACTAGGAAAATAAGGATCAAATGAGCAGCGATATTCAATCGCTTTCGCTATTTTTATTAGGAACATCATAAAACTTGTATGGTATGCAAAAAAACTGTAATGTGCGTCATCTACGTTGTAAATTCTTTATCATACTGTTGCTGTGTGCAACTTTTAATATTCCTTAAATGAAAAACAATAAAACACCACTGATTACAGTATTGCAAAACCACACAGGGTTGCGTAAAACCATACCGGGATACCTAAAAATAATGAATCCCGTCCAGCCCTAGGCACAACTTGTATCCTTCTCCAAGTCATTTCTGACCAGCCCTGTCTGTCTGTACACCCATATTACGAAGTCTGATTTTTGGGCTAGCCCTGCGTCCATTTTCTCCCTGTATCCGCCTCCCTGTCTGAATCTCTGTCCATCTTCCCTGCCTGACTTAATGCCTTTATGACCTGGTTTGCATCTGTGAAACCCCCATCTGTCTGTCTGTCCAGCCTCGTTTATGTCTGTCTGTCCTTCTGTCCGTACTTTCCATCCTTCTGTCTGTCAGTCTGTCCTTCTGTCTGTCCGTGCTTCTGCCTGTCAGTCTGTCCTCCTGTCTGTCCGTGCTTCTGCCTGTCTGTGCTTCTCCTTGTCAGTCTGTCAGTCTGTCCATCTGTCCGTCCAAGATTATCAGCATGTGTGATGTCACTGGAAGATAATCATCCCTTAACTCACCCCACTGAGCCAATAAGCCGTGCTGCTTTTACAGGAAGTAGAAGCTCTGAGCCAATAAGCCGTGCTGCTTTTACAGGAAGTAGAAGGCCAGGCTCTATGCGAACAGCTGCTCCTAAGCACACGCTAACATATCCCAATCAGCAGACGCGCTCCCAGGTTATTTTTCCAGTTAGCACACCTCGAATTTCAGAAGCAAACACTCCTAAAACGGGAGCATGCTAGAGTCTGAAAGGTTTGGCCGAGTGAACTCGTTCTGATGGAAGCCTTCGTCAGTTTGACAAGAAATTCTTTTTATTTTTTTATTTTATTTTTTTACTTTGCTGTGCCCTGTGACCCTTTGAACTCCTGGGGGTGGGAGAAGGGGACGGACACTTTCCTCTTCTGTTTTAGCTCAAATTAAATAAATGAATGAAATATATATTTTTCTCTGCCACTTCCCATTTAACCTTACTGAAACTACAATCTCCCAAAATGCATTTATTTCTCTCCCACTTGCAGCAATGAAAAAATAATGCAAGGCAGTCTGGGAAAACGAGGCCTTGGGGTGAAAGGGTGAGGGGTGCGATCCGTCTGCACTGGCCAGCCCAAAGGTGCAACTGGGGACACAAACATGACGACGTCACACGACGGCGTCACATGACCGCGAGGTGCGGTGTTTCTGAGGAGCTCTGTGGACCGGCGGCAGGTAAACAGGGCTCAGGTAAACTCAGGACAGGACGCTAGTCACCTGAGTAGCGAGTGACATTCTCCGCTTCGGCAGGGGAAACGTGACCCCCCTGTGCCACGGGGGGGGGGGCGGTTCCATCCGTTTGATTACATTAGCGGCAGGTTTCATTTTTTTTTATTTGTCCCCCCCACCCCCCCCCCCCCCGCCCCCTGACAGGTAACGTGAAACCCATTCAGATATTACATGACAACTTTGTTTTGTTTTTTTCTTTTACACTAGTGAATGCATTCAAACGCAACCAAATCCACACTGTCTGCAGCCAGGCATCAGGTACAATAACAAGAGTCACACAACAGCACTCATCTTTCCAGGAATTACACAACACTCCCCCTTATCAGGAGTCACACAACAATACTCGCCTTTCCAGGAATTACACAATACTCTCCTTCATCAGGAATGACAGCACAACACACATCTTCATCAATAGTCACACAACAATACTCAACTTTTCAGGAATAACACCACAATACTCCACTTTCAGGATTTACCCAACAAGCCCTTCGCATTGGGGAGTTTTTTTTCTTGCCACCATTTGAGGGCTTTCTCCCTACGGTGAGTTTTTACCTTATGTACCTGCTGTTTTGGGGTTCAGGCCTGGTGTTTGCTCTGTTTGCTCTGTCTCTTGCTACTCTGTAAAGCGTCTTTGTGACAGTACTCTGTAAAAAGTGCTATACAGATAGAACTGAATTGAACTGATAGAGAAATGGACACGTGCTCTGGACAGCAGAAGTTTTCAAGACAAGCAGATGCCTTTTAGAGAATCCATAAGAGAAATACTTCCAGCTAAATGATCCCCTACGAGGTCAACCAGCCCAGCTGCCAAAAAGGTAACGAATAAGACCTGATCCTCAACAAGCCCAAAAAACAGGAGGTTTTAAAAGGTCAGTATTTCTCCATGACTGATTTTATTCCTTCCCGTTATGAAACTGGTGTTGGATGTCCGTCAGTGTGTGTGTGTGTGTGCGTGCGTGCGTGTGTGACTCTGTGTGTGTGTGTGTGTGTGTGTGTGTGTGTGTAGAGGGGATTTGGGGGCAGGGTACCAAGCCATTAGAAAAGCCCCCAATTAACAAAGTCAGTGAACCCTTAAGGACCGGGCAGCCAGCCTGGATGGAGGACTTCTTGGAAATATTTTGGGGATCTTGAAGAGTGAGGGGGTGGAGGGGGGGCTGGGGGGGACTGGGCACATGCACAGAGTGGCTGGGAGGCTACCCCACTCTGAGACGGGTGGGGGGAGGGGATGTAGCTAATTTGGGGCCATCACTGTCAGAGTAGGAAAAGGAAGTAATGACTCTGACCAGAAAACCCCTCAAAAACAGGGGAGGGGGTGTGCTTGTGGTGAGGTGGGGGGGGGGGGGGGGGGGGGAGGAGTGGGGGGGGGTATAGATAACAGGCATCAGGCCCCCTCCCCTCCCTAATCCAGCGGGCGGCTGCAGTCACAACAGCCAGCAATGACAAGGTCAAGGGTCAAGTGGCTGACTGCTGAACCCATGACCCCTGTGGCCAGGGGGGGTCAGAGAGCCCCTGAGGAAGAACCGGCAGGGGACCATGTCACAACCCCCTCCCCCCCCCCCCCCCCCCCCCCCCCCCCCCCCCCCCCCCTGAAAGAAACCCCCCCCCCACCCCAACACATACGCTCAACATCGATTTGTTTTCACAGATCCGTTTTGGTCAATTAAACTTCTGAGGAGACATCGGTGCACAGGGGGTCCCTGACACGAAGGGGGGGGGACGGGGGGACGGGGGGGGGGCAAGGGGCCATGCCTGGGCTCGTAAAACAAGCCCTTTAACAGAGCGAAACAAATTAGGAGCCGTTGGACTGAGACCGGGGGCCACGTCAGACCCAATAAACCCCCCCCCCCCCCCCCCCCCCCCCCCCCGTGGGGGAGAAAACTACACCAACACGCCGTATGAGGATCTGTTTCTGTTCTGCTGTTCCAAGGTAATCGGGGAAAAAAAATTAAGAGTTTCGAGAAAAATTATTTTAAGGTTTTCTTCCACATCTGCTGTACAGAAGGATCCAAGCACGAGGTCAGAAGGTTAATATATAAATCAAACAAAGTATTTTTGTTTTGTTTGTGGTTTTTTTTCCTGGAAAGACACACAAAAAAAAGCTTCACGGCAGGAAAGCAAAAACATCAGTGCGTCACACTTTTATCAGAAATCATTCACAGAAACACGTTGTGTTTTCTGCTGTTTTTTTTTTGCTTTCACAACATACAAAACAAATTTACAAGCTAATCAATTCATAATCAATGGATCAGCACAAGTTTACAACAGAATACAGGGGCGATATAGCTCAGGGGGTAAGACCGATTGTCTGGCAGTCGGAGGGTTGCCGGTTCAAACCCCGCCCTGGGCATGTCGAAGTGTCCTTGAGCAAGACACCTAACCCCTAACCTCTAACTGCTCTGGCGAATGAGAGGCATCAATTGTAAAGCGCTTTGGATAAAAGCGCTATATAAATGCAGTCCATTTACAATAAATGGGTGGAAAACGTCTATAAATTGGGCATCACAGCACCGGAGACACAAACATGCATTTATTTCTGTTTGGCTGTTCATGCTCTACCTTATACAGTTACCTACCCTATATGCTAAAACATAGATATATGCAAAAACTGCATTATGACTGTTAATATTATTAATCTTTAATTTTATGGTCATACTATAGTACTTAAAAATATAAACTGTACTTGACCAATCACTGAGGTTATATACAGTGCGATTCATGACTGCGCGCAACATTCAAGACGTTGAACCAGCTCAGGATCCCAGATAGCCAGTGACTCCAGGCTGGGTCTGTGCCGATTATGGAACTACGTCAGCTAGGCGTCTTTGAGACCATGAAAAGCGCTATATAAAATAAATGTATTATTATTATTATTATTATTATTATTTAGGCCAGAATTGGAGTCGTTAGCTATCTGGGGAGGGAGTGTAAGCAGAAGGCTACACGTACGTTCTCAGAGGAACGACAGAATCGACAGAAACTAAATTGCGACGTCCGAGTAGGCCTTGAAACGAAGCCTGAACAACGGCTTGTACACAATCACACAAAAACCAAAGAAGAAGAAAGAAGAACCTGCTGTCCCAGCTGCCTGTCCCGTACTCAAAACACCTCTTCACTATAAGTGACAAACATAAAAAACCACAGAAGAAGAAATGCTCACACTGGCTGTGACTCCTCTGCAGGCCATTTTGCCCTCTACTGCCTCTGGTGGAGAAATAGCATTACTGCAGCACCTAACTCAGTAAGTGATAAAATAAAAATGGTTACCCGTCAGCCAGAATTGTATGTATTTTTTTCCACAGTGGAGTACATTACTTTCAACAAGTCTTCCCTCCAAAAAAATGCTTAAAGACATGAAACATTTTATACACACAAAAAAACTTTAATGGAATAAGACGTGGTTTTTGACGCTGATTCACCTGGCTCCGCGCAGCTCGCGTTCAGGAGCTGGCACACGGGAGCAGGCGCTCCGCTTCACAGATATGAAATTAAAAACCGGGGGAAGAGATAATGTTTCCTGCAGGTCCTGACTGGAATCCAAGAGCAGGAGCAATGGCAAAACTATGCGGTGCGTTACTGTAGCGGGCAACAGCTCGCTGACGCTAACGCTAATACTAAGGCTAATGCTAAGGCTAATGCTAAACCATGTGGTGCGTTACTGTAGGGAGGAGCAGCTCGCTAACGCTAATGCTAAGGCTAATGCTAAATTATGTGGTGCGTTACTGTAGGGAGGAGCAGCCCACTGACGCTAAGGCTAATGCTAAACTGTGTGGTGCATTACTGTAGCGGGGTGCAGCCGGCTGATGCTAATGCTAATGCTGAGGGCGGTGGGGGAAATGTGCAGGAGGGCCAGGGCTGTACTGCAGATAGAAGCAGGTCTGTGAGCACGCAGACAGGGGCCCAGTCTTTGTCTGGTAGAGACCACAGGCTTGTGTGCACCTCCAAGCCGCTTTGGGCTCAGGTGCCGGGCAAAATAAACAAGTAAAAGTGAAAACCGAGAAGGAAAAGATGTCCCCCCCCCACTGAAATATATGCTACCAAATAGGTTCATTTATTTACTGCAATGTCAGAAATCAGCAAGGTCTTTGTCAGACAAAACATATGTGTGTGTGTGTGTGCGTGTGTATTTTCGTCTTCTTTTTTTTTGCCTGAAATGTTGCCGGCCGGATCAAAGCAGCCATCCGTTCAATCAGAAAATGGCCAAGCGGCCAGAATCTATTTCTCGTTACTTACGGGGAGGCGTGTGAAGGCTTCCCGGAAACAGACGAGTTTGTTTTCCAGGCTCTCAGGAGCCAAGAGGCCAACGTAAAGGACAGAGAGGGCGGTGAGAGTGGCAGCGCCGCGTTGGCCATTCTCACCCGAACGCAGACCGGTGGTGCCGTGTCAGGACAGGGACTGGTCCCATGAATGCTTGTGCAAAGGGTGGGGGGTGGGGGGAGGGGGGCAGGGGGCCAGGGGGGCAGCCGAATATCCTTCAGATTTCTGGAACAGCCCACCCCACAGAGCCAGCCAACCCGGTCATGGCTGCCCGCCACGGGGGGTTCTAAAGCCGGGGCTGGCAGCATGCCCCAAAAATGCCCCCCCCCTCCCCCTGACACCCCCACCACCAACGGGCATTCATCCAAGCAAGACTATAGGTGCTACAGTTAGAGTCTGCCTGGCCCCCTACGGAGTACCTTCACACCAGCCCCAAAACACCCCCCAACCCCTTATTCTCGTGCCCCCACCCCCCACTACCCCAGAAAGGGATAAACTGCCCCCCCCCCCTTCCCCCCACTTCAGCTCAGAACTGGGCCAAAGCCCAAGGGTGAATGGGAGAGGTTTTCTCCAGGTGCAAACGGACACATTTTTCACCACTGCACCTTTAGACGGGTGTCTGGGACTGCACCCCACAACACGACTTAAAAATCCTACTGCTGCCTAAAGGAGTGTGTGTGTGTGTGTGTGTGTGTGTGTGTATACTGCATACATACATACATACATACATAAATAAATAAATAAATAAATAAATAAATAAATAAATAAATAAATAAATAAATAAATAAATAAATATGTATGTATGTATGTATGTATGTATTTTGACTCTATATATATATATACATACACACACAATATAATAATACAGAATATATTTATTATATACATTTTTTTTTTTTTTTGGCTTCATGTTTTTCAAAAGCTAGATGCTCACAAGCACGCAAAGGAGACGCATCAAAACTCTTCCCAAAGTAATCCGCAGAAATTAAACTCCGGCCTCTCGCACTTCAATACCGGACTCGGTGCAAATTTTTTCCGTAATTTAAAAATGTTTTTTTTTGGGGGGGGGGGGGGCGGATTAACGAAAGAACAAAGTGCGTTGGCAGCGGCAACGGCGGCGGCGGCTAGCGGTTTTCTGCAACTGTCAAAAGAAACTTTGCCAGCGTGCCCGCTCGCTGCATTGCGGATGCCAACCGACGAATCAAAGGCAGGCAGCGCGCAGACAAAGAGGGTCTGATGCCAACCTCAGCGCCGCTAACGCCCGTTACCGCCATCGCTCCTCTCCGCCACTCTCCTGGCACCGCACAAACAAAATGGCGTCGCCCTGGCAGGGCACACAATATGGCCGCATTGTTCAGAGATGGGCACTGCCGGCTGAATGCAAAGCGCCTTTTTTCTCCCCCCCCCCCCCCCCCCCCCCCCCCCCTCCACCCCCTTTCTCTCCTTTTTTTCCCCTCATTGGTTTATTTGTTTGGATCTTTCCCCTCACCCCTCCCCCCCCCCCCCCCCCCCCCCCGCCCCCCAAAAAATGCCATGGCAGAGTCCTCCATCCACACCGCTCCAAGGACAGACCTTTCTGGTCTGCGCAATGCCAAAAAAAAAAGAAAAGAAAAAAAAAAAACGAAAAACGAATTCTCGCCAGCCGGCACAAATTTCGCAGAGTACGTTTTCCGCTCTTTTGAAACGAGCCCGCGTTTCGAGCACCGCGGATTATTCTGTTTTGGACGGCACGCTAAAAAAGGATTTTGGTAGTTCCACGACTGACGGTACAAACGGAAACGCACACCAGAGCTGCCGATCCGAACGCGGAGCAGAGAGGTGAGTGAGTGAGTCAGTGCAGAGGGGGGTGAGTCAGTGAGTCAGTACAGAGGAGTGAGTCAGTGAGTCAGTACAGAGGAGTGAGTCAGTGAGTCAATACAAAGGAGTGAGTGAGTCAGTGAGTCAGTACAGAGAGGTGAGTCTTTACAGAGAGGTGAGTCAATCAGTGCAGAGGGCTGGGTGAGAGAGTGAGTGCAGAGGTGAGTCTTTACAGAGAGGTGAGTGAGTCAGTGCAGAGCTGACAAAACGTCTCCTCCTGCTGACTTTGAGGATTTGAATGAAGTTAAGATTTTGCCCTTAATGCTGTCAGCCAGCAAGAACAGAACCATGTGACCTTGTCTGACCAGCGACCAGTGTTTGACTGTTTTACTGCAGACATTAACGTTGAATCAAAAACAATCACCTCTCGTTAGACCAAATAATTTCATAACATTTCACAGTATAAAGTTTGGCAGAACCGTGTGAAATGCTCCATAAGGAAGCGTTGGCATCACACCTCTGCTCACCCGCTAAGACTCACTCCAAACCGGCCTGAGATTTAAACCAAATACCGGGACAGACTTCACACAGGCAGGAGGTCAACTAGCTCCTAAAGGACCAAATACCAACGGGCAAATCAGCGGGCACCCCAACGCCAGACAGACAAAGGGGGCCTAATGTCAACCTCGTTGCCCGCGCAACCATTACTACTGCACCGCGCTCTCTCTCGACCCCCCCCCCCCCCCCCCCCCCCCCCCGGCTCCTTCCCAAACACAAAATGGACGTCCAAGGCTTCCGAAAACCCCTCACCCTTATTACCGCACCTCTCGTAGCGTTTCGCCCTTCGAGTGCGCCCCTCAGAGATAATCCCCCACGCGCCGCGGGCGGCACGCGGTTTATAATAAAGACGGAAACAGCGATTTCTGCAGTCCGGAGGTTCTAACTGAGACTCCTAAAATAAACTCACAGAGGGCAGCGGGACAGAGCCCAGCAACACCGCGGTAAAAACACAGAACTTTGATTTCTAAATAAAACTGAATAAAACCTGCATCAGATAACTGCATCCAAATACAATGTTTTTTATTTATTTATTATTTGATCCCCAAAATCGCTTTGAATTAAAATCTTGTTTCAGAATAAATGAAAAGCACAAGAAAAATCTTGCATCTCAAAACTGCATTTTTTCCCACAATAACAGCAGTTCTCAGAACTGCTCAGAACGATCTTTCTCAGGACCTGACTTTTCTGACACTCTAATCTCCATCATTATTTGTTGCATTAAAAGCTCTGTTGCAAAAGTCCCCCTAAGCAGGGATGTTTTCTTAGAAATTCAAAAAGGACTACACAAATGAGACTGCTGTGTTGGGGTGCTCTCAAACAGGAAGACAAATCATATTTCCCCAGACCCTGATGTATGCATAATATACATTTTTTAAAACAATGTATGATTTACATAACCCGTCAAAAGTAATGTTGCAGCACTCGCAAACAAATGAAGACTCAGCTGCTGCAACCGTTTCTTCAATCGCCATAAAATCAAACTGCAAATCAAGAACCACAAGCAGAAACGATCCGAGTTCATCGTTCTCTGGTTAAAATAAGGTTCCAATAATTCAGCATATCGCCTCCTTCGGTGAAATCGATTTTAAAAACTCCAAATGAAGACACATGAACGCAGAGCACACGCCAATCAGGAGCACCTCTTTCATAGAGGCCGACCTGGGCCCTTTCTGAGCACGGTCAGCGATGGCCCCGCCCACCCAACCTTAACCCCCGCCCACCCCACCCCAAGCCCCTCCCACACCACACACACACCCTGCCCCCCACTCCGCTCATTTGGCCCCGCCTACCTTGGTCCTGGACGTAGTAGGCGAGGAACAGGTCGAGCTCCTTGACGGAGACGGTGATGTGGTGGGGCTGGACGCAGAGCGTGGGGTTGGTGCAGTGCGGCGCCTTGACCAGCCGCTCGCCGTCCGTGCTCTCCAGCGGGATGCCCTTGAACAGGATGACCATCACCAGGTCCAGCCGCCACACCTTGTCGGCCTGCCGCAGGCAGTCGATGCGGCGGATCTTGCCCTTCTGGTCGGGGTTGGAGAGCACGCAGCAGGGCGCCTTCTTGCCCGTGACGGAGAGCACGAAGTCCTCGCGGTACTCCTGCCGGATGTCCTTGCGCAGCTTGGCCAGCAGGCGGGACGCCCACTTCTGCTTGACCTCGGCCTTCTCGCCCAGCAGCTCGTCCTTCACCGCGCGCTCCTCGTCCTTCGTCATCCTCTTCTCGTGCTTCTTGAAGTACTTGCGCTTGCGCGCCTGCAGGTTGAACCAGGTGTAGGCGATGGCGCGCACGTGCGGCAGGAGCGCCTCGATGAACGGATGGAACTCGTCCTGCGTTCCCCCCACCCCCAGAAAGAGAGGAGGAGGGGAAAAAAGGAGAAGAAAGGGAGAGTGGGGGGTAAAGAAAAGAAAGGAGAGAAGGACAGAAAGAGGAATCTGTTAGATAATGGATGGGGGGGGGGAAACAGACACGTAGCAGACGCAAACTCCTTTGGCCAAAACTGGCCATCCAATTAACCCGACGCCATTTTGCAGCCCGCAGCTTCACTTTGGCCACCAGAGTAGCCACCTGCTAAACAAAGCCCTCCGACGACAACAAAGCAAAGTTTAAAAAAATAAACAAATAGGAATTTCCCCACAACAGAAAAACGAACGCTCTCAAACCGCGAAACGGCATTTCTAACGCTATACGTACTGCCAACGACAGACAATAAGTGGCACACGCCATGTTCCCTGCGCAGCTTGCTGACGAAGCCGTTTTCAAATGGTTCTTAAAAATGGCAGAAGAGACTCGCTACATAGCTGAGCCGCTAACGTTTAGCGTAGCTCGGCTAGCTGGGCTACCCCCGAGACCTGGACCCCCGAAGACAGAAGCACGTCACGGGGCTGGGGGGGACGGGGCTGGGGGGACGGGGTTGGGGGGGGGGCTGTGGGGGGGGGGGGACGGGGTTGGGGGGGAGGGCACGGGCAGCGGGAGGCACAGTTATTGTTCCTGCCGGAGCAGCGTGTTCCTCGCTGCGTGCAAGCTCAGCCACGGCGGGCCGATTGCGCCCGTCCCAGAATGCTCTGGGGGGGGGGGGGGGAGGAGGAAGCGAGCGAGCGAGAGGGAGAGTGCCAGGGCATGCTCTCTCACACCTCGTTCGTCTCTCACCGCCCCAAACGCGCATTCCTGCATAACATCCCCACCCCTCAGCACCGCGCTCGCCCCGCTCCGATAAGAGCCATTACCGAAACCGTCCGCCCTTTCTACCCCTCAAATCACCCCACCGCTAAACACACACACTCATCACAACTACTAAATGCTTTTTATTTTTTTAAAACCACAAAAAGACGAGGCTGTTCTTCGTCTGAAGTTGGCATAAACCCGACTTTTCTTGAAATCACTTTTTATTTTTTTTATAAATAAAAAACCCATTAACGGGGCAGGTGACAGCACAAGGCCAAGGTTAGGCGTTGACTGAGGAGGAAAGGAGAGGCTGTCCCTGCAGAATTCTTCTTTTTTTTAAGGGCAGGGGGGGGGGGTGTGTGTGTGTGAATTTTGGGTCCCTTGCAAAAGACAGTTTGTCCATTCACTTAAGACATCACAGCATTAGTGGTAAGGGTTCAACAGTGAAGACAACTATTTTTTACTCTGTGAAGAGTAGGTTATTTGGAATGTTTTTTCAACATTCTAACTCAGTGTTCTAGAACTCCATTGGTTATAATTACCAGCAGCTATTGTTACATCAGCATTAGAATGCCTAAGAAACATTCCATTCACATATTTGTGATCACACACCTTAAAGGTATAAACATGTATAAACAAGGGAATGTCCAGTCCATTGTTCCTAGATGCCACCTAGTACCATCTACCAGTAAGTGACAAAATCACAATTATAAGGGTTTAAATTCTATTTTTAAAACCATCATTCAGTCATAACTCACATGCATGACTTAAAACTGTTATGTTTTTTTGCCTTCTCTGGAAACTACACACAAACACAATTTTGCACCCTTCAGATACTACGCTTACATCATCTGCTGATATTAGAAGGTGAAAATAAATACAGACATTTCTCAATGCTTTCAGTGTATTGCACTCGGAAAATTATGAGAAATGTGTGTGTGTCAGCAGACAGACAGACAGATAAATATTATTCACCCTTGCAGTCACACAGAAACCTTAATTTGTCTTATGAAGCAACATGCACTGCCAGGAACGAGAAGAGTATCTGGGCCAGAGGAAGGGTTTACACACACACACACACACACACACACACAGGAAACGGAGCTTTAGCAAAGGCAAGGGAGGACATGTTTCCAGCTCGCGCTCCTGACTTCCACGGAACGCACTCGCATACTCGCGCGGTCACTTCTACTGTGCCAAGCCACCGGCAGAAAATAAACAGAAGCGCCATTCTATAGTAAACAACCAAAAGCTGTTCTTTTTTTTATTGCGTTTGAAGTTACTTTTTTTTTTTTTTTTTTTTTTTTTTTTAAATAAACGCACAGAGGCCTCACAGACATACAGTATGCGAGGAGCTTTTGAAAGAACTGAAGAAAAAGAAAGATGACTCCGTTAAAAAAATATTTTATTGTAAGAAAAGGGAAACCTGGAGCTTTAAACCTGTGACATATCCGTGCTTGTTTTAACCATTTCTGATACGCCATCACTGATAGAGCTTGTCAAACACGTTTGTGTCCTCACCCAAACAACAAACCAAGTACAACTGAACACAGAATGTACACCCTTTCTAGGCAGTAATTAAACAAATCCATAAACAAATTACACAGAAAAGGGGAAAAGAGTCAAAATCTTTTTAAAAAATGAAAGCAGCTCACTATTTCAAATATCAATTTCAGTCTGTTCGTTGCACCATGTTACCAAATGGTATCGCAGTGTCTTCTGCAAACTAATATGAATCCTACTTTTATACAATTGCACCTCCGATCATGCACTAAATAAGACGACAAGGGTTTAAAAATAAAAAACACAAATCACAAAACAGTTGTGGCAGTAAGTAACCTCATACCTATCACTGCCGTAGAGCTACGCCAAGAAGGCAATGTTTCCTGGTGCAAAATAAACCATATCTTACTCGATCCCTCTCGGAAGCCAAACAAAATACAAACAGTGGAAACGTGTCGGCCAAGAAGCGGAGAGGACCCGGTCCAACAGATCAAGCCACCGTGTCGTTCTCAACACGAGCGTCTCCGCTTCTGTATTTCGAATTCCCGTGGGCTGCTCTGCACGAGCGTGACGGGGGAGAAGCCGCTTCAGGTGCGGACTGCCATCAGCAGTACTTAGGCGACATTCCCGCATTTCAAACAAAGGTCTGAGTGACTTTTATTGTAGCCCCATAAACGTTATCCAAACAGATCTACCCTAGGAGTAAAACAATTGCGTTTTTACTAGAAATAATTACCCCAGGTAAGTAGGCTACTTTCTCAATGTCGCGTGGTGAATCACTCAACTCAAACCCTGAACGATTCTGTGGAATAAACGCGTGCATATGCGTATTGGAATACCGATATAAGTAAACCGTCATTGAACCGACAAACACAAAACATACCCATACAAGTACAAGTGACAAGTACAAGTTAAATAACGCACAATTCGTCTAAGTATTTCTAATTCTTGACACCTGATCGTTTACATCAGTGAACAGGGCGCGCGTTGTTCCTTTTCGGCCACAAATTTCGAAAACAGAAAACTAAGTATGCTTACTCGAGCGTGAAAAGTAGCCCGGTTGCATGTTACAGATGCACATCACTGAAGTTCAGAATTGTCACGAATAGCCTGCGCTGCGGTTTGTTTACAGACCTGCGGTCGTGCAACCAATTTAATAAATAGCGCACTTTGTTTAAATAACTAAGTTTAATTTAACAAGGCCGTCCGGCAGCGCAGGATAAGCTCCCCCGGGCAGCATTTCGGGGACAAGTGTGCCACGCTCGGCACTCTCTTCACCGGTCAATACGCGATCTCAAAGCAGAATAGTGCCGCGATAACAGATTAAAGAAGCAAAAAAAAAAAAAAAGAAAAGAAAAACATGGAGTTATCATACCTGTGTCAGACAAATTGGAGAATACATCACGACCCTGTTCAACAACGAGCTTCACTCAACCGCCAAAGTCCCTCGGAATATCAGGTGGAACGGTCTTATCGATTCATGCTTCCCTCTCCCGTGGCGTAGGCATATGCAGGAGTCTTGTGGAAAAGACGGAGTGCAAAAAAAGAACAACCGAAGATTAGTCCTCTCTCCACGAGTGCGAAAACCGATTCTAGCTTCGGTAGATTTTTTTTTTTTTTATCGTTTCAGGTTACTCCGTTTTATTTTAAGGCTATTGAAATAACTTTGATTCATTCCGGCTGCATCCAAAACGACTCGACAAATCCTCAACTGGGGGGGACGGAACAAGCACTCCACCGGAATGTAGAACGTTCCTTTTTCTTTTGCAGTGAAGCAAAAAAAAAAAAAAATGTTCGCAAGTGTATTATAAAAATCAGAAGGCGCCAAATTTCTGATCCCGTGTTTACTTTTTAAACTTGATATAATAGCGACCAGCAACACCCTCCGGTCTGTGCGGTCTCAACAAATCTGTCTCAAAGATTTTACCTAATCACACAGTCATACTCCTCCTCTTCCAATAAACCCGTTCCATTTTCCCCACCCCACTTTCGCTGATATTTTTTCGGAAACCCCGGTATTTCCAAAATATTTATTTCCCCTTTTCGCTGAAGAGATAGTATTGTATGAGCGGAAGACTTTGGACCAGCGCCCCGTTCCGTAACGAAACGAAATGGAAAATTCCTTCACGGAGTAGAGCTCCGGGGCCTTATTCGAACTTGAACTCGCAGCTTTTCATTGTATGCGGCTAATGCCTCGAGCTATCCCGTTACAAAACCAAGATCCGTCCGACGTATAAAAACAATTCATCCTCAGACGCCCGTGCATAGTCGCTTGTACAAAATTCCCTCATGAGAAAGCGCTCGCGTTCGCATCGTGTGCATACGATGGAAAATATCTACACATTTAAACCGGATGGTAAACGACGTATGTATAGGCTATATAAGCTACACGCGAGGCAGTCCTTGCAACAGCGTTCGTCTGCGCGACAGCAGGACGTGTTCAGTAGCCTACTGGTGCCTGTATCTGCACAGCCCACGTTGTGAGGGACTAGGAGGCATCGAAGTGAAAGCAGTAACGACGGCAACAATTCGCCGCATTAAAAAATTAATTAAATTACTATTAACTTTAACATTACAAGAAGCCTAAATCTGATCAAATGCGTCTGATTGACTCACGGTGGACATGCTGCATGTAAGCACAACAATGTTACAATGTATCTCATTTTTTCTACGTCATAGCCAAATCGTAAAGTTTGGTGCTCGGGTCATAATATAACGCTCAGCACAAAGGTCGGTCTTTTTTTCGTAAACACACTTGCAGGTATGATTTTTTTAAAAACAGATATATCCGAAGAGATCTAAATCAGAAGGTGTTGCAGAATCGCATTGCCAGAGAGCCCGTGAAAGTTTCCCATGCGACCTTGCGCCGCGGGGGAAACGCTGCAGCTTTAACATAATCATATCATTATATTCACCTTAAGCGCAGGTTCACCGAAGGTGACGGTGTGCAGTGCAGCATGAATGTTTGTCAAAAACACTTCGGGAAAATGCAAACGCGTTGATTAAGCAAACTCAGCAATTTCCCAGTAAAGCCCACAACTAAGGCAAACAGTTTTCATATCACACCTCTGTCAGGTATCCTCACTTAAATGCATAATGGGTATGATACACACCATAGGTTTACGCACACATAAGTACAACTGCTTTGTCAAGCTAAATCCAGACCAACAACCGACAAGGGCGCATGTCTTCTGAACAAACATGTATTGGTTTCACGGACAAACATAGCTTAAAACGATACGAAACTACAGCCTTAGAAAACCGTGGAGAGGTCTAAACGCACTACCTCAGCAATATCAAAATACAATTCTTCTTCCGTTCAAGTCCAAAACTTAGAAAGCCTACAGAAACTGCGCAGCTTACGTTCTTAGTAACAGTCAGTTTCTTGAAATGTTCACAGTTGGCCTAAAGGGGTATGAGCTTGGACTGCAAACAAATAAACCTGTAAAGAAAATACTTTTATTCTCTTTCTGGTGTTCTGCTTTAAAAAGTAATTTTAATCTTTAACAAATGGAGCGCGGTAAACCTGATTTTCTGCGGATTCGGGCTCAAGTTCAACGGCGGGCACCAAAGGGGGGAGGGCACGAGGCTACTCGGATAAAGGGACGGTTCAAAAATTAATTCACATCACGCCGCACCGGCGTCTTGTGTCAAATTCGGGTCTGGTTTCCCCCTTCCCCCATTCGAGTTGCAAAATGTTCACACGCTGTGCTGAACCGCAACTTTATGGGAGACATCTCCGCTGAATTTTAATAGGGTGGTCAGCACGGAGGCGGGGGTGGGTGGGGGAGAACGGAGACAGAAAAGCAGTATTAAGTCGTGATTTCTGACAGTCGCGACACGGGTTACGAATCAATCAGAGCATATGCGCGTCTCCGAGTGTATAACACCAACAAGACCTAGGCTATTGTGTACCCATTACACCCGTTAGCAACACCGAAATATAAGGCTGTCTCGCAACAACATATTCTAAAAGCTTCGTAGCTTGTGTGTTAAAATATCAAATTGGTCTACTGCAAGAAACAGCGAACAATGGGCAATCAAATACCCTATAATATCTGCTAAAATAAATACGTAAATGCTCCAGTAAACCCAACTCCAGAACCGATTATCACGATCTTATTTGGTTCATATAATTAACTCCATCGAGTCTGCGAGGTACAACACAATAAAACTAGGTGACTGTAGCGAACAGCTGACGCTAAAAACTGAAATCGGCAAGGCGATGCCAGAATCCAGGCTGCATCGTTTCAGAATTTAATTGACGTTCACGGCCAGAAGAGAGGGAAGGGGGGAAAAAAAGTTAAAGCAGGAAATGTGCCAAGTTCAGCACTTTCTGGACGTTACAGCTCCACCATCGACGCATGGACACATTGCCGTGACCCGCATAGAAGACGTGCCAAATACCAAATAAAAACAAATAATAATAATAATAATAATAATAATAATAACAATAACAACAACAACAACAAAAATGCTGACGTCGTCTTAAACACAGAATACACTTTCAGAACTCGGGCTTGTTGTCCGTTTTCGTCAACCACGCGCGTGATCAATTTCAGGTGCGGAAAAAAGAAGTTAAATGCAGTACAAGTAGTCAACAGCCGAAAAACATTGGCACAGGTCTTTTTCCAACATTAATAAAGCGTCCACGTACCATTGCACTGTATTGCATGAATTAAAACGGGGGTCCTGGAATCTGGGTGAAACAGAAGCCGATACGTTCACATTTCTGAAGTTCAAATTTGTGCTCTTTTTTCTCCCAGAAGTTTTTTTTTTTTTTTTTTTTTTTTTAACAACACCGGAAGATAAATCTTGCCAGAAAGGCGGCAAAGTCAAAATGAAGGCAGAGAATGTTGCGGATTGGGTTTTTTTTTATCTTCCTTCCTCTTTCAGTTGGAGTCTTGGAAAGGTTTTTGATTCTTGATTTGAACGCGATCCAGAAGAGGCAGAGTTCTTGGCTCTGCGTCTTTTCTTTCTCTGTCTGCCTGTCGTTGGTGCGGCTTGCTGGAGGCACGAGCTGCGCACTTGGACTTGATTCCTCTCCTCTCATTGGTCGGAGCTGCCGCGGCCCTCGGTGCGCCGAGCCTTCAGCCTCTCACTTCCGCTCGGCGGGCACTGTCCTCATTTGCATATTTTCAGACCCCTGCGCCTATCATAAGCAAGACTGGCCGAAGTTGAAACGTTCAGCGCCAGACGGGTCAAGACCTGACGACCATGCCTTACGCTTGGATTGTGAAATATCTTCCATCATAGACAAGAACGGGAGAATAAATGTTCCAATTAAATCAAAATATATTTTAATTTAATTTAAAATTTATATTAGCCAAGGCGGGTGCACACACTCACACACTGTTTTAATGCATTCAAAATGATTTTTATCTTATGTTTTTATTTGCCATTACATATACTTTGCATGGATAATCAATACCAGTTTGTCGTCTGCTGGTATGAATTGCAGTGTTTTTAGAAATCGTAACGGCAGCTCTTCTTAAAAAAAAAAACCATCATAAAATATAAAACGAATGGCCTAATCCCAATTTTCTGTTCTGCATTAAGGTCGGTTTATGATACTAAATGAGAACAAAGGATTGGGTTTATTGTGTCCCCGTTCCAAACATCGGGAACACATGTAGCCTACAGTGCTAGCGGTAGCTCGCGCGTTTAGAGATACCGATCCAGCTGGCGGTGTGCAGCTCAGAGTCAGCCTGGCACCGCTGCCCGCGTGAGACACAAAGCTGCCACGAGAACAACACGCCAGTCCTGGCACCATAGGCCAGCGAGTCTCACACCACAAATACCAATAACAACAACAGTAGCCTAGTTCTATTTTATTTATTTAAGAAATTACATTAATAGCTTACACTAATTTTGTTAAATAAAAGGCACAAATAGTGCCTAAAGAGGTACAAATGCTTATCACTGGGGTGGCCCCCCATAAAATTTTACCTCTAGCTGACAATATATAATTAATTTGTACCTTTTTTTGCTTGAAAAAATTGTGTATTAATACCCAAACAGAACTACTATGGGGTACATTTCAGGGTATATTTTGGGAAATTTGTTCCTGAAAGAACAAAAAATGTACCTCTATGGTACCTTTATTTCTGAGTGTATATATGTCCGTTTTAATTTGTGAAAGGATGTACAACATGCTTACAAGTGATGTTGAGGCCATGAGTGTTTTTAGATGTGAAGGTATATTCTTTAAAAAGTAACAGACTCTCACGTCTTTTGTATCCAGTCTGTCTAAGACTACTGTAATGCAAGTAGGACCTCTAATGGTCCACACAGATAGCTGTTAAGTGGAGTGGGTAAAAATGCTATTTCCAGTCAAATGTGTCTTTCAAATAAGTATACAAAACACAAATGTATTCGCCGAAGGGCAATTAATAAATAATTTCTTTATATGAACACTTTATCCAGCCATAATCTGAATGTGTTCTCATTACATTAATTTTAATAATTACAATCCATTAACACTACCATGGTAACACAATTTAGGGACATAAACAATGTGATGTTATTGCTGGATTACCCTAAATATATAAGTATCTGAAAATGCATTCAAATGTATTTTATTTATTTTGTATTATTATTATTAATTTTACAAATGAACTTATCTTAAATTTCCCTAATTTTCTATAATTATACGACCTCACAATTGACATACAATTGATCTATCCTATAAATAGTGTCTGCAGAACCTGATGATGTAATTGCGTCATATAATATATTCGCAAGGGCTGGTCTTTTAAATGGCCATTTGTTAGTCTAAACTGTGAGCCATTTTAATAAGTAATTTAACTATTGGTTGTATTATTTCTCATGAGCATTACATTAATTGACAAGAGGTTGTATTTACGTATTCATTTACTGGACATCGTAACGGCAGTGGAATGTTAACTGTGAGTTCATATAATTCTGGGGATGACGAAATTTGGGCATGCGAGGATGCGTATACAAATAGCCTAATAAAACAGCCTTTAAACAACACACTTTGTAAGCTCCCTCGTTCTTTCATTTCAAACGTCCCGTCTTAATACTGACTGGTACGGTTCTTTTTAGATTTGTTATAGTATTGTAGGCTACAATCGGACTCACCGTGCGGCGACGTTGCGGGTTAATTGCGTAAGGTGTAAATATTGAGACCGCCAAGTCACAATTTTTTCAAACGAATCCGCTGAATTAGAGTAATTTATTCGACCGTTCTCTTTTTATTTTTTTACGAGCTCACAGCTTCACTTCTGAGTCCGCGCAACGGCGCGTCCAATCGTGCAAAACAAAACAGGCTAAACTTATGCAAACTCGAACAGATATGTTACGGGGTGCGGCAGAGCAACAGGGGGAAAACTTTCGACTTGCTCTCATAAAATTTAAAAGAAAATGCATAGTTTCACTGGAAGCCATCAACTCAGGTAGGCGGTACGACTGTAAGTGCAGTGTGTCCCTTAGTTTTTAATGTGTTATTTGGTGAATTAGATGTCGGCTACCCTTTTCTCTCACCGTCTCTCTTTATACAGAAACGTGCTCGATTCCCTCATTAGCACTAATGGGCTGCTCCTTACGCAGTGGGACGGGATCTTAAATGATCCCAGTTTTACCTTATTCCACATTGGTTTAATTTGCAGTTCCGCAAATAAATGCTATAGCCTATTATTTTAATTTTACGCAGCCGTGGTTATTTTCTTAATGGTGCTAATTTAAATGTGGGATAGATCAGTCTGTATTAGTTCAGCATTTGGTCTGCTGAGAATTCCATACATTTCACTTGAACGCAGTGGTTTTTAATAACAGGCGTCACTTAAACCTCTGAGTTCATCAATTAAATTAATTGAAAGGACTAAACTGCCTTTTGTCTTAAGTTCTGTTCATTCGGAAGAACAATAAACGACTTTCCGTTGCCTTTTATTACACTTCAGAGTTCCACTTTATTTCTTTTACCTCATCAGATATATTACCGGTTATAAATCAACCATATGTTCAAGGTCATCTTGTATAAGTTTAAGGCGACCGCGTGTCATGAGACAGAGCATAGAGGGGTTTTTGGGGAGAAGAACACCCCTGCTAAAACAGTGTCCTTTCCGTTAGAAGCACTACGTAGGCTACTGCATTACAAACAAACAAAAGCCTCAACTCCCAGCAGCAGCATACAAACGATACGTTGTTTGCCTGTACGGTACAGCCAAGGCCTGTAATCTTTAACTGATTTACATATTATTTTGTTCAGGCAGGCTACTTATTGGGGGAAATGGTTATATATTCGTATATCCACATCGTGGTAGTCAGCATCGTCGAAACGATTGATGACGATATTAAATCGATTAGGCTATACCAAATAAACTGCGGATAAATAACACGTTTGATATTTTTTGAATTAGATTGGATTGTAGGTGTAATATTTAAAATTTAGTCAAGAAAATCACCTGCACGTGTCTATCTACATTACTAGTTTCAGGTTCTGTACGTCAAAATGCTTCAGGACGCATTTTGAAATTAAACCTGTTCGCCATGCATGCAATCTAATCACTAATATATATATAAGCACATTTTTATTGATATCATCGCAAAGCAAATGTGAACTTTGGTTCACAAAGTTCACATTTGGCGGAAAACGATTTTTAATATTAACTATAATTACAAAATTAAGCAACATATGTGTATACGTGATGTGTGTACGCAATTCCAATACCCAAATTGAGAATAGCCTACCTCTTATTTATCGTTATTGATGGCAGTGATTAGTGGACAGGCGTGTAAAGGTTGCGGGTTTAGTTCCAGTGGGGCATTGCGGTCATGACCAGTTAGGCTATAACTTATATTTATTTACTTTTTACTTTGCCGGGATTACTCCAGTAAACAGGTAGCCTATCTGGCTATAAATGGTTAACTTGCACAACACGAGAAACAGTATGGAATTCACAATGGATGGGTTTCTGCTACGAAATTAAATCATTAAAATGATTTCTCCGGGTATTTCCCAGTAGAAATGCGTGCAAAAATCAGGATTTCATATCACAACAGATGTAAATAAGTATAGAATTAAAGTGCTCTACATAATACTGAGACTCTAATTTGTAATCACGCTGCTCAGATTTGACCACAGCAGGCTGCCCGCGATGCCTCTGCGCTGAAGTTTGGGTGGAAAACTTTATTAGTGTTGTTCCATACACGACGTTATCGGCGACTTTTATTACGGCTGAACTATGAATTCACAAGCTCAAACACTACATTCACTGCAACATTAACCACGTAAAATAAAGTATGCTGAGCTTGGATATTTAAAATATTTCGATATGCTATATATCCACATTGGGATCTCGGCCGTGTTACGTTCTTTGCATGAACGAATTCTTTCCAGAGAGGATAGAACTGCGCGAGCCATCAGACCTGCCGTCTGCCCTTTCACCGTGAAATATCCGTACGGGATCCATAACGTGTCATTATACCCACGTCGCAGTGGATTAATCCGGTGGCCATAACGGCAGTGCATAAGTACAGTATCCATATAACAATTACATAAATATTATATGGGTACTGCAATTATAATTCTTACACATATAAAAAGAAGGTAAGTAATTAAATGAATAAAAACAAGACCCCGCCCAGGTATTAACCTCCAAATCTTTTACTTCCTGAGCAGCAAATCTCACCTGGGGAGCTACCTGTAGCTCTCCAGGTAAATCTTGGTGTTGGACGAAGGCCAGAGTAGCAGTGGCACACCCCCTCTCTTGTCAGGCTCTTTTTCTGCAGTCCGTGGTCAGGACACCTTTGGCCCGGTGGCCTTGCAGCCTGGTGCTGTGGCCCTGGAACCCTGACACACCTGCAGAGTTTGATTCCACGTACAGGTGCATTGCAGACGGGTCGCAAAGCAGCAGGTGTGCACTTATCCAAGTTTCCAGGCCAAAAATACGTGTTGTGGGCAGGACCGTTTAAATATTACTGCAAACACAGAGGTCATGTCCACAGAGGTCAGTATTTTTTCGTATCCATTTCCAAAGTCTATATTTCATTTCATTTCTTTAATGAGAACATCAGCTGCAGTTCATTTAGGAGGGGAATTAATGGTCTTTAATATTTTCTCAAATTTAAGCCTTGTCTAGTAGCACTTGTACAGCCTTTACATCCTAAAGCGCATCCTCAATTAAATGATTAAGTTAAAAGGAGAAAGAGAGTATACTCCAACCTAACCGTCCCCTCACCCCAACCCACACCCGTTTCCATGGTGCTTGCACCTGTTCTGTATGATACACCATATCTGCGGTTGAAGCACTGTGAGTCAGGGTCACCATGGCGATGCACAGGTGACCCATTCGGGATGGTCTCACCAGTCTACGGGGAAGGGGGGGGGGGGCGTCAGGCACACACCTGCCACAGGAGCAGGTGGTAGGCCATGAAATTGGGGAGGGGCAGAGCGAACCTCTCAACGGTCGTCGGCCTGCAGCGTGCCCGTTTAGACCCAACCACCGGTAACCGATTCCGCTCCCCGGGTCTTAGCGCTGTTGCTTGGCCTTGGCGTGCGTCAAATCAACATCATCATCATCATCGTTTAAACTGTAACAGAGCCATCTGAGATCAGAGGTTTTTTTGTGTGTTTGTTTGCCGGTTCATTACCACTGACAGTGACAGCCTGTGGGATGGGCGAAGGCAGGGGCGGCCATCTTTGGTGTGATCAGGTGGAAAAAGGACTCAGGTGTGGAGGGGCGATGCTCATTTAAACCGGAACGCTCGCTAATCGTCACGGGACGGCTATCAGGTGAAGGTGCTCCCCCTACCTTTGTCCCGCCCCCCCCCCCCCACCCCCTTAACTCAATCGGTCACCCCTGGGTCCGGTGCCACCTGTGATGTCACAGTCGGTGGGGCCAACGATTTAGGCAGGGGACGGGGGCCCGTCCCCCAGCATGGATGGCCATCACCATGGAAACGCTGAGCTCCCTTCGAAGTCACCTGCCCATCCTCCGTTGCCGCGGGCGCAGAGTCTCAGCCAAAAACCTGGGCCCGCGGTGCCGGTCAGGGGACCTCAAACACTCGTCCCGAAGGGCTGAAGGGTCCGTGGGGACTCTGCTGCTTTCGTTTCGAATTCACAGAAAACGTTGGGCCTCGGGAACAGGGGGCACGTGGGCTTAAAGTGAGCACTTAATGCGCTGGAAGCACACCAAAAAAAAAACAACAACGAAAAAAAAACAGCAGACACTACAGTCCTCCTGGACTGGAGTTTGGTATTCCTGGTGTCCACAAACCAAGGAGTTTCAAGCAAGTCTGCCATGCCAGACTAGACATGTACAAAGAAAACCGCACTTGCAACGTGGACCCGTTAACAGTGAACGGGAGAGGCCGAGCTTGTAATCCAAAAGTTGTGGCTTAAACGGCCACAAGGGGGCAGCACTGTCCTTGCCTTTCACAGCAACATTCCCAGTGAAACAGTCCGATACGAACTACTTCTACTGCTACTAGAGTGAAATACATCAGACAGTGATTTTTTAATGTAGTATAGTGTGTATATAGTGGCAGCCAGGTGCATAACCAGGACCAAATAAATACAGAGGTCAAGAGTGCCATTTTTTAACTTTAATTTAGTTATTGAACTGAGGATGCATTTTAGGGTGTAAATGCTGCACATGTGCCTCTGGATTAGGCTTGATTTTGAGAAAATATTGAAGACCATTCAGTACCAAATGAATTGCAGCTGATGTTCTCAGTAAATAATGAAATTAAATACAGGCTTTGGAAATGGACACTGGAGAAGAAATATAGAGGACATGACCTCGGTGTCTGCAATAGCAGCTATGGTCCTGGTGGCAGTTTAACATGATAGTTGGGGAACTCGGCCCTGTATAGTTTCTTCTGAGACAACTGACCAGAATTTAATTTCTGCTGTTTTTACTTGCAATGCAATGATCACCCGATATGGAAGGAATTACCCTCAAATTAAAGCTCATAGTCTCCACTTTAACCTTGTTTTCGTTGTTTTATTTCAAATTCTCTGTGCTAGAGTAGAGCAAAACAACCTAAAATTTTGTTACTGTTTTTTTTTGCACTTAACTGTATACTCCAAAAAAAGCTAGGTCGTCTGAACTGCATGACATGCACAAGACTAGGGGGAAAAGTTTTGCCTCCGAGTGTTATCGTGACACCATCAAGCAGGGAGGGAGGCGGGTTGGGCCGGATGAATCAAAGTAAGAACACTCGCAGCGAACTTGTGTGACCTTCAGATATAAAGCAGACGGACGAAACCGAATATTGGCGGCGAAATGGGAGGCAACGAATGTGATCTCGGTCTTCCACGGGGGGTTTTTAAAAAACCAGGTTTCGCGGCCCTGTATGAAACCCTGCCTGAATGCCGTCTCGAGGACGGGTAGGCCTACATCACAGAACGCCGCGCCGTTTCCATGTAACTAATCGCCCTCCTGGATGACAAGAATGCGCGTCTTCTGCGGGAACGCCGGGCACCCGACACCGCCACCGCTCTGGCCACACCTCGCCGCATTGTTCACGCGCCCGGTATCACCTTAACCGCGCGTTTTTCTTTTTTGTTTTTCAGTAAATTATGTTTCAACAACAGAATTCAGATCGCTGACTTTGTAGAAAAAGACAATAGCTGCTCGTCCATCGTGTCCCAGTTATTAAAGATAACACGTTCTGTCAGTTATGAGCGGGCGACGTAATTTGCTCACATATGCTATCCATTATTTCAACCCGTTAAAATCACAGCACCTGCTCTGTTAATTCTCCACAAGAGGTCGCTCTTTTCAGCGTCTTTATCACAGCCGACTTTTGTCCCAACAAATCCCGACGGTGTCTTAGAGAATGATATATGTCAGCGATTGTTACATGAAACGTGTATTGTCAGCCTAATATCCTTTTCGACAATAAACACGTTGCCTCGTTTGACAGAAAGTGTCCTCAGGGAATATACTGAGAAATTGCCCACGAAACAAAACGAGCTAATTAAAGCACGGAAAAATATAACGAATTCAGATTTCTGTAGCACTCTGCGAATGAAAAATATAAACTATTTGTGGTCATTTCATTAAAAAAAACAAATTTGCATTTGAAAATACTTCAAGCCAGTAATTTGAGAATACTGCTGCAGAATATTTCAGTCAGTATATCAATAATCATAATACAAATTACCCTGAATATTGGTGAAAATAGAGATTTTTTATTTTAGTTTATTTTATTAGAAATGTTAGTAATCTGCGGGAATGTATTGGTGTCTTAGACTGACATTTGCCGTCAGACGATTCCTGAGTTTCTTCTCTATTTTGCCTCGCGTCTCTAATCAATGCACAGAATTCGCAGTCGAGGAGTATGCGATTTAGCCCAGCATTTTGATAAACAGCCGCGGGCATGCTGGGGTGTTAATTGCTTAATTAACCCGGGAACCACACCTGTGTGGAAGCACGAGCTCTACTCAGGTGTGTCCGTTATTTTTGGCAGTTACTTGTATCTGTCATATATTCGCACTTGGCAAATCCAGCTTCCGTAATATTGTCACGGGTCAGAAATCTAATCAAACCTCACAGGTGTTTACGATAATTCAGCGACGCAAAACAATGTCTTTCACTGCAAAAAAAGACTTTAAGATCAAGAACAAGACGCAAGCACAAAAATGACGTAACAAGACGTGACCAGTCGTGAATCACTTTTCAACAAACCCACATATCAGTCTTGAATGTCAGCGGTGTGCTACTCCATTCCAGAGAGCACATATACGTCTCACTGTACATACGTTTTCACCAACTGCCAGTTACTTTTTTAAATTACCAACTGGCTGCAACGCACTTATAGATAAAGCCACAGCCAAGCACTTCATACAGGGCCACTTTCATCAACATGTTAATATATGAAGCTAAAACTGTCACACAGTGTCACAGAATGATTGGAGCTACTTAAATAATTAAGGGCTTAAGTTAGCATGAAATCCAGGAGCAGACACAACCACAAGAATAAAATTCTCCTCTTAATGAATCCTATTAACGATCACCTGCGAGAATCTATCAGGATGTAAAATGAATGGTGACAGCCAAGGAACTGTAAATTCAATGAGAAACAGTCATAAGAAAGGGCAGAAGAAAATGTCTTCGAACATTTTAACAAGTGGGCAAACCCACAGAGATCAATGTCAAGTTAGGCACTCCAAGAATCCAGAAATACCCCAGCAAGACATTCTGCAAATTCACAGGAAGACCACAAGGGGGAGTGGTTTTGCGGCACAAGCCCAGTGTTTGGACTATGCTTGGAAAAGTGACGACCCCTAAAAGTTTTCTCTTCAATGGCAACAAAGGAACGTTTTGTCAGAGAAACAGAAACAGATTGTCCACTGTGTAAATTAAATCAAACGCATGAAAAAAAAAAAACATCCAAAAAACAAGTGTGGGGAAAAAAAATATTTTTCTGAAGCTGGACTTCACGGTTACAGGGAAAAAAGCAATCATAACGTACGTAGACATTGCAACAAACCCAAGTTTTTAAAGCGTGTGTTACTTGCAAACACAAGCATTTTTGGATAGAAAATGTGCACGTATTGAGAGTACTGCTGGCTTGGACATACAGACTACATAGCTGAAACACTGAAGGCCTTCCAGAAATGCTTCTTTTTTTAATATCTGCTCTGCTCTTTAATTACCATTGTACTACTGTCTCATTCCCCATTTGATATCCGTAACTTGATTGTGAACTGTGTTGTCGGGTAACTTTGTGTGAAGGAACATGAGATTAATATCTGCTGTTTCGCTATGTGTATCTGTAGAATCTCTGGCACCATCAATTCCACACCGTGTGACCTGTGACATCACAAAGTAGGGAGGGCCATTCCCCCCCCCCGCCCCCCCCCCAAGTGTTCTCCTCTGAAGGCCCTCACCTGCACCTCTGCCACTTCCTCCTTCACAGATCACCACGGCGACAGGAACACAACGGAGGGCATTGTACCCCGCACGTCCATTCAGGAATCCGGAACCTTCTCCGTTCTGCGGACCCAGCCCGAACGACACACTACACTTGAGACTCCACCCACAGGAAACTCAAAGCCTGTGCTTATGAAAGGCACCGACAGTACAGGCTGTTCTCTTAGAAACAATCCGCGCATTATTAGGAAAGTACATTAAAATCACAGTCACAGCAAAGATGTTATAGATTTGCAGATTTTCAACTCCTAAATTCCTTCTGTCCCCCCTTGTCGTTAACTACAGGAGGGTCTCTGAAACTGCACTGTACCTGGTCCACGTCCTCTAAACTAATTTTCAGAAGGCAATGAAACCCTACAGGACAGTAGATCTCCGGGAATGGGTTTGGGTCCCACTAAGCTAGGCCGTCTGAGGACAGCACTTACTGCATGCAGCTTAGACACTGGCTAAGCCTGCGAAAGGAGAAAGTCTGGAGCCCACAGATGCAAAATAAACCTGACGTGTTTTGATTCTCCTGCGTCTTCACCATATGTCATATGTCAGTTATTTTAGAATTTTCTGAACTGAACATTCCAATGCTGATGTAACAATCGCTGCTGGTGACTGAAAGCACGGAGTTCTAGAACACTGATTTAGACTTTTGAAAAAGCATTCCAAAAATTCATACTCTTTAAAAATGTCTAAAATGTCTAAATCTGCATGTTACACAAAGACACATACAACAAAACGTTTGCGACAAATCTTTGTGTTCATCATCGTTTTATCAAATGTTGATCGTTCCGATAATTTCGCTTCACAGCGCAGCTCTGTGGCGAAACAAAGCGTAGTGTGTGGCGGGATTCATTAAAAATAAAAGACTTTCTAGCGCCGCGCCCGGGCTCTTCAGAAGCGCGGGCTGGGAGGGCGCGGGCCAGGAGAGCGAGAGCAGGCTGATTAAAGTTTCGCTGGAAGACGTCTGGAGCGCGGCGTTCTCCAGAGCTGCGGGGAGTAATCAATAAAGCACCACACGGCTCAGCGGCTAATTGGCAGCTGGTCACACTTGAGGGGCAGGGCTGACATGTTTCCAAGAGTCTGAGAGATGCTCTCCTTCTCTATCTCTCTCTCTCTTCTCTCTCTCTCACTCTCTCTCTCTCTCTCTCGCTCTCTCTCTCACTCTCTCTCTCTCTCTCGCTCTCTCTCTCACTCTCTCTCTCTCTCTCTGTCTCTCTCTCTCATCCACGTTCTCTCTCCATCTCTCTCTCCCTTTGTCCCTCTTTCTCTCTTTCTCTCTCTCTTTCTCTCTCTCTCTCCCTTTCTCTCTCTCTCTCATCCACTTTCTCTCTCCATCTCTTTCTCTTCCTTTGTCCCTCTTTCTCTCTCTCTCTCTCTCTCTCTCTCTCTCTGTTTCTCTCCCTTTGTCCCTCTCCTTCTCTTTCTCTTCCTCTCTCCCTGTCCCTCTTTCTCCATTGCACAGACACACTACCAGACACACACCCTTATGGTAATCCATGCCCCAGACTGATGCAGGTCTGTGGCACTGAGGACCAGGGGGTCAGTAAACAAACGGACACCCTGGGGCTGCCGGGGGGGGGGGGGGGGGGGGGGGGGGGTGTTAGTAAACAAACTGAAAACTGACATTAGCGTCCCAGCTGTACTGACATTCGACCTGGGACACAAAACAAATCCACTGCAGCCAAGATGGCCATTAGTCTGTTCCCAAACCCCCTACACACACACACACAAACACACACAAACTCACACACACACACGAGCAAGCATTCACGCACGTCGCGAGGAGAACTAGCCGACTGAGCAGGAAGGATAACATTTTGGGCTAATTCAATTTGTTCCCCTTCAGTGTGCGCAAGTCCCCTTGTTTACTTTGACCCCATTATGCTGGCGAAAATAGGGCGGGGGTGGGGGGGGGGGGGGGGGGCTCGAACCGTGGGACGTCCCAATCCTGGCCTGGCCTGACCCCCCCTTCGCCCTCCAGTGACCCAACACAATGGGTCATTGTGACATCAGCAGCCACCACCACCCAATCCTGTGTCAGCGAGGTCACTCGAGTTCGCTGCCCGAGCACACTGTCTAAAACGGACAACGCACTGCTGTGGGAGACCCCAACAGCCAATCAAATCATGCGGTCGATCAAGTAGCCAATCAAATAATCAGCAAGACCTACAGATTCTAGACTCGCCAGGTGTTCAGCTCCTCCATGACCACTGACCTCTCTGCTTCCTAACTACAGGTGGTTCTGGTGATGTAGGACATTATCCCCCCCAACAAATTTTCAGAAGCAATCACACTGAAATGTTTTGGCTTCAGCAGTAGAGTGACAGAACTGTGAATATTAGGAACAAGGAGCCTGATTTACACACTGATATACACACTAATCTACAGACTAATCTGCACAGAGATCTACACACTGATCTACACACCGACCTGCACACTGATTTACACACTGATCTACACACTGATCTACACACTCATCTACACACTGATCTGCACACTGATATACACACTGATCATCATGGACCTGCTGATCTAAAGGCCATGAAATGTGCCTGGTGGAAACAGGCCAATAGCAGCAGCACAAAAGCGGAGCACGAATGACGCACAAATACATGGTGCGCAGATCGGAGAACAGAACACCCCTAAATTATCAAACATGCAAATGATGAACACTCTTTCATGAACGTAAACATGTTAAATAGTAACGTTGGATAGTAAATATTCACATGCAGCAGGCCAGAATGAGTAAATAAAATTGTAATTGAAAATAAAACATTATTATTAAAATTTTAATAAACTATTATTATCAAATTATTTTTTTAAATAATAAATTATTACCATTATTATTATTGTTTCTATTATTAATAACAATCATGATAATAATAATACTAATGTGTTATTGTTATAGTTATGTTGTTATTGTTACAGAGATACAGATTTGTGGAGTGTAAAGAGTTTGTCTTTTTCTATTATCATGAATTAACATGCCACATGGTGTTAACACAATCAGCTGTGTATGTTTTTAGGATTTTTATTTCACCCAATTAAAGGGTATTAAAGGTGCAGAGTCATGCACAAAGCCTACAGTGCACTTGTACATATTTGTTCTTTTCGATTCAAAATCCATCAGACACACTCAGCACCTTTTAGAAAATAAAAAATATTTTACTTTTTAACAACAGGTTAACGTCTGTCTTATGTCTGCAGTATTCTACAATAATATTGGCAGCAGTTAATAATTAAATAATTATTTTTGTGTATCACTTTATGGAATTGTGGGAAGGTGCCAAAAGAGATTAGGTGAAAATATTACTGTGAATCAATGTACTTGTCCGCACTCACAGACCAGTGGCAAGTTCTTCATGCTGTGCCATCAGCATAACAAATAAATGTATAAATAATGTTATTAATATAACATATGCAATTAATAATTATATGATGAATAATATTATCAACAGAACACATCAATGTCAGATGTTTTACCAATTTTTTTTACAATGTTTATGAAAAATAATTGGAATAAATTAATAATCAAATATACAACTAATACTTGTTCCATATCAGACGATGAAGAAAATAGAAGTAGAAGAATAATAGAGGTTATTTTATTTTTCATTCAATTTTCAGTGCAGTAACATAGCTTCCATACGGTACTCTAAGTATGCAATTCACTTAATTTATTAGTCATGCATTTGTACTACATTTAGAAAATATATTTTACCGTTCAATTTCATTGAGTAAATATTGTCATATCTAAGGTACATAACTATTAATTCTATGAACAGTCTAGATGTTTGTACTTCTGTCAGAAATTCTGGATTCATTAAATGATTAATGATCTCTCCAACTGGTCAATGTTCAGCAATATCTGAATTTCAAACACAGCCCTTCAAGCAAACAAACAGCCTGTTAAACAAATAGTTTGTTTCAACTTTTTTTTTTTTCTTAAATGTGACTTTGAAAACCAAATCTTAATCACAGGAACTTTTCACGAAGCAGCCATTTTGTGCTTAATGTGCACTTAAATTAAATTCAGGACTTAAGCAGAAAACCACCACAACTGTGAGCAAAACCCAATCAGTGCAATCAACTGTTCCTGTCCCTCCGGTCTCTCCTGATTGCAAACAAGAGGCTTAACACACAAACACCGAAACGCAGAAATAGAAAAAAGTATAAAAGTATTCTATCGCGCAATCTGAAAAAAAGGAAATGTAAAACATTTTTTTAAAAAGCAATCCTCCTGCTGGAGAAGTCCCCCCTGGACCGTAAGACCGGCGGGGGAGTGTTCTGGGGGAAGCGAGCGAGCTCTCGCACGAGAAGCAGCGTTTTAAACGACTGAAAGTCACGTTCGGAAAGGAGGACAGCAGGAGCGAGCGAGAGAGAGAGAGAGAGAGAGAGAGAGAGAGAGAGAGAGAGAGCAGCTCCTGGGGCTGCAGATGGGGACCTGGTGGCTGGCGAGCTTCGCCGCCGAAATGAAGCGCCCCGTTGTCTGTAAACCCGCGATCTCAGGCAGGGTCCCGGCCAGGCCGGCGATCTCAACAATCACCAACGACGACGAGAGGTGGGGGGGGGGGGGGGGCTACCACCAGCCTGGACGACCTGAGCAGGATATTAATATTCATAAAGGAGTGACCGTCAGCAGACGCTTGTTCCCTGCGTGCGCCGCAGGGGGGGGGAGAGGGGGGGGGGAGCGGTGGGGGGGGGAACAAGAGGCCATTGTCCGCGGCGATGCTGACAAACAGGCACAGGCGAACCGAGGGGGTCGCCCCGGTAACCGGACAGTTCGGGGGGAGAAGGGGAAGAGACAGTCTGCAAGGTAAAGCTCTTTATCCTCTGAAACAAAACAACCTGTTTGGGGGAGTTTGCTGGGTGTGTGTGTGTGTGTGTGAGAGAGAGAGAGAGAGAGAGAGAGAGAGTGTGTGTATGTATGTATGTATGTGTGCGTGTGCGTTTTTGTGCGAGTATGTGTGCGTGCATGTGCGAGTATGTATGGATGCATCTGTGTGTGCGTTTGCATGTCCTGTATGCACGTGTGTGTGTGTGTGTGTGTGTGCGTGTGTGTGTGTGTGTGCTTTTGTGTGCGCGTTTGTGCGTGTGTGTGCTGGTGTGTTTGAGGCAGTGGATCCCATTTTCCTAACTCTTGGCAGCTTGCATATCCCTGGCCTTGCTATCTGCACATAAACATGGGAAGGGGCATCTGCACCAGCGCCTGACTGAGCAGCAGCTGGTCTGCGTGCTGCGCTGGGCGCTGTGCATGCAGGATGTAAGAACAGCGCTGTGTTGGACAGACACACAGCCGCTAAGGCACAGGCTCCCACAGCACTGCCACACAGGTACAGGAATCACCGAGCCCCAGAAACCAGCCCTGCTAAACTACACACAACAGTGTTTGACTGGAGGTGGGGGGGGGGGGGGGGGGTAGCTCATCACTGTAAAATCAAACATCTTTCCGCACAAATCAAAGTGACAGCGCCCCAAATCACAGCATGTACCATCTATTCCATCATGAATGACACATGCACCTTACTAATGGCCGGAAGGAAGACATCATTTCTGATTTTAAAAAATACACATCCAGAGCAGAAACAACAATAAGGACAAACGTAAAAAATCCTGAAAAGTTTCACAAAACCTCCAAAACTACCATCTCTTGAACACCACGCGTACTCAAGCATCGACGATGGATGCTCTATCCCCGCAAAAAAAAACCAAAAAAAAAAAACGAATTAATTAAAAGTAAACAGTCGAACACAAGAAGACTCACCATCCACCAGGTCCTGGCTGACATGTCGTAGCAGAGCTGCCATTTTACTGAGCCGTCCGCCGCCTGCCCGGCCATCACTCAGCGCGCGGCTCGGAGGGAGAGGAGACAGCTAATCACCACACACAGGCCCGTCCTCACCGCACGGCATCATGGGAAAAAAACAACCCCCCCCCCCCCCACTGCCGCGATGCTGAACCCTCGCTGGCTAACGGTGAGGAGGATCTTCTCTCTTTCTCTCTCTCTCTCCCTCTCTCTCTCTCCCTCTCTCTCTCTCTCTCTCTCTTTCTCTCTCTCTCTCACTCTCTCCCTCTCTCTCTCTTTCTTGCTCTCCCTCTCTCTCTCACTCTCTCTTTCTCTCTCTCCCTCTCTCTCTCTCACACTCTCTCTCTCCCTCTCTCTCTCTCTCTCTCTCTCTCTCTCCTCTCTCTCTCTCTCTCTCTCTCTCTCTCTCTCTCTCTCTCCTCGGGTTTGGGGCTTAATCCTGCAGGAGTCCAGCGCGGCGATGCCGGTCTCCTGTTGGCAGGCTGACCGCAGAGTGTGGAGCGGGGAGAGGGAGTCCGGTGGGGGTTAGGTAGGGGGCTGGCTGCTCCGTCAGGCGACGCCAGCGAAAGTTTATTTGCATTTCCCTCCGCCGTAGACTGCTCAAGCCTATCTACACCCCCCCCCCCAAACAAACCACCGCCCCCACAAACACACACTCACAAACACACACACAAATGCACACACACTCACAAACACACACACACACACCCGTGCACACACACGCACAAACACGCACAGACCCACGCACATACACACACACACACGCATGCAAAAACACACACACACACAGACCCACACACATACATACACACACACACACGCGCACACACACTCACGTGAACGCACACGCACAGACACACGCACACAGACCCACGCACATACACACACACACGCATGCAAAAACACACACACACACACACGCACAGACACACACACACAGACCCATGCACATACACACACACACACATGCACACGCAACACACACACACACACACACACACACAGACCCATGCACATACACACACACATGAATGCAAAAACACACACACACATGCACTGTTGAACGCGCGCACACACACACATACAAAAGGGGAGGGGGTGTTGGTTAGCTGGAGATTATTTCAGAGTAATTAAAGTCTTTTCTCAACAATATCCAAAAATTCTGGACAGTGTAAGAAATGAAAAAATGACCACTGCAGAGGAGGAATGCAAACAGATGCACAAATGAGAAGCAGACAGGGTCCTTTAGCCTGTCCTACTTTATTTTTTTTACACATTCCACCTTTTCTCTGGAGTTGTGGAAAATGCATGATCGCATACATTATCATATTCATTATCATGTTCATTATCATAAGCACTCATTGCCACAGCCTCAGCCACGGATGGGGGGGGGGGGGGGGATTTCACAAAGCGGGACTTCTGAGTTATCTGGATAACTGCACTGAGCAAACCTGCAACAGCTTTTTACTTCATTCCATGTTACAGGTTTAGTACGGTTGCGGGTTTTACTCCGTAATCCTGCTTTGTGAAACAGGGGACACGCATATGCTCTCCTTCGCATCTTATCTCTCTGCTGTGTGTGTGTGTGTGTGTGTGTGCGTGCGTGTGAGGTGTGTGTGTGCTTGTACGTGTGTTGTGTGTGTGTGTGTGTGGGGGGGGGGGGGGGGGGGGGGCACATTGTAACACGCATGGCCAAACAAGAGGGGATGGGGGGCTGGGGAATCAGTAAAGTTTATTTAAAGTGTGAACTACGCAAAGGGGTTTCTGGTTAAAATGAAGAAGGCAACCTCAATCTGCCAAGTGAACTGCCCCAAAGAACTGTACTACTGCTGCACTGGAGAGAACCACACACATACACACACACACACAAACACACGCACACACACATACTCAGGCACTCTTCGCAACAAGGGGATGACGGAGTGGAAATTATCCTTATCACAATCGTCAAAGGGCCCCGGCCCTCTCTCTCTCTCTCTTTCTCTCTCTCTCTCACTCTCCTGGTCTCCTTCCCCTCCCAGAAAAACACAAGGTCATTTCTTGCACCTGCAGAATTTTTCTTCATTAGTTACATTAGGTTTTCTACTGCCACACAAGCCTGGACATTTAGCTCCAGTGTAAAGAGATGTCTGCTGTAGTAGAGCTACACACACATGCACACACACACACATGCACGCACGCACGTGCAAACACGTGCAAACACACACACACACACATGCACGCACGTGCAAACACACACACACACACACACACACACACACTGAATTAGAGCAATTCTGCAAAGTAGAGTGGGCAAAAATTCCACTACAGCAATTTAAAAAACTGCTATGAAATCATTGGTTCCAGTTATTGCTGCTAACTGTGGTGCAACCAGTTTTAAGTTTAAGAGGGCAATTACTTTTTCACATGGGTGACTGATAACTTTTTTAAATAAATAAATCAAATAATAATTTAAAAATGTGTTTTGTGTTTGGCATTCAGTGTGACACACATGCAATAATAGAGGAACTCAGGAAGGGGGCAAATACTTTGCCATGGCACTGTATAATAGTTGCCCTGGTACTGTAACGCAGCTTCAAGCCAGAAAATTAGTGTAGTTTAAGTACAGGGTAGATTCAGTTAATACCACTTAAACTTCCTTTGCTGGAAACGTGCGTGAAATTTAAACAAAGGACATCATCCATGCATTACAGAGAGGTCAAAATTAAAAATAGAATTTCCCCCAAAGTATTCTAGAATTGAGTCCTCGCCGAGCCGGTTAACATGAACACGCTGGGTACGTATTTAGACCCCGGCCGGTCAGGCGTAGCCTCCGGGTAGCTCCGAAAGATAAAGCCAATGTGGTTTCACTAACTGTTATCTTAAGTCGGGGAGAGAGTTTGCAGGAGAAAAAAACGCCCGCGGTTTTGGCCAGACTCAAGAATCGATCGAAATCATCTGAGCTTCACTCACATCTTGCACTCATAAAACAATTAAATGTATTTATTTTTATTTATTTATTTTTAGAAACAAGGAACATATTGAGTTCCATGTTTGACAAATGAGTCGCGAGCCGGTCCTGCGCTCATCGCCCAGTGATCTTTTTACGAGGGAGTTGATTTAGGAAGAAAGACGAGCGAAAGCATGTACAACTGTACTCGAGTGTCAGACGGGTTGTATATAGTTTTCTAATTTACTGTGTTTAAATTTTGGTTACAACGCGTTTACCTGCAGCCAAAATTTAAGTGACGTTGCCGCATTTACCTCCAAAAGTGACTTTTTGCGGTACCCGTGGTTATCTGCAGGAAACTCAGCATTTTTCTCTTCCCTAAATCTATTATCTTTATGGTAATCTAATATGGTTATTTCATTGGTTTCTGGGCATGAAATGCATTTTACATCATGCATAACCTATAATCTGCTGTTTGTATGACTTTAGGGTATCATCGGGGATTTATTTCAATCCCAAATCTCTGGTGAAGCACATTACGCAGAGGTTTCCCATGCGTAGTTTACAAAAGAAACCTTTTCACACTTTGCCGGCACGAAAGAATTTTTACGTTCTCTATAATGCACAATGAGTCATGCTCTCCATATTCAATGTTGACAAATTAACCCAGCGGATTTTTTTTTTAAACCTAACTTCAAATGAATATGCGTCTTTGTCGTTTGTGCGGGTCGTCGCCCGAGACAAGGGGATAATTCTGTATAGTTTATCATTTAAAAAAAATGCAACAGAAAAGACATTTTCTCCCAGCTCTACTGTTCAGCCCACCTCCTCCTCGGATTGCGTCTGTAGAACGGCTACAAGGGCAGATGGCTTTTTCCACGTGAACAAAACCTGGGATTGTTTGCGAACGTTCTACAGCAAAACACGAGCAAGCCCGAGGAGGCTGCGCGTCATTGGCATTCGCCATGCATGGCATTTAACGTAACAGCGCGGCACAATGAACAGCCGGGTCACCCACGTTTTACCATTCAATCATTCATGCCGTTCCCTTTCCCCCCCTAATACTTTTTCCAACTTATTTACATCATCGGAGCTATTCTTTCTCATAGCTGGGTTTTCTTCGTCTAATTAAATATGTTCCCAGGCCACTCGAAGGATTATGCGTCTTCTCGGTCCCCACTTGCGTGTCTAACCGCTCGTCTCAACGTTTGATATGCTTCTCAAATCAGCCAACGGTTTTTCTAAAATTGCATTCACATTACCTGAGTTTTTCCCCCCTTATACAGTCTACGCCCTCTTCATCATTGCCGGGACTTCAAGTGATATTTTACAAAGGATTACGCTGTATGCGGTGACTCGTTATAGTCAGCGAACATACAAAAAATACTGTAGTCTACTTTCAGTATGCTAAAAGTATTGACAGAGCAGCGAAAAGAAACCGAAAATCTCCATTTCATTTCAACTGTGATTTGGAGACAAGGGAAGCCTCGAATTTTCAGTGAAATACTTAAGAAATGTATTTAGATAGAACATACATTGATGCTGCCAATAGCGTCAAAGGACCGATAGTTCTAATCAGTCCCCAATATTTATTCCAGGATTCCAGTGAGTGTCCTGTTCTGCAGATGAATAACTGCCTCTAACGGGCTGCGTTTATAAAACGGCACTTTTTCAAAAATGTTTGCGTCACAATCGACATGTAAATTAAAAAGCTGTCTGCCGTGCGAAAGGAGTTATAAAACGAATGCGTTCCGAGCACTATAGGCTACACCATATTCCCATACTGTTAACATGTATTTTAATTGGTTCAATATTCAATTGTGTGGACGATTAGCGCGCGTTTAATTATCCGAGCAGGCATGGTTTACCATGTAAATGTAGTTATTTACATCAAATTGTTTAATTTGAAAATCTGTGGCCTTAATCTGCAAAATGCACTCATTTCCATTCAAATGGCCACCTGCTCCCACGTGACAGAAAAGGACATCTGTTTAATAACAATTCAAACAACAAAGGCATTTATTCATTCCAGGGGTAACATGTGGATTGGAACTTCACACACTATTCGAGTAATAATACAATAATAATACAAGCTGGTGTATTCGTAAGCAAAGCCACGTGCAAAATAAAAAAAATAAAAAAAATCGAGTTGACATAAAAATGCACTCTCACCAGGATTTAGATCTGAACGCGTTATCTCTGCCCAAAAAATTGTGCAATGACTGTAATTCAGTTTGAAGGGTTTTAAAACGGCTTAAATATCCTGTATTGCTGAATATCGTGTTTCTCCTCACCTAGCATCTCACTCTGCCTGCATAGATATGGGGAGGAAGGGCACATTTTTCTCAGCAATTCTGGAGAATCCTCTTTCCCACAGTGTTTCTCCACTCGGATGCAGATTCCGTTCTAGGTCGTCGGTAAATGCTAAAAAAAAAAAAATTTCTCTGGGTTGTGTCTTTTTCTTTCGGGAAATTTTCCTGCAAAGTTATTTTCAGAGACAAAAGCGAGTGGAATGAACACAAACGCACGTGCGCGCAGCACAGAGATTTCCCGTTGCAAAGAACACCCACCCTTTCTCTGTTCAGGTTGTGTGTGTGTTTGTCAGGTATGTCTGCCCCGCGTTAGGCCGTGTGCGTTTAACCACGTTATATTAAAGCTTGTGCAGAGTCGGTCCTCGTTTTCGTATCACCAGCTGGATGAAGGCGAAAAGACGCCTCTCCTCTGGGGCTTTCGAGGTGGCCTGCGCACACGTGTTCGTGTTGGGTAATAGGAGCTCCCACGAGCTCGCTCGCGCTGGGAACCGGGGCTCCCGCCAATAAGGATGAGCAGATGCGCGAGTTGGTTTTAATAAACACTCCGGCCGAACCGCAGCTGGAGTTAGTGCCATCGGTAGCGCGCCGGTGCCCTTGTGATTCCGCGTCCGAGGCCACGTCTCGCGCCCCATTTTTTTTTACATTCATTTTTTGCCTGCGTACTGCAATCAATCAAGAGGCAAACTCGATTCGTCCCAAATTCGTCATGCCAATTCATACGAATTCGCTGGCACGTCTTATCCATTTATAATGTTTTTTTTTTTTGTAAGCGAAGTGACAGGGGCTTGGCGGTACACCACCTGGTTCGGTCCTGATGAAGTGGCAGCGAGCCTGTCAAATTCTGTCATCATTCCCGCCCTTACACTGTTTGGGGCGGGGAGGGGGGGTTGTGGATTGTGGCTGCAAGAAGACACGTGTGACACTGACACTTACCAAAAGCGAGGGGGAACGTCTCACTTTTGACAAGGAACGCCAGGAGGACAGCGGGCACTGTCGCTCACCAGCGGAACATGAAAGCCAGGCCCTCGCGGTGACCTACAGGGGGCTGTCACTCACGCCCCGGACCTGCCGAGCGACACCGCTGGGCCAATGAAGAGAAGCCCCCACAGTGTAGGGACGCCTTAAGAGCGCGAGGCGACCAACCGCGTCGCAGACAATGAGCGGTGGGCGGGACCTTCTCTCACCGACTGAGAAGAGGAGCGATGAAAAGGGGGCGTATTTTTATTAAATTAGTCTCAGAGCTGTTTGTGAATGACGGAGCGCGGTTCACGGAGAATGAGTTCTCATGCCTGTTTTGTGTGCCGTACTGAGCGTGACACGGGGACTAATTTGTGCTGTCTGAGAGCTGAAGGCGGACAGTGTGTGTCAATCTCAATTACAGTTAATCTTTCTCATCAACAGAAGCTCACAAGTAAAATATTATTAGCAATATTATTTGAACTCTTGTCCTCTGGTCATATCATTTTTTTAAGAAGAGTGAGGTTTTGTGTTCATTTGGATTCAAAATTCTTTTGAACATCCATCAAGAAAATGGTAAATGGACTGCATTTATTTTGAGCATTTTCCAGCAACGACTATACAAAAGCGCTTCACAATGAATACCTCTCATTCACCCATTCACACACACCCTTACATTCACCCATTCACACACACACACACACACAAACATTCACCCATTCACACACACACCCACACCCTCTAATTCACCCATTCACACACACACCCACACCCTCTAATTCACCCATTCACATACACACACACACACACACACACAAACATTCACCCATTTACACACACACTCGCACCCTCTAATTCACCTATTCACGCACACACTCATATATCAGCCATGCAAGGCACCAACCAGCTCGTTGGGAGCAATAGGGGTTTAGGTATCAGGCACAAGGACATTTCCGCATGCTCAGAAGGATCAAACAGACAACCAGCCTACATGGCTTCACTCTACACAGAATGGTGTTAACAACACAGCTCCCTTTCAAGAGCCATGCAAAACCTCCATTTCATGTCTTCTTTTTTCCATCACAAAGTTTGGTAAAAAAAAAAAAAAAAAAAACGGTCATATCATCCGTGAAATACCCATCCAATAATCTCCAATAAATATCCCATAATCCCCTGACTTTGAGTTCTAAACTGTCAAAAGGACAGTGGGTAAGGCAACGTCACTGAGTCCGCAGGTGTGCTCACCTGTAGTCCTGTGATGTCAGTAATCCGAGACTAGGCCCGGCCTGGTATTTTTGGGATGTGCAATTCACAGCCCAGATCCCTGCCCCTTTAAGAGCTAAAACTGTCACTGCAGAAGCACTTTTTTCCTCCATTCCTTCATAGTACAGCAGCGTCAAATCACTTCAATGTAGAAAAAACAACGAACAGAAGTGATAAAACGAAGGAAAAGTGCTTCAGAGAGCACCAGATGACCATTCCTCCAAATTTTCATTCAAATCCGACTGTAACAGATTTCTAAGCGCTCCTCGCCCTTATGACAACTTCCTGCCTCCTGCTTCCTGCAACCGTGAACAGTTCAGTGCTTCCCCTGACCACACAAAGGACAGTCAACCATCACCTGGGCGTCTGCGTCACCCCCCCCCCCCCCCCCCCCCCTTGAGGAATTTTAGGGCCTCTTTGTCTTTGGTGGGAGAATAACAGTCTGAGACCAAAAAAAAAAACCAAAACAAAGCACCTGCTTAAGATAAAAGCCTTTCTGTCCTTCTCATCAGAGCACATTTAATCCCTCTCTCCTTCCTTCTCTGTCATCTGAGCTACATTACATTACAGGCATTTAGCAGACACTTTCATCAAGAGCGACCAACACAACTTTTTACACATAGCATTTACATTGCATCCGCTTATACAGCTGGATATATACTGAAGCAATGCAGGTTAGGTACCTTGCTCAAGGGTGCAATGGCAGTGTCCTAGCAGGAACTTGAACCTGCGACCTTTAGGTTACAAGACCAGTTCCTTACCCACTATACTACACTGCCACCTATGCTAACATTTTTCCCTCAGAAGGCCCCCCCCCCCCCCCCCAAAAAAAAGCTGCTATGTGCTGTACCTTTTCCATGGTGATCGTTGCCGAGAGCCGATGTTTGATCTGTCTGAGGTAAAAGCCAGGGGTAGTCCGTCACACACCGGACACACAGTATGTCCTCTTTGTGCGACTTAACTCCATCCGCTTAAATGTTTAGGCTGTGCTGCCAAATCTCTGAGGCCCAGCTGCAGTACACCCCCCACCCAGCCCCCCCCCCCCCCAATTTTCTGTGTCTGTATTGCATGCGTGCATGTGTGCGTGTGTGTGTGTGTGACATAGCTACATGGAGTCCACGCATGAGAACAGAGCGGCGTGCGTTCGCCAGCTGTAGCCGGGAGACGCGGGTTTAGCGCATCTTGCCTCCGTTAGCCACCCTGGCCCGATTCAGGCTCGCTGACGGGCTCGGCGAGAGCTGGACCAGCCGACCAGATCCAGCGCAGCTGCTGGGCCAAACCGGAGGAGCGGTGACATCCCCTCAGTCACAGGTCAAAGGGCACAGGTCAGAAGGGAAAGCGAGCCTCGCTCTGGGAGGATGATGTCAGTCTTTATTTGTGCACGTCTGTGTAAATAAGCCCCGAGCCCAGGCCTGACTGGCCTGACGTCACTGGGTGCGGACAGGCCAACGGCGGAGGAGAGGAAGCGCTTAATTAAAGGGAAATAAATGAGAGAGCACTCTCAGCGCGCTTTTGGACCGTTCCAGGGGTCGGGGGGGGGGGAAGGGACATTCTGAAGGGGAGAACTCACGCAGGTGCGTTCAGACCGCGGACAGCCAGCCGGCAGGGAATAAGCCAATCAGCGGCTAACTCCTGGCTCTCCTGACTGTGGAGGTCCACAGCACAACGCCCCGCACTTCTTACACTGAGCCACAGAGCACCGGCAGCACGCATCACAATCGCCTCCCCCCCCCCCCCCCCCCCCCACTCCCGTCACCCCCCCATTCAAACTCCCCACAGACCATCGCCTCCCCCCGGCCCCCTCTCTCACGCGCTGACACCCTTTCGCCGAAGACGTCGCCACGGGAGCACGCCAGCAACAGCCACTCGTCCCTTTCAGCAGGCATGTTTAAAAAAAAACAACAACAAAGCGCTCGTGTGCTCTTTCCCCTTTCACCAAAAAAAACAAAAAACCACGAGAGAAGCTGGAGGTCACTCAAGCTCAGACTGACGAGCGATGGGCAGGGACTCCGCTGCCAAAACTCGGCACCGCGAGCGTGTCACAGACAATGTGTCACAGACGTGTCACAGACACACACAGACAACGTGTCACAGACACACAGACAACGTGTCACAGACACACAGACAACGTGTCACAGACACACACAGACACACACAGACAACGTGTCACAGACACACACAGACACACAAAGACAACGTGTCACAGATACACACAGACACACACAGACAACGTGTCACAGACACACACAGACAGCAGGCTGAGAGGGGGTTATCCACGCCCCTTCTGCGTTCAGCAGGGTGACTGTCCTTTCACTCTTAATGGTCGTTTTGACATCGAAGTGTTTAAAAGGCCTTGTGTTGTATGTGAAAATCGTTCATTGGTGTTTAGTACTTGACGTTTTGGTACTGTTATCTTAAAGGATCCCTTACTGCATATGCGTGCCCTGGTGGAATGGTGCATTGTTTGTTTTGGCTATTTGCTTTTGTGGATTTAAAAAAATAATGACTTTTTAACTTGTAAGAATGTTTAAAATCAATAAAAGACACATTTCACCACACGAGTAAAACCACACGTGAAGATGAGGGAATAAGACAGTCTTACGGAGCCCCAGAGAAAAGCAGACAAAACTGGGGAGACACAGGCAGACTGATGGCTCTGACAGAGCACTCAATACAGACCAAAAGTAAAATTTACTGACAGAGCTCACAACAGCCCAAAAGCACCATCTACTGACAGAACACTCACAACAGACCAAAAGTGTAATTTACTGACAGCACTCTAACAACAGACCAAAAACATCAACTACCGACTGCGCTCACAACAGTGCTAAAACACCATCTACTGACAGCACTCTAACAACAGACCAAAAACATCAACTACCGACTGCACTCACAACAGTGCTAAAACACCATCTACTGACAGCACTCTAACAACAGACCAAAAACATCAACTACCGACTGCACTCACAACAGTGCTAAAACACCATCTACTGACAGAAATCACAGCAGAACAGACGAAGTGTTTTCAAGTACAAGTGTGCCTATCATTAGAGGTAGAACACAACCTGAATCCATTTAACACCAGACCAGTGTCACACAATCAGAGTTATTCATGCCTACTGTAACACTCCACTCAGGGTTGGAACCCGCAACCCTCTGATGTACAACTGACCTTTCTTAATCTAACCACTGTGGTGCTGGGGGTAATGGTGTCTGTCCGTACAATGTAGCAGAAACACTTTGAGAGTGTTACTGGTGACCTCTCTCTCTCTTTCCCTCCCTCCGTCTCTCCCTCCCTCCCTCTCTCCCTCCCTCTCTCCCTCTCTCCCTCTCTCCCTCCCTCCCTCCCTCCCTCCCTCTCTCCCTCTCTCCCTCCCTCCCTCCCTCTCTCTCTCCCTCTCTCTCTCTCTGCTAAAGTGGGGACATTCAGAGCTTCAGGACAGTCCGGTTTCATCAGGCTCAGGGGCTCAAGCCTGAGCTCTTCTTCTGGAATTCCGTTCCCTTGTTGAAGCGATTAGCGGGCCCAGATGCTCCAGCTGGGGTTTCCCGCCATCGGACACGTCTCGCAAAACGGCCGTAATACTGCATCAACTTCCCGGTGTCTGGACAGTGTCATCACAGAGCTGCGAAGAGGTTATGCGTCAGGCAAAGACTCTCTACACTGCGAGGATGCTGAATGACTCACAGAGTTCCTACAGGCACAGTTCATTCAGTGCAGGTTTTTTATTTATTTATTTATTTATTTATTTATTTTTGGCGTGAAGAGGAGCAAAGCTGACATTCGAAACTAACCCTTGTGTTCATTTGCGGAAAGCTAACAGTCCAATAGTGAAACTAAGAGACTCTTGAAACAGCAGCAACACTGCTTTAACGTTGGGGGGGGGGGGGGGGGGGGGGGGGGGGGGGGGGGGGGGGGGGTACAGCATGTACTCAAATCTGTAAAATACCTGGAACCCCCACCCCCAATTAATATTTGTCCTCTGTGTGACCTTGCAGAGCAAAAAAAAAAGCTCTGACTTAATACAACTCTAATAACTCTAATAGCCCATAAAAGCCACAAAAAATGACTCATCTGCAGTCTATCAGAGTTCATTTAAGCGCATAATCAGCCTTTTCTCTCGTCTCAATGCCTTATAAGAGGGCAAGCCACTCTGCAGAACAGTGTTCACCCCCCCCCCCCCCCCCCCCCCCCCCCCCCAACACCGCCCCCCCCCTTTCATCTCGGGCGCTGCAGGCCAGGAGGGAGCCGACCACATGTGCGGGGGAACATCTGGATGAACTCCCGGGCGCATCCCTCACGGAAACTTCTCCTAAAACAAGAAACGTAATCCCTTCCAATTACGTCCCCAATTAGTCAGAGCAGCAAAAAAAAAAAAAAAAGGAAGAAAAAAAAACAGAAAGAAAGCTAAAAAAGAAAAGAAAAGAAAAAAAAAGAAAGGAGAAAGCCGCGGCTCTGGCGGAAACATCTGCGGGCGCACGGGGCCGGCGGGTCCGAGCCCGCCGCTGACACAGATAAAGATACGCTTATCTGTTATTGTTTTGAAAAGGGTCCGCGCCACCAGTGATTGAGGAGGACTCCAGCTGGGCCGGGGGTTAATCCGCTCGGCCGGCCCCCACACGACGCCGCCAATCAGCGGCTTAAGTCTTCCATCACCACCGGGAGCACGGGGGTTTAAGAGGTGGCACTTTGGCTTTCAACATCACGTCCTGTGTATTTGAAAACATTTGAAAACAATAATGTACAATATCAATGCGGATAGCTTTGCAGAAATAGTGCCATTGTTGAGGACAGTGTTTGGTCTGAGCGTTCGCAGTAGGCCTACACTATTCTGCAGGTTGCAACCACGTAGTGAATAGCCTAACTTTTCTTCATATTCAACACTTTCCAGCTCGACCATAAATAAAATCCTAAAGTGACTACAAGCACTGTAGATTTGTCTATTGTCTTATTAATAGGCTTGTAAGTCATCGTGGAATTTTATTTATTTTGCAGTTTATACTGCATGCGAGTGGCACTGATGGCTCATTGTTATCAATCATCAGACAGCATTACATTGATTCACTTTCTGCTGGTGTGACAGAGAGAGAGAGAGAGAGAGAGAGAGAGAGAGAGAGAGAGAGAGAGAGAGAGAGAGATGTTATGAATTTATTGCTGCTTCTTATGGCGAAAGTTCTTATACAAAAGCAGCGCAATGCCAGCTCCTGATTGGAGCGCGTCCTGACAGAGCCGGGAGAGGGACGCGCAGCCGGTCACAGACACGCCCCCAGCTGCCAAGGCGCTAATCTCGCGCCTTACATACTCCACCGTTGCTGATATTCGAGGGCATTTACCTGCCAGTGAATCTCAAGGCGGTGTGACGGCGCCGACAGCCAGCCAGCTGTTCGCCTCGCTGGGGGCTTGTTAACAGAATATCGCGATCCCGCAGACTCCCCGCGTGCAGACTCGCCATCCGCGCGGATCTGGGGACATTAGACCCGCGAGTTAAGCTTCTGCCGGCGCGCTGTTCAGGGAGCGCGGAGATAACGCCGCTATCTCGCCGGAGCAGACGCTGCACCCGCGCATTTCAATCCCGAGGCTCGCCTCGTCGCTCGTTCCCAAGCACAGCTGTGCCCTTATTAACGTGCGAGAAATCAAAACAAAGTAGGAAATAAAATATTTTAGGGTATTGTTTCATCGGTTTTATTTATTTATTTATTTATTATACATCAACGAGTTCTAGTCTTGCTGCAATGAACTGGCTTTAAGTCATCAAGGGTCCAAGGTTTCAAATGAGTTCAACAGGAAAATTATTCTGGAGACACAATGCTTGTAGTATCTACTGCATATCTGGGAGCGGCACGGTGGTTTGAGGCTCATTTGATATCTTGGACCCTTGATGACTTAAAGCCAGTTCACTGCAGCAAAAGTAAACGAGCAAATGGTGGCACAGGAGGTCTCAGGAGTGCATTTGTTTAATTCTTGCTAATTTTCTGACCAATAATTTGTTGTTAAGATCATTAAAAGCTTAATATTTTGCCATTTTGGGCTTGGCCCATTTTTTTCCCTAGGAGTGTACTGTACTATAGGTCATGCTTAAGATGCACTCAATGGATATTATTTGATCTTGTATAAGTTACAGTTTTAATTGCCTGACTGAAAACAAACATTTTTTAAAAACTGGGAATGAGCCATCGTTGTGTAACGGCAAATGGCGGGTTAATTGCCCATATTGTCCCTGTGGGGCACTGCCGACAGATTCGCTAACAGGTTGCAAACAATCGCATGTAATATACTTCAACAATGAGAACCTCTCGTCTTTCCTTGTTTCTGACGTGTCAACGGGATACGAAACAGGTTATATCTGCGGTGGGATCATGAAGCGGACGATTCCCCAGAAGGGAAGCAAATCATTGCTTTGATAAGAGACAGCCAGGCTACCTAGCGGAAGACGCGGATTCTCCCACAGTCCTCTCTGTTCTCGTAGCCGACGCCCCCAAGCTGTGAGGTCACGCCTCACGGTCTGAGGTCACTATGCTGCACTGCCACCCCGACCCTCACAAACATAAACAGCGCCCCCTCAAGGCCGCCCTCATCACAAACATAAACAGCGCCCCCTCAAGGCCGCCCTCATCACAAACATAAACAGCCCCCCCTCAAGGCCGCCCTCATCACAAACATAAACAGCCCCCCCTCAAGGCCGCCCTCATCACAAACAAAACAGTGCCGCCAAAAACGACAGCTGGACCCCCCGTCCCATTAAAGCTGTCGAGTGACCATAAAGGAGGGCGTGCCAAATGTAGAAAATTGAGCCTTTTCCACAGAGAGGCCACGTGGATTTGTCCCTGCCCGTGGTGTCTAGAGGCCAGACAGAGAAAGGCTGGTGCAGATGCAGGAGCAAAATCAACCCCCCCCCCCCCCCCCCCCCTCCCGCACATCACACACACACACACACACACACAAGAACAGACCTGTACAGGTGTCACATTTCATAGCTTCCAGGTCCGGGAAGGCAGGTCATATCCTCTGTCAGACTACAAGGGCTGCATTCATGTCCTTTAAGAGCTTAATTATGTTATCTTGTTTCTTGGTCTCCCAGGCAACTACCCCTGAACCCTAAACGTGAGTGCACAGAATCCACCCCAATTTTTTTTTTTTTTTTTTTTTTTTAACCAAAGTAGCATCTTTTAAATTTTACTTAAGTCGCACTGTGGTCTGGAATCTATTTTTCAATGGGGACCTGACCAATAGGGCAGCAAAGATTTAAAAGCATGTTAACTCTCAGAGAATGCACCAAGTAATGAACACGGGCATTACGGCATCTGGAACCTGACAGTGTCCAGTCCAGAGATCAGATTGTGGAGAGATTTTGAACAAAAGAAAAGTATGAATCTGGCTTTGCACATCGTCTAAAGCTCCTTGGGGGGATGAGGGGCTCTCTGTCCTGCTGATCTGGTCAGAGTCTCTCCTGGTCCGATCCCATGTGCCTAATCGAGCCCTTGCCTGACATCCTTCAGAGAGGCAGGCATGCAACTCTTGGTACCCAAGGGTTCCAGAATGACCCAAACTCCAGACTGCACTGTGACATCACAATAAAACTCGACTGATCTCAGATCAGCTGTGGGTGAGTATCCACCAATCACCTTCGGTGTTGATCCATTTGCTGTTAACAACATACCTTGTGATTGGTGGGGCTCCTCTCTGGCGTCTGTTCCAAAAGAGACAGCCACGACGTGTTCCATTCAAATGTTATCACCCCTGATCAAAATACAAAATCAATCATGATCTCGCCTTACTGGTAGAAAATAGGAGCTCCACCAGTCAAGGAGTACATCGGTTACAACTAACAGAAAAACAATGATGGCAACTGGTAGATACTTTCCCTGACAGCATATGATTCCAGGCCAAATATGATTGAGTTTAGGCACTTAGGGGCAAGTTATGGCATTGGCAAGTGTGCTTTGGGCCCAAACCCAGCGAATGTACTCAGAGCGCTTGGAGGAGGAGACTGGTGAGAGCCCTTCTCATTTATCTATGAGTCATGTGTGTGACCACACACTGTCTTATCCCAATTTAGTTGTCCCTGGTTTTATCATATACGCAGAAAGTGTATAGAATTCGAGAAACAATTCACTTGTGATAAAGTAACGTTTAGATCAATTATTTTAGTAATTGCATGACCAGTTGGTGAATGCGTTTTTAAGATTTTGGTATCAGTATCGCGACTGCGGAAATGGGCAAAGGCATTTTCACAAGATCAAACACTTAAAGTCTTGGGTCCAAACTGGGGACAGCTGTCCCGCGGCAAATTGATTCATATGTACGGCTTTCAACCAGGAAAAACTCTGCCTGCCGTGTCTCTTGAAAATTGATATGAATGTTACGTTTTGTCGAGGTCGTAGGCTGACAGCAAAACGAGCATTTGAATTCACACATCACCCTCTACAACGTAAGTACAGGCTGCTAAATTTATTTATGAAGAACTTGCACCCTCTAGTGGAATATAATAGAAATGTATTTAAAAGATGGAACAGAACTTCTGAAATCTCGTGCGGCCTTCGCGAGGAATGCAACTGGGCTGTTAACACGTAGTGCAAATGTTTGTAAATACCAATGTGAAGTCACGCATTAAGGTGCTAGACCACCACATTTTTTAATTCAACTGCTCCCGCCACAAATTTATAGTTACGGCACTTACCATTATGGATTTGTAGTTGATTGCCTGTTTTTCCTTGGATTTAGTATTAATGTACGGACTCCATGATGCTGGAGAACACCCTTCCACTCTGTTGCCCTTTGCTGATGACGTCTTTCCCCCGGAAATACGTTATGACTTTATCTGTCAATTGCAGTGTGCTTACCTGCAGTTGAAACCTCTGGACCAGAGAACTGCATGTCAACCGGAGTACCTAATCGTTATTCCACATCTTTGGACAGCTACTCCGGTTGTTAAGCAGTTCTGTGGTGTGGAGGTTTAATTTCCTATCAGTGCGCTGCAGCTGAACCCATTAGTTCACCGTGTCTGTGAAACAGCATGTTGAGTCGTCTTGGGACAGATAAAACGCCTGGAAACATACCCCCAAAATTTATCCTGTTCATAGACACTGAGCCTCTTTCAGCCTTGCTGGCAATAAGTACAGGCAACCAGGCATGTCCCGCATTTAAAAACGTGACCTTACGCATTTTTTTTTTTTTTGCGCTTCGTTATGAATTGAGTAACGCCTAGTACTTTCATGCTGCATTCGTATATCTTCATGTTGATGTTGTAGCTCTTATCATACAGTATCTCTTGCAGTCATGCCGCAATTCTAGTTTACGATTTGCCAGATCTTTACTGAATTAGCCAGTGCTTACCCAGTGAACTAGACTTGATGCTCACGGCTATGGGTAGCTGATAAGCTGTACATTATGTGACCTGTGTTCTGTAGTTGTTCCAACGACCTTCGGTATGCACTTATTGTAGCTACGTCGCTTTGGGATAAAAGTGCCTGCCAAATTAAATGTAGTATAACGTAACACCGTTCACCGGAATTTACTTCAACATAATGGGCATATATGACAGCGTTAAGTAAATAGTGGAAGGGCACTCGACGGCCACATCAAGTTCCGTGGTTTTCCCCTCCAGACGTGCAGGACTTCTTAACGTATGCAATTGCGACACCAGTACGCACGTCACAGTGCCCACGGTAAAGCGGTCTCTTTAACTTCACAATATCAGACGCAATTCTGAACGACAATGATCGTCATGAAAAAACACGTTTTATTTCTCATCCAAATTCAAAGACTTTTCATTTTGTTTAAAATCACTCCGTACACACAAAAAACTGACCTTGAGAAATATATTTTCGCTGCATCCAGTTACAATGACAAAGAAAATGGACAAGGAAGATCTCAGTCAAAAGAAAAGTTAACATGTCATGCGTTATTATACTGGAAATCAACACGTTTGTCCTTTAGTCCTCATCCACATTGCTTTATTAATAAAACCAGCTAATGTCTACCAAAACAAGTTTATTTCCAATGAAAGCAAACAATATTGTTGGTTGTTCAATTCTCCCTTTGATTGAGCCCAAGTGTGGGCTTTGATTGACAGGCCATTCACAGGTCAGAACTGTAGTATTTGTTTTTGCTTCCTGGAAATGTACTGCAAGCTGCGGGGGCCCTGTCTGCACTATAGCAGAGCCCAAGCTGCCAGTTCTGGCTCACTGGGGAGGGTGATGATTGCATGCCAGTTTTACTAAAACATAAAATTCAAATCCCATTTATTGATGGTCATTGGTAACAGAATTTTTTTTTTTTTTTAAAAAAGGTCAACACAGTTATACAATAAAAATCCATGCCAAATATTATTTCTCAAAATACAGTGAGCTCTATAATACTTTTTGGGACAAATTGCCTCACAGGTGTGTCTGATTGTGGAGGTGTGTTCAACTGTCTTCTCAGTGCAGGTATGTGGTTCTATGGTTCCCTGAGCTGAGAAGGCCGGACTAAGTGAGCTCTGTGTAAAGTGGGGTCCATGTGTTCCGCTCTCGCCGAGGAGGAGAGGTTAAGATCTTTGATTTTCGCTCAAAGTTCCCCTAATTTTTTACACTGTGGTGTGAGAATATGTGTCTCCGAAGGCCGCGGTTCCGGGAGAAACCGCGGCCGCACAGCGAGCAAACGTACGGTTTCTCCCCGGTGTGGACCCTTTGGTGAATCTTGAGGGTGCACAGATGGGCAAAGCTCTTCCCACACTCATCACAGATGTGCGGTTTCTCCCCGGTATGGACCCTTTGGTGAGTCTTGAGGCTGCACAGATGGGCAAAGCTCTTCCCACACTCATCACAGCTGTGCGGTTTCTCCCCGGTGTGGACCATTTGGTGAGTCTTGAGATGGCACAGATAGGCAAAGCTCTTCCCACACTCGTCACAGCTGTGCGGTTTCTCTCCTGTGTGGACCCTTTGGTGAGTCTTAAGATCATAGAGATAGACAAAGCTCTTCCCACACTTGTCACAGCTGTGCGGTTTCTCTCCTGTGTGCACACTCTGGTGAGACTTAAGATCATAGAGCTGGACAAAGCTCTTCCCACACTTGTCACAGCTGTGGGGTTTCTCTCCTGTGTGGACACTCTGATGACGCTTAAGATTTTTGAGATAGGCAAAGCTCTTCCCACACTTGTCACAGCTGTGGGGTTTCTCTCCTGTGTGGACACTCTGATGACACTTAAGACCATTGAGATAGGCAAAGCTCTTATTGCACACCGTGCAGCGGAAGCATTTCTCTCCGGTGTGAGTAATCTGGTGAGCTTTAAGAGTGCTGATGTAGGAGAACCTTTTACCGCACTGTGCGCAAACGAACGGTTTCTCCCTGGTGTGAACGCGCTGGTGGATCTTAAGGAAGCTTTTGTCAGGAAAGCGTTTTCCACAGTCCATGCAGACGTGCGGTTTCTTCTCCGTGTGAATGCTCTCATGAGCTTGGAGAACGTGCCACTGGGAGAAGGTTTTGTCGCACCCTGAGCAGGCGAATGGTTTCTTCCTGCTGTGAATCCGCTGGTGCTTTTCCAGGACGCTGGCGCAAGCGAAAGCTTTGCCGCTCTCCGAACAGCCGAAGCGTTTCCCCATGCCGTGCTGCTGCTCCTCGTGCGTCTGCAGCTCGAGAGCGTCCGGGAACGTCTTCCCGCAGCACGTGCAGATGAACTCCTCCCGTCCCTCGATTCTCTGGCAACTCTCTGCTTCTGACAACGTGTTGAAACTCTCCTCGCACAGGGTGCTTCCAGCACGCTGTCCCGGAGAACCCAGAGGGACCGCCATCTCTGCCGAAATGGCATCAGGCGCCCCGCCGGGGCGGCCATTTTGTTTCTGCTCAGGGTGTGACGTTGGGCCCTCGTTCTTCTCCGAGCGCTGCCTCCGAGAAGCTCTGTAATGGCGAGGAGAGAATCGGTCGTTTGACCGCGCACCTCCGGGCTCCGAGCTTCCTCTGTGCTGTCGGATCATTTCCTGAACCTTTCCCGATCTGGTGGCCTTGCTCCACGCGCACTGGACCTCCAGCCCCTCTCCACATCTTGGCAGGGGGTGTCCAGGGGTGAGAGGCTCCCCGTCGGGCTCCTGCTTCAGTTCGGCTCGCAGCCCCTTCTCTGGGTCTCCTGCAGGGCAGGGCTGCATGTGCAGCTCCCCCTCCTCAAAGAGGAGTCCTACACCACTATTAGTAGCAGCTGCCCCTGATGTGCCTGCACAAAAATAAACATATATTGAATTCAAAACTGGATTTAATTACTAATTTGACACAACTTGACTGGATTTGGATGGATGAGCTTAGCAACTACAACCAGTAATTACCAATTACAATTATAACCTTATTAATCCCCACAGGAAATTACCACAGCTAGTCTCCTCAAAGATTTTCTGTTCCGCCTGTGATTGGCTCGTCTTTGGGTCCTCTTCCAGCCAATCCTTGCTGAGCGGTACAGATTCTGACCAATCCTGCTCCCCGTCTGCAGGCTGACAAACAGGAAGTGTGAAGAACACCAGAAAATCAAAGCCTTTAAAGCCTTTCTTCTGAACCTGCCTCTCCCCCACCCAAACACCAACAGGAACCACTGTGGAAACTCTGTGGACAAATGTTTTCATCACCTCACTTTACTACAATGCCCACACACACACAGACACGAGGCTAAGTACAACATGTGATGGGTGATTAGGCCTGGCTAACAGTTGGCTTTCCAACTGATCCCAAAGGTGTTGGATGGGGTTGAGGTCAGGGCTCTGTGCTGACCAGTCAGGTTATTGTACACTGTTCTCGACAAAACCATGTAATGTAAAACCATTTCTATATGGACTTTGCTGTGTTCCCGGGGGTAATGCCATGCTGAAACAGGAAAGGGCCTTCCCCAAACTGTCCAGAACGTGATTGTATAAGATAACCCTTTACTAAACTAGCCCAAACCAAGAATTGTCATATAGTGCACTTAAGAACCATTGCTTCACTGTGCCAGAAATAAACAGGCAGACTAAACAATTTCGCAGACATGAAGTTACAGGTTCCACCGAGATTTGAACTCAGATCGCTGGATTCAGAGTCCAGAGTGCTAACCATTACACCATGGAACCCTAAAAACAAAGTATACGAACACGGGTTTCGCGCACTGCAATTTGCATTGTAAACACCTCACAGCTAGACCAATGAGGGTTTGTAGCTGGAGGGGAAGGCACCACGTGTTTTCCCTTGGCTGGTGTGATTCAAAACCGGAGATGTTATTTATTTTTCTCTGTTCGTAAGAACAGGGCACAATTATACTTAAGAATGCACTGGTTCCGTTGCCACGGGTCAGATATGAAGGCGTTGCTTCATATCCCGCTTAAAACTGGCCTGAAACGGACCAGTAACATTCTTGTTACTCTCGGTTCGTAAACGGGGCTATGTTGTCATCAGAGATATATCTGACTTGTCGCCGGACTGTCAATATTCCAATGGGAGCATCAGAATACTCACAAATGCGCGGAACAACACATCAAATATATCCATGACCACAGCAAGTAAGCGTAACAGTTACTATGGTTTACTCTCGTAATAATGTGACTCCAAACGAAATTAGAATTTAAAATTTGGTTTTAACTATACGTGGATCTTGGAGTGGTTACACTGGACTCTATCTTGTGCCATCATTCCTCAATATATTTTCCCGGGATTAGCACTATTGCTAAATCTCAGTTCGGTGAAGCCTCCAGAGGGTAGGAGGCGGACCACCATAATGCATGCCTTCCTTTGTGCATAGATAGTTATGAGCCCAGGACAGTGTGTATCTATCGGGCTCCTTAAGGCGAATTTGACAAGAACCGGCGTATAACGCCCATGGGTCCTCTTAAGCCAAAACACTAGAACCAATACAACACCAATCCCATTAGCGGGCAGATCGTGGTCGCCTATCTAACTTGAGGACCTCACTAAAGAGTTTCGCTGTACTAGACCCCTGATCAGTAGGTCCTAGTCATAATTGTCCCCCTGAGTATTTAATCGGAATTTCGGCTGAAAAGAAGATAAAATGGATTAGAGTCATGAAGACCACGCAAGTTAAAAAAAAGAAGAATTTATTTAACAGGCAGGTATGTCATTAGCTTCAAATTCACAATCAATTTAAAATATGGAAGGTTTTAAAACATAAATACAGAGTAAAAAGTTCTTACCCAGCCTGTTTAGCTACACACGAAATCACAGAGCCTGCGCAGTGTGGGAAGTCGATTGCGATCTTCCTTGTTCAGCTACGCACAGAACACAGTATGTGCCGTGTGGGAAGTCGATTACGATCTTCCTTGTCCAGCTACACACAGAACACAGAGTCTGTGCAGTGTGGGAAGTCGATTACGATCTTCCTAGATTGTTTTGTCTCCCTTCCTTTTAAGCCAAATCCCGCGTTTGATCTAGGCAGCATTGCCATAAATTAACCTGGCCGAATAATAAAATCTGGAATTTCGGCCCCCACCATTCGGAGGTTGTTGTTAAAACAATTAGTGGGGAAATTGGGAAAAGGAGATGATTACCAGAGAGGACATTCCATTGGGATAGTTTTTTCCTGAGTTTCTGAAACTATGTTATATCAAATTCTATTTGGTATGAAACATATTTCATTCAATTTCTTGAATTTCCCTGAATACGTCCATACCAAACATGTCAAGGGGATGTAATATTATGGTGCAGTTGTCATGAAAATACCCTTTTGTTGAACCATTTTACATGCAATCCATGTTATTATTACATAAGGTATAATACAGTAATACAATGAAAACATGTGCATGGTTTGTACAGTTTTCCGGGGTTTGTAAATATGATACACAGATGGTTTAGAGTCCAGATCCAGAAAAGAAATAAAAAGTGTAATGACGGAGGGGCCGCATAAGGCCACTGTGGTACTGTCACGTGCAGTTGCCCCACCATTTGGCCAGAGGCTGATGATCTTTTTGCCCTTAATGGCCCCAACACACACACCCCCACAACCATAAACAAAGAGACTACTTCCCCTTATCTTAGTTGTGTCCAGATGGCAACATTCCAGGGAGCCAATGGCCTGCTCATCCAGAGGAAGTCCGAGTAACCTATTGTTTTATCACAAGGCTCTCGGGTCCTTTGAAGTACAGGATGTGTCTCAGCCTGCAGGCTCGTTCAAATGCCAGCCTTTTCTGGGTCCCAGTTTGACTCCCCTCTTACAGCATTATTATCAAAACAACGTAGGCTATACTAACTACAAAACCAGTGAAATATTAACGGGACAAAACGCTATTTTAACAACCAACGGGATAAGTCATTCCATTTATACATATAAGGAAAATTGATTACTGACAACAAGAACTGCGTTTATTTAACTTGTCGGTGAATATAAACGGTGAAATTGCATTCAAGGACATAAGTATAGAAACACTGGTATCTAACAGAATGTGCAACGAGACTGATTTAGGTCGTGCAGTCTTCATACCAACAATGAAAGGCCAACTACGTTATACAATTTAGCTAGGTAATGACCACGCCGATATTAATTATCCTATGTCCTTACCGAAATCCCATAACATAAATGGAAACTCGTGCAGGGTCACTGAACCTCTATTGAATTTACCTCGTACGTTATGTCCAAGCCATCCGGAACAGTCTTTATCTTCTCCACGAGTACGTACTGTTCATCTTTGGCCGGACCTGTGCTCAATCGCCCGTCAAAGACTCTCTCTGCAGCGACATTTCCTTTCCCTGCAACCTTAGCTATTGGAGGCAAAATACACAATCAACTGCAGGTCGACAACGATGTCATCTTGCGTCTACATTAGAAGTACGGCCGAAATGTTGCGCATTTTCATGCAATACGGTGTGGAACTTACAGTTTTGTGCTTCTCTGAATTCGTCGCAAAACTTAACTTCAAAAGCGATGTTTAGAGAACTGTCCAGCGTTCCCTCTTCGCATCCTCGCGCAGCCCTGAGCTCTCCCTCCATAACCAGTAACTTACTTTTTAGCGCCTCGTTCTCTCTTTGGCTTCTGCACGTTTCCAATCGTAATGCCGCAGACGCGTCGTCGACTAGTTTAGTAATCTCTGCGAGTGCCGTTTTAGTTAAAACCTCCATGATGGAGGCCATCTGAACCTGAAAAGGAGCACAAGTCGCCATGTCTTTCTAATTACGTGAACTACGCACAGTAGACTCGGGTGAAACCATGGAGGGTAACATAGAAATTCAGTGGATGAATCTAGAACGTGACCATAGGCGCTGGAGAAGTAGCGGGAAATAGCCTCTAATGCGCATGTTCACGGCAGGGCGAGTTATTTTGCGAACGTGAGGAATAATTTAATACATTTAAATGTGCCGGATGATTCGTGATGATTTTGCGTTCTAACCTCGATGCGGTAATATTATTTCTACCGCGCCACTACTACAATGAGTACATTTTTTGTATCACAAACTGTCTTTTTGCTTCATTGTATCTAGGCATCTTAGCATCAACCATTGAAGAAAACTAGCAACAAACACGTCGGATTCTCTTGAATATATCGAAAAAGACCCATTAGTCCATTGAGATACAAAAAATCATAAATACAAAGGACAAGGGTACAGCACACTCAAAATCAAATACGTTGGCATAAGTTTCACTTATTTATTTATTGCCGAGCATGTGATGAGAATCTGTGATGATCCCAGAACAGAAAAGGCCTGACAAAGTAAGCAGAGTATAAAATGTGATCAAACTGTTCTACTCTGTGCCACATAAGTGTAACTTAATTGCACAGCAGGGGCAGTAAATTCAGTGATTTTGCTCAATGTTCCCCCAGTTTTACTCCTCACTAGGAGTGAGTAAGTATGTGTTTCTGAAGAACATGATTCTGAGAGAAACTCTTGCCGCACAGCGTGCAACCGTATGGTTTCTCCCCGGTGTGGATCCTTTGGTGAGTCTTGAGATTGCACAGATGGGCAAAGCTCTTCCCACACTCGTGACAGCTGTGCGGTTTCTCTCCTGTGTGCACACTCTGGTGAGACTTGAGGGTGCACAATTTGGCAAAGGTCTTCCCACACTCGTCACAGCTGTGCGGTTTCTCTCCTGTGTGGACCCTCTGATGATGCTTAAGAACATTGAGATAGCCAAATCTCTTATTGCACACTGTGCAGCAGAAGCCTTTCTCTCCCGTGTGAGTAATCTGGTGAGTTTTAAGATTGCTGATCTGGGAGAAGCTTTTACCGCACTGTGCGCAAACAAACGGTTTCTCCCTGGTGTGAACGCGCTGGTGGATCTTAAGGTAGCCTTTGTAGGGAAAGCGTTTTCCACAGTCCGTGCAGACGTGCGGTTTCTTCTCTGTGTGAATGCTCTCGTGAGCCTGGAGGACGTGCCACTGGGAGAAGGTTTTGTCGCACCCTGAGCAGGCGAACGGTTTCTTCCTGCTGTGAATCCGCTGGTGCTTTTCCAGGACGCTGGCGCAAGCGAAAGCTTTGCCGCTCCCTGAACAGCCGAAACGTTTCCCTGTGCCATGCTGCTGCTCCTCGTGCGTCTGCAGCTCGAGAGCGTCCGGGAACGTCTTCCCGCAGCACGTGCAGATGAACTCCTCCCGTCCCTTGATTCCCCGGCGACTCTCTGCTTCTGCTGACACATCGAAACTCGCCTCGCACGGGGTGCTTCCAGCACGCTGTTCCGTAGAACCCAGAGGGACCGCCATCTCTGCCGAAATGGCATCAGGCGCCCCGCCGGGGCGGCCATTTTGTTTCTGCTCAGGGTGTGACGTTGGGCCCTCGTTCTTCTCCGAGCGCTGCCTCCGAGAAGCTCTGTAATGGCGAGGAGAGAATCGGTCGTTTGACCGCGCACCTCCGGGCTCCGAGCTTCCTCTGTGCTGTCGGATCATTTCCTGAACCTTTCCCGATCTGGTGGCCTTGCTCCACGCGCACTGGACCTCCAGCCCCTCTCCAGATCCTGGCAGGGGGTGTCCAGGGGTGAGAGGCTCCCCGTCGGGCTCCTGCTTCAGTTCGGCTCGCAGCCCCTTCTCTGGGTCTCCTGCAGGGCAGGGCTGCATGTGCAGCTCCCCCTCCTCAAAGAGGGGTCCTACACCACTATTAGTAGCAGCTGCCCCTGATGTGCCTGCACAAAAATAAACATATATTGAATTCAAAACTGGATTTAATTACTAATTTGACACAGCTTGACTGAATTTGGATGGATGAGCTTAACAACTACAACCAGTAATTACCAATTACAATTATAACCTTATTAATCCCCACAGGAAATTACCACAGCTAGTCTCCTCAAAGATTTTCTGTTCTGCCTGTGATTGGCTCGTCTTTGGGTCCTCTTCCAGCCAATCCTTGCTGAGCGGTACAGATTCTGGCCAATCCTGCTCCCCGTCTACAGGCTGACAAACAGGAAGTGTGAAGATTTTGTGAATCTGAAGGTCTGAACACCAGCAAATCAAAACCTCTAAGACCAGCGTTTCTTTTTATGAACCTCCCAATCGCCACAAAAACACAGACTGGACCTGATTTAGACCACTGTCAGTGTACAATCTCTTTTCATCATGCCATTTTACTCTGCCTAAACACACACACACACACACACAGTGAGGCTTAATCCAACATAAGGTCACATATTAATTTGCTCTATGAGTACACATATTCAGTTGTGCTGAAAAATTCACATAACCATTATTTAATTATATAAAATACACAGCTAATTAACGTTGCGCTCAATCCGCGCCAAAGATGATGAGAAACTACTTTGCTGGAAACAGTATATCTAATCATTTTCCCAGGCGCCATAAAGTTCAGGTTCCACCGAGATTTGAACTCGGATCGCTGGATTCAGAGTCCAGAGTGCTAACCATTACACCATGGAACCCCCACAACTAATAAATTGTAACAACCGAGCAGGATTTCTGCGTCAAAAATCCTGCCACCAGTGTATTGCATGCAAATGAGACGAGGAATTTGCTTTAATGAAAATAAAAACAGCAACGTTGACAGCTAACAGAATGTAGATAGCTAGAACGACTGCTTCTTCATAGTGCTGTGTTCTTGCTACCTGACCACAATACGGTTAACCAATGAATATTATCCAAGTGAGCTTGGTAATGACCACGCCGATATTCACATATGTCCTGACTGAAATCATACAACATAAATAGAAACGAATGCAGGGTCCCTTGAATTCTACTGGTTTTACCTCGTACTTTATATCCAAGGCAACAGGCGCGTCTTTTTTCACCTCCACGGGGACGTACTGCTCATCTTTGGCCGGACTTGAGCTCAATCGTTCGTCAAAGACTCTCTCTACGGCGGGAATAGTTGTTTTCCCTGCAACCTCAGCTATAAAATGCAAAACACACTATTAATAAACTGCACGTGAACACCACTTTGTCATCTTGCTTCTACATTAGACCTACAACGGAAATATTGCGCTGTACACGAACTGCATCCACCATCTCAACAAAAATAACTTTAAAAAAAAACACTGACGCCAAAACACATTTTGAAATGCACGCATGCAATAAGGTGTACAACTTACGTCCTTGTGCTTCTCTGAATTCGTCGCAAACCTGAACTTCAAAAGAGATGTTTAGAGAATTACCCGGCGTTCCCTCTCCGCATCCTCGCAGAGTCCTAAGCTCTCTCTCCATCAGCAGTAACTTCGTTTTTAGCGCCTCGTTCTCTCTTTGGCTTCTACACATTTCTAAACGTAAGGCAGCAGACCCGTCGTCGACTAGTTTAGTAATTTCTGTGACCGCCGTTTTAGATAAAACCTCCATGATAGAAGCCACTTGAATCTGAAAAGAAGAACAAGTCGACATTTCTCGCAGATTATAGACACGGCAGTCGCGGGTGAAACTAGTCATGCACAGAACTCTGAGGTGTAAAGACAGGAGCCGCAGCAAGGAAACGACTTCCGGTGTACGTATCAAGTAGGCGCAAAAATAAAAAATAAAAGACAGATTTTTTTTCGCAACTGTAATGGAATTTTAGCTGTTACCGCTAATCTTGCTCTACTGAAAAATCAATAGATTACACAATAATGAGCCCTTACATGTCCCTGGTGGTCTAGTGGTTAGGATTCGGCGCTCTCACCGCCGCGGCCCGGGTTCGATTCCCGGTCAGGGAATGTGTTTTTTTTTTTACCTATGTCACCTAACTTTGTCCTCAAGCTGACCTCAAGCTTGGTCTGACTAATAAACTGACTGTTCCTCAGAATAAATCTCTACATTGACTATCCCAGCCATTTTAATAAACTTGCTCTTTCTCCTCATGTCCCAGCTCTATGTTGCTTTCAGAACTTTAGTGTCCCCGATGAACACCAATCAGATGAGCCACAGGACGGTGTGTCCTCTGCCAAACTGAGGCAAAGACTGTGGCTCATCCATTTACATCATAATACTTTCTCAACATCCCAAATGTACTTTTCATTCAAATGACTCCTTCAACCCAAGGATTCGTAAAACTTCCCACTACTATCCTGATGCTGATATCCAAGACAATGGTATGCACAGAGGCAGCGATGACCATGCAGAACACCGGAAACAAACTATAATGAGAATCCATTGGAACTGCCTGTACGCTGCCTTCTCTGTGTACTCATACTGGAGAAGGTCTTTTTACTCTGATAAACATGCACATTTCAGTTACATCACAGTGTTATTCATGAAAACGTTTTATTTGGGTATCAGCGAGTTCCTAAAACCCAGGTTCCACCGAGATTTGAACTCGGATCGCTGGATTCAGAGTCCAGAGTGCTAACCATTACACCATGGAACCCCACACCTGCCTAAACACATGACAGTGGCAGAGGGAGATCAATTAAACTATGATACCAACGAGAAACGATTTGTTTTCTCATTCTAGTTCATGTTTCAGGTTATTTGTTTTTGTTTCAGTGTTGTCATTAATACATCTGTAAATCAACGAGACTTAACTTTAAAACAAGGGACTCCTTCAACCCAGCGGGCCAAGGATTTGTAATATTTCTCACTACAGTCCTCCACGCTTGCTATAGAAGGTCGCAAACAAACCGCATTGGTTGTTTTTCAAATACACTTATTCTGAGCCCACGATGCACAAGACAGCAAACTCAGTCAGACACTGTACTACAATGGAGCAAGAATACACAACCACACTCATCACTTTGGTTTATTCTGGAAGAATTGTTAACTTCAATTGAGGATGTTAAGGGCAGCAAGATCACACTGCACAGGTTCCACCGAGATTTGAACTCGGATCACTGGATTCAAAGTCCAGAGTGCTAACCGTTACACCATGGAACCCCTACAATGGGTTTATGGTGAAGCAGGTTTCCTGCACACAAGACTGGATTGGCTTTAATGCAGCATTATGAGTCGCTACCAGTGTGTCCCCACCGTGCAACTCGCAGGAATTCAACATGTAGTTCAATGATTATCCTCTAGGGGTCCCCATAGGCACTCTCACAGTACAGTCAAGTGACTATTCATACACCGGAGTTTCTAATGGAGACATTTACAACAACAATTAGTTCATCTAAAATGTGGGGAGAGACAGGAAGGAAAGTGAAAATGGATGGGGTCCCCAGGTAAAAAGGAAAGGCAATGCCATTATCAATCGTTGGCGTGTTTTTGTAATGGTAGTTGATTGTAAGAATGTATTCACATGAAACTGGGTGTATGTGCAATTTAGAATTGTTGTAGATCAAAATCAAGAGCACTTTCTCCAAACATGAACCAAATTAGAGCCATTATTAATTTACCAGTTTGAACTATAACCCATCTGCGTTGGGATTAATGCAAACACCATGGAATTGAAATGAGAAACATTTCATTACAGCAGAACAGGAATATAGTAACGCCACAAACCGACCTGGAGAAGACTGCTGGAGGGTGCTGTGAAACGTGGAGCCAAAACCCCTCTGTGTGCCCTTCGATAGCTCAGTTGGTAGAGCGGAGGACTGTAGTTGGACCTTGTTGAAATCCTTAGGTCGCTGGTTCGAATCCGGCTCGAAGGAGGGATCTTTTCCATGTTAAACGATATCCGAAACAACGGTATGCACGGAGGCGACGATGACCATGCAAGCTTGGTCTCACTAATAAGCGAACTGTAGCCCAGAATAAATCCCTACAAGAACGATCCCAGCCAGTTTAAGAAACCTGCTCTTTCTCCTCACTACTGGAGGTCTTTTTACTGTGATAAACATGCACATTTCAGCTACGTCACAGAATTATTCAGGAAAACATTCCAGGTTCATAAAAACTTCTCCACAGTCACCCGACTAAAACAAATAATTTGAAATAAAAGTTGCATCTTCCAAAAAGGTAACGCAAATGCTGTCTTACCAGGCTCCGCTAACACAATAACCCCCCGTGGTGAGGAATGAGGATTTCTGCTCCAGTGCGAACAGCTGAGGGAGAAGACAGCATAGACCCATGCACAGAACATACTGTGTACTCACTGATCATATTAAATTGCTCAGTATCTCTGCCTCCACACAAACCAAGGACTTCTTCTGGAACACGAGTGCAACGACAGAGGCACTGTTATCACAGAACAGATTTGTGAAACACTTTAGCATTTAAAAAAAAAAAAAAACCTTTCAGAAATACAGTTCAACAGTGATTGTTTATTCTTGGGGCAACACAGGACTAATTAACAATGAAACAAACCAAGTAAGTCACAGCAAGATGTACATTAGCTGTGCGTTGAAAGCCTTCTTATGGAAAAAAAAAAAAACATCATAAAAGTGAATTTTTCTGTAATGTAACCTTTCTTTACCAGTGCAGGTCAACTAAGAACTGCAAGGACACGGAATGGAAGTGGGTGGGGAATGCAAGGATTTGCTTTGCCAACAATTAGGTAGCCAAGTTTGAATGCTATTTTGTGAGAAAACAGAATTGGAAATACTTCTTATAAGTAATAAATAGTTCTTTTGGAACATGAAAATAACAAATAGCGGTACTAGAAACAACCACAGAATCTGCCACCGGCAATCCAACCTGCTTTTATAATGACTGTCTCTGGCTGGGATTCATATCACCATTTGACCTTAACTTTGACCAAACCAAACAGGTAAAGCAATCAAAGCAATAATATGTTCACAAACACAGCTTGCTGAGTTCAGCAATCACTACAACTGGCCAAATTGAGTTTGTGAAGGAAAAGTACGTTGCTTGCCTTCACTCCTAAGCTGAAGTTGAGGCCAAATGTTGATTAAATAGTAGTAGTAGATAAATAAATGAAGACCTGTGTATTCATTTTTCTGCAAGGCTTAAAGCTGAAAACCATGTCATTTGTAGTTTATGGTTTATTTAACTACTTTAACTGATACTGGTCTTCTCACTTATAGGCTCCAGCACCCCCCACGACCTGCTCAGGATAAGCGGGTATAAATAATGGATGGATGGATGGTCTTCTCACTTGCACTCCGTATAATGCCGATATATATGCCTTACCCCTGGTTTTTAAAATTAAGTCCCGCAAATACACATTTTAACAAATAAACACCCAAAAACAATCTTGTTACTCCCTGAGAAGATTCCTTCTTTGCCAATGCTAGAGACAGTTATATATTTTCCCGTGAGGCTGTTGCCCACAGGTGCCACTGTACGGTCCGGTCCGGTCCAGGTTTGATACTGACCACGAGACCCACCCTCACACTCGAACAGTACTTTAACGGAAGAACCATCTCTGTTGCCCACAGCTGCCACTGTACGGTCCAATACGGTCCAGGTTTGATACAGATCATGCAATGGGTTTTTGTCAAAACAGTTCTCACACTGAAAGAAAAACGGTCATAATAGGGTCCATTCCTTTTATACCATCTACATCAGCAGACGTCATCTGTAGCGGAAACATTAAAACGATAGCAAAGAGATAGTTAAAACAAAATAAAAAATGAACGCAGTTGACCATTTCCCAGGCTTCCTGGGGCTGTAACAGTCTCTTCTCTTCTATAGCGCTTTGGATAAAAGCGCTATGTAAATGCAGTCCATTTAAATGCAGTCCATTCTTCTTATTATTTTTATTTGTTTCCGTGTTTTGTATCGACTACTGAGAAGCACTTTGTTTCCCGTGTTGAAAAGTGCTATACAAATAAAGCCATTATTATTAGAATTTAAAAATTTTAAAAACTACTTTAGTTTCTTGGCCGCGGTGATCCTGTTTTTTATGTAGTACTTCACACTGGACCAGTTTCTGTCCTTCAGCGCACGAGGCTCGGACTGCAGGCACCGGAGGCAGTCCTGCTTTCCTGGTAGTTTGCACGTCCTGATGAACCTCATCATGTGCCTCTCCACGGCCTCCACCTCCGCTCTCTCCCACTTCCTCTTGGGAGCACCTGTTCAAAGCACCGATATTACTGAAGGAGAACCCCCAGGCAGTACGGTCGCTACTTAATCTGCTGGTCCTCAGGTTAACTATTACTCATCATTCTGTTTGTATCACATTACTGTACCTGGTTTAGGACACTGAATCCTCAGTTTTGGAATCTGTGGGGGACCATCGTCATCAGCATCTTCAGGCGCTGGTGCTTCAACAAGCTCCTCCGCATTATTCTCACTTGAAGGTTCTAACAGAAGGGACGGAAGAACATTTTGTACACGTCAGACACACGTGGATCTAACTGGTAAAATACTAGTATGAGCAAATGAAACACACACAGCTGTCCCAAAAATGTACAATTTGTATCATGGCTTGATGAGCGATTTTAGATTTGAACGCAAATTTGAATTTTCAACTCCGACAGGAAACGTGGGACATGGCAAACGCACAAATGTGTTGCGCGTTCTGGCAATTTCTCGGCAGATGGTTACGACTTTACCTTTCGGATCAATCTCGTCGTCGTCGTCGTCCGCACCGCTGAACTCCGAGGTCACCCTTTCATCCTCCGCCAACAACACCGCGGCCATTTCCGCCAACCGCAAGTCGTCTTCGACGGCGTCGGCCGCGGCGGCTTCCGTTAGCATCCCGCGCCTCCCGCTCGCCTCGGCGGTCCCGGCCGAACAGGTCCTCCAGCGCCCCGCTCTCCCTCAGACCGATGACGTTCAAAATGGCGGCGACGTGCCTCCGGAGCCTGACCGACGTCACGGCGTCGGGGTCCTCGGCGCCGCACTCCTCGGCGAGCCGGCGCACGGCGGCCCCGCCCCGGTAGCAGGACGGCGCCCCGGGCCGGGCGAACACGCGCCCGTTCTCCCGCGGCACCCCGCACGCCTCGCGGCTCCGCACCAGGAGCTCCAGGGCCGCCGCCGCCGCCGGCGTCAGCAGCACCAGGGCTCTCTCGCCGCCCCTGCCGGGGAGCTCCAGCCGGGCGAAGTGCCGGCACAGCTTCCTCTCCAGCCCGGAAACGGAGTCGTCCTCGGCGAGGGGCTCGCCCGGGGTCGCGTCCCGGGACGTGAACGCCGCCAGCGGCATCGCGGACACCGCCCCCCGCCGGCACCGGTTGAACAGGACGACCTGCGCCAAAACGGCCTTGGCGAGGCCCCCGTAGCTCCGCCTGGTCGGATCCCGCCGAAACCGGCTCTGCATCCCCTCGAGCTTTCTGTCCAGGTACGAGCTCAGCAAGCTTCACGTCCCGCACCAGCCTCAGCTGCAGCGGCGGGGCCAACTCGTCCTCCCAAACAGGGCCCGGGGCGCCCGCGGGGACCGGCTCGCCCCACCTCTCGTGGAGCATCGCCCGGAAGCCGCGAGCGGACCGCGCCAGGTCGGCGTTTCCCGCGGCCAAGGCTTCGTCCTCCACCGCGCAGCAGATGCCGTGCAGGTCGTGGCTCAGCCGCCGGGCCAGAGAAGGGGTCCCGTACGAGTTCATCTCCTCGTCGAAACCCGCCAGGCCCCTCACGGCCGACTCAACGTGAGGAAAGCTCGAGGGGGTCAAGAGGTCCTCCATCTTCCTCAGCGGCGTCCTCTTCCTCACCTCCACGAGCAGCTGGGCAACCGTCCCGAGCCTGTGTCTGAGGTACTCGTATCTCTTGCCATCGCCTCCCGATCTTCTCAGCACATCTTCCCCCAGCTTCAGAACGCAGGTGTCCTCCTTCGCGAAGGCAAAAACATCGTCCTCCATCATCCCGCTCACCAGTCTCTTCAGGTCCTCGCTGACGCTGGGGGTCGAGGGAGTGGGCAGGGCCCAGCAGGACTGCATGCGTGCCCGTCTGAATTTGGAGGCCTTGTCCCTGACCTCCTTCGGCTGCAGCTTGCAGTTCTTCATGTGCTTCCACAGGAGGAGCTTGGAGAACAGGCCCTTGCAGTACAGGCAGTACCTAAAATCGCCCAGCTCCCGTTTCGGGCCGAACCTGCGGCAGACGACCAGCTCGCCGGCCCCCGTCCTGGCCACCCGGGAGTTGTGGGCGAAGTCCCCCCGGTTTCGGAGCTGGTGCAGCCTCAGGCGCCTCTCCTTGGAGTTTTTGGGAAAGCGCACCGCGCTCGCCACCTCCGGCTCGCTGAGGTGGACGCCCTCCAGGTGCCGGGCGATCTTGCAGTAGCCCTTCTGGCAGTAGAGGCAGTAGTGCCGCTTGCCGCAAAGCCCCCTGCGGCCTCCCGAAACGGGCCCGTCGCCGGCCCGCAGCCCCTCCCGCCCCCGCTGGCCCGGCGGGAGATCGTCCGCCCTTCGGAGGCGGAGCTCTGAAAGGGGGCACGTCTTCGTCCGAGAGACCGCCGCCTGGGCTGCCGGCTTCGGAGTCTTCCTCTCCGGGATCTTCCCAAAAAGACTGCGTGAGGAGAACAAAACAAAAATTTGACACGAGAATTTGACACGAGAATTAACAACGCTGACTAAAAACGTAACTCAAAAAAACACAAAACTGTAACGTGTGACTTTTTCCAAGGATACGCTGCATTTCTCATGCATGTACCTGAAGTATGCATGGAATTCGTATTTCCAATAAAACACAGGCTGCCTGCATTTATTTTGTGTAGTTTACACCTCCTCCACCTTCAGAGCAACACGCCCCTGCAGAATTTTGAGTATTGATGCATCCATTTTGGGAGATAAACTGCATTTAGCACTTTGGAAGAGGATAAACCTTTTAGCACATTTTGGCCCATCCATGACCACTTCCTTCTCTGGAAGTGGTCTATGGATGGGCCAAATGGGCGTTTATCTCTCTATGATTGAGATAAACGCTGTATCCCGATTGGTTTGTTGATGCCTGTAGCTCTTACCTACTGACATGGGGAAAACTGAATCTGATCACTAAATAAAGCTCAAATTGCATATTACTTGTAAGCCACTCAAAGCAAATGCACAAACAGGATTTTATAGACATTATAAGATAAGCAAAGGCAGAAAGACAGACACACACATTTGCTTATTAAATACTCAGAAATGATAAAAAAAACAAAAACAAAAAACAAGTGACTTTATAACTACAAGCCTGGCTAGCATCTTCTGCAGATTCTATAGACCCACCAGATACTCCCGCTTTTTAAATACAGAAGGCATGGCATTTTCAGCACGACATTACAGAATGTAATTTCCCTACGGATGTCCACTGCATCAGGTGTACTTGAGATGGAACACATCAAATACCTGGGAGGAGGTTTTGTGTACCCTGAGCAGGCGAACGGTTTCTTCTTGCTGTGAATCCGCTGGTGCTTTTCCAGGACGCTGGAGCAAGCGAAAGCTTTGCCGCTCTCCGAACAGCCGAAACGTCTCCCCGTGCCGTGCTGCTCCTCCTCGTGCGTCTGCAGCTCGAGAGCGTCCGGGAACGTCTTCCCGCAGCACGTGCAGATGAACTCCTCCCGTCCCTCGATTCCCCAGCGTCTCTCTGCTTCTGCTGACGCACCGAAACTCGGCTCGCACGGGGCTCTTCCTCCACGCCGTCCACGTCCTTCCGAAACCATTCCCGAGGGCAATTCCAGTCCCAAGTCTCCGGACCCCCAAAGGGGGAGAGCGTGGTCGGGACGCTCCCGCTCCCGCTCCCCCTCCCCCTCCGGCTCCTGCCTCAGTTCGGCTCGCAGCCCCTTCTCTGGGTCTCCTGCAAGGCAGGGCTGCATGTGCAGCTCCTCCTCCTCCTCCTCACTGAGGGGTCCTTCACCACTGTTAGCAGCAGCTGCAGCTGCCTCCGATGTGCCTGCACAAAAATACAGCCATCTTGAAATCTAAACTGCAGTTAATTGGTAATATGACACAACTTGACTGGATTTGGCTTGATGACCTTAGTGTCTATAACAGACTATAATCCCCACAGGATATTACCACAGCTAGTCTCCTCAAAGATCTTCTGTTCTGCCTCGGATTGGCTTGTCTTTGGGTCCTCTTCCAGCCAATCTTCGCTGAGCAGCACAGATTCTGACCAATCCTGCTCCCCGTCTACAGGCTGACAAACAGGAAGTGATAAGATTCTGTGAATCTGAAGCTCTGAACAACAAGTTTAATAGCCACGAAATATACACATTCAATGGTGCCAATTTTTTTTTTTTTTTTCATTTTTGAATATTTATATGAACAGCAATATGTTACACTACATGAACAAAAGTACGTGGACACCTGACATCCAACATCTCACCCGAAATTATGGGCATTAATATGGAACACCCCTTGCTGCAATAGCAACCTCCACTTTTCTGGGAAGGCGTTATACTAGATGCTGGAGCATTGCTGCAGGGATTTGCTTGCATTCAGCCAGAAGAGCATTATGGCACTTCTCCGTTGACCAGCAAGGCACGGTACAGGAGGGCAAGCATTGTATCCTACCCATGCCGTGTTGCCTGTTGCGCTTCTCCATTACACAACAGACCCGTGAAGGTAGGAGGAGTCATGGGAGGAGTAAAGTGGAGGAACGCTTCATAAGAGCACGCCATGGTGGTGATGTACATATTCACGACACAACGCAACACAATGGAGGAACCTGAAGCTATGCTGTACGTTTTCGTCGCCATTTGGTTTTGGATTAACCGTAGTTATTTTTGAAAAATGCAAAAAGAGAGTGAAAGCGACTGTCCAACCTGATGAATTTTCTTTTTCCATCTTTAAATAACTCACAGAGGTAATTAGAATTTGCTAGTTAACGTTACTCTATGTTGCCGTTGTGGTATTTAAAAATGGCGGTTGCTGCCGGTGACCAAACATGAACATGGGATGACGTATTTGTGACGATTGACCAATCAACGGTCTGCAGTATCGAACTGTAGCACGGATAGTACCTTTGGTACGTACCCCAGAGCTGTAGCTAAAATCGGCATGGGTACTTGTGGCCCGGCACGGGTCAGGTGGCAGTGGAGAAAGCAAAACAAAGCGGGAGCACGGATTCCAGCACGGCACGGTGGTGGAGAAGCGCCATTAGTGATGGCGGGCAGTGATTGGGTGATTAGGCCTGGCTCGGAAATGGCTTTCCAATTGATCCATAAGGTGTTGAGGTCAGGGTTCTGTGCTGACCAGTCAGGTTAGTCTACAACAGTGGTCTCAAGCTAAGTGCCATGGAGGGCCGTGTGTATGCTGGTTTTTATTCCAGCCTCAGATCTTGATTATAAAATTAGTTCACTTATTTGCTGAAATAGGGATGCAGGTTTGCACATAATGGTGACCCGACGTCTATGGTGACCCGCATTGTCTAAACAAAAACTTGCTTATATTCTGTGCTTCAATGCAGTTAAATGCATATGGCTGAATGAGTAATTGGACTCAATTAAGGCAGCATTAATTGGTTGGAATGAAGACCTGCATACACACAGCCCTCCATGGCAACGAGTTTGAGACCACTGGTCTACACTGTTCTCGACAAAACCATTTCTCTGAGGACTTTGCTGTGTGCCCGGGACTGTCATGCTGAAACAGGAAAGGGCCTTCCCCAAACTGTCCAGAATGTGATTGTATGCTGTAGCATTAAGATTACCCTTCACTAACCTAGCCCAAACCAAGAAAAACAGCCCCAGACCAAGACTTGTAATTTAGTGCACTTAAGAAACATTGCATTCACTGTGCCAGAAATCAATAGGTAGACTTAACAATTTCGTAGATATAAAGATACAGGTCCCAACGAGATTTGAACTCGATTTCAGAGTCCAGTGCTAACCAACTACACCATGGAACCATACCAACAAGCTATGGGAAAACACGTTTCCCGCATTGCAATTTGCATTATTATCGAAAACAACGTATCCTAACTAGAAAACCAGTGAACTATTAACGTGACAAAACGCTATTTTAACAACCAACGGGATTAATCATTCCATATATTATATATACATAGGGAAAACGGATTACGAACAAAAAGAACCAAGTTTATTTAATTGTTCATTATATTGCATTGGATGCCGGTGAATATAAACCGTGAAACAGCTTCCAAGGATATAAGAACAGGAACGTTGATATCTAACAGAATATCGAACGAGACTGATTCAGGTCGTGCAGTCTTCTTACCAACACTGAAAGGCCAACTACGTTATACATTTTAGCTAGGTAATGACCACGCCGATATTAATTATCCTATGTCCTGACCTGACCGAAATTCCATAACATAAATGGAAGCTCGTGCAGGGTCACTTAACCTCTATTGAATTTACCTCGTATTTTATGTCCAACCCATCCGGAACAATCTTTTTCTTCTCCACGAGTACGTACTGTTCATCTTTGGCTGGACTTGTGCTCAATAGCCCGTCAAAGACTCTCTCTGCGGCGACATTTCCTTTCCCTGCAACCTTAGCTATTGGAGGCAAGATGCATTATCAACTTCAGGTCGAACCCGATGTCATTTTACGTCCACATTAGAAGGACGACCGAAATGTTGTGCATTTCCATGCAATAAGGTGTGGAACTTACAGTTTTGTGCTTCTCTGAATTCGTCGCAAACCTTAACTTCAAAAGCGATGTTTAGAGAACTGTCCAGCGTTCGCTCTTCGCATCCTCGCGCAGCCCTGAGCTCTCCCTCCATAACCAGTAACTTACTTTTAGCGCCTCGTTCTCTCTTTGGCTTCTGCACATTTCCAATCGTAATGCCGCAGACGCGTCGTCGACTAGTTTAGTCATTTCTGCTAGTGCTGTTTTAGTTAAAACCTCCATGATGGAGGCCATCTGAACTCGAAAAGAAGCACAAGTCGCCATGTCTTGCTAATTACGTGAACTACACACAGTAGACTCAGGTGAAACCATGGAGCATACCATAGAGTTCAGTGGGTGAATGTACTTCTTCTTCTTCTTTTTCTTCTTTGGGGTTTAACGGCAGCTGAATCCTTGGTGTTGCATTACTGCCATCTTCTGGAATTAGTTAACTCCTACAGTGTCCGATTTGTCAGATTTTTCCTATAAATCCAGTTCTCTTAAGAAAGCTAACCAGATACTCCCTGCCTTGTCCACTTCCACCACACTCCAGAATGCCCTTAAAACCTGCTGCTGTCAGCCCTAACCTTTCCATTCCCTCCATCATGTCCTTTCTTTCAGATGTACATTTCCTGCAGTTAACAAGTACATGTTCTACAGTTTCTGGTGCCTGACAATATTCACAAAGTCCATTTGGATGCTTCCCTACAATGAGTCCCATTCAGGTTACTGTCTCCTATTCTTAGTCTGGTAATTACTACCTCCTCTTTTCTATTCCCTGTCCTGTTTTTCTCTCCCTACCCACTGTGTTTTGAATTGCATGTAGATGTCTTCCTTATATCTCCTGATCCCAGTGCTGCTGGCACTCTTTATTGATTTCCTTCCATGCAATACCCTTTCCTTCCGATTTTGAAAGATTAATTATGGTGTCTATGTTCTCTTTTTTAACAGTTTTTTTTTGGCTAGTTTGTCCATTCTCTCATTTCCCACAATGCCCTAGTGCGCAGGAACCCAAATGAGTGTGACCACAGTTCCTTGTTTTATTACTCGTGAATGTATTTCCATTATTCCAAATATTAAGTCTTGGCAATTACGGGATGTACCTAGCTTTAGGCTGTACAAAGCAGATGCTGAATCACTACAAATCAGTGCTCTGTTAATTTTACTTGTTCAACCCACTCTAAAGCCATCCAAATGGCATACAACTCAACCGTATGTACACTTAGGAAGTTTGATGTCCGTTTGCATGATTCCATTCTATGGCTAGGAACTGCAACTGCAGAACCAGCGTTGTCCGTTTTTGGATCTTTCGATCCGACCGTAAACACCTGCACATACTCCGTGTATCTACTTTCTGTGTAACTATAGAACTCATTTACTAAATCCACACTTTCCTTCCTTGCCTTAACTTGGAGTAACTCCGAGTCTACCACCATTGGTTCTAGTGCCCACATAGGGGTTGTAGGCCACATCACCGTGGCGGAATGTCGGCACACAGGAGCTGGAGAGGAGCGCCCAGGCAGTGAAGCCTGGAAAGCAACGGGAAACAGCCTCTACTGCGCATGTTCACGGCAGGGCCTGGTTACAATAATAACAAACGTTACAATAATAGGCTATATCGAGTTATTTTGAGAACATGAGGAATAATTTAATACATTAAAATGTGCCGGATGATTTGTGATGATTTTGCGTTCTAACCTCGATGCGGTAATATTATTTCTACCGCGCCACTACTACAAAGAGTACATTTTTTTTTTTATCACAAACTGTCTTTTTTGCTTTATTGTATCTAGGCATCTTAGCATCAACCATTGCAGCAAACTAGCAACAAACACGTCGGATTACAGTTTTACTCCTCACTAGGAGTGAGTAAGTATGTGTTTCTTAACAGCATGATTGTAAGAGAAACTCTTGCCGCACAGCGTGCAACCGTACGGTTTCTCCCCGGTGTGGACCCTTTGGTGAGTCTTGAGATTGCACAGCTGGGCAAAGCTCTTCCCACACTCGTCACAGCTGTGCAGGTTCTCTCCTGTGTGGACACTCTGGTGAGTCTTAAGATCATAGAGACGGACAAAGCTCTTCTCACACTTGTCACAGCTGTGGGGTTTCTCTCCTGTGTGGACACTCTGATGATACTTAAGAACATTGAGATAGGCAAAGCTCTTATTGCACACCGTGCAGCGGAAGCATTTCTCTCTGGTGTGAGTAGTCTGGTGAGTTTTAAGAGTGCTGATCTGGGAGAAGCTTTTACCGCACTGTGCGCAAACGAACGGTTTCTCCCTGGTGTGGACCTTTCGGTGAGTCCTGAGGTTGGCCAGTTGGGAAAAGTTCTTCCCACACTCGTCACAGGTGTGCGGTTTCTCTCCTGTGTGGACCCTTTGATGAGACTTGAGGGTGGCCAGTTGGGCAAAGCTCTTCCCACATTCATCACAGCTGTGCGGTTTCTCTCCTGTGTGTACTCTCTGGTGAGACTTAAGGCCATGGAGACGGGCAAAGGTCTTCCCACACTCGTCACAGCTGTGGGGTTTCTCTCCTGTGTGGACACTCTGATGACGCTTAAGACCATTGCGAAAGGTAAAGCTCTTATTGCACACCGTGCAGCGGAAGCCTTTCTCTCCGGTGTGAGTAATCTGGTGAGCTTTAAGATTGTGGATCTGGGAGAAGCTTTTACCGCACTGTGCGCAAACGAACGGTTTCTTCTTGCTGTGAATCCGCTGGTGCTTTTCCAGGACGCTGGAGCAAGCGAAAGCTTTGCCGCTCTCCGAACAGCCGAAACGTCTCCCCGTGCCGTGCTGCTCCTCCTCGTGCGTCTGCAGCTCGAGAGCGTCCGGGAACGTCTTCCCGCAGCACGTGCAGATGAACTCCTCCCGTCCCTCGATTCCCCAGCGTCTCTCTGCTTCTGCTGACGCACCGAAACTCGGCTCGCACGGGGCTCTTCCTCCACGCCGTCCGCGTCCTTCCGAAACCATTCGCGAGGGCAATTCCAGCCCCAAGTCTCTGGACCCCAAAAGGGGGAGAGCGTGGTCGGGACGCTCCCGCTCCCCCTCCGGCTCCTGCCTCAGTTCGGCTTGCAGCCCCTTCTCTGGGTCTCCTGCAGGGCAGGGCTGCATGTGCAGCTCCTTCTCCTCACAGAGGGGTCCTTCACCACCGTTAGCAGCAGCTACGGCTGCCTCTGATGTGCCTGCGCAAAAATACAGCCATCTTGAAATCTAAACTGCAGTTCACTGGTAATATGACACAATAATATGACTGGATTAGGCATGATGGCCTTAGCGACTACAACCAGTGAAACCTAATTACAAACATAACATTATTAATCCCCACAGGATATTACCACAGCTAGTCTCCTCAAAGATTTTCTGTTCTGCCTGTGATTGGCTCGTCTTTGGGTCCTCTTCCAGCCGATCCTTGCTGAGCGGCACAGATACTGACCAATCCTGCTCCCCGTCTTCAGGCTGACAAACAGGAAGTGTGAAGAACACCAGAAAATCAAAGCCTTTAAGACCAGCATTTCTTCTTCTGAACCTGCCTCTCCCCCACCCAAACACCAACAAGAACCACTGACTGTGGACAAATGTTTTCATCATGTCACTTTACTACAATGTCCACACACACACAGAAACGAGGCTAAGTACAACATGTGATGGGTGATTAGGCCTGGCTCACAGCTGGCTTTCCAACTGATCCTAAAGGTGTTGGATGGGGTTGAGGTCAGGGCTCTGTGCTGACCAGTCAGGTTATTGTACACTGTACTCGACAAAACTATGTAATGTAAAACCATTTCTATATGGACTTTGCTGTGTTCCCGGGGGTAATGCCATGCTGAAACAGGAAAGGGCCTTCCCCAAACTGTCCAGAATGTGATTGTATAAGATAACCCTTTACTAAACTAGCCCAAACCAAGAAAAACATCCCCAAACCAAGAATTGTTATATAGTGCACTTAAGAACCATCACTTCACTGTGCCAGAAATAAACAGGCAGACTAAACAACTTCGCAGACATGAAGTTACAGGTTCCACCGAGATTTGAACTCAGATCGCTGGATTCAGAGTCCAGAGTGCTAACCATTACACCATGGAACCCTAAAAACAAAGTATACGAACACGGGTTTCGCGCAATGCAATTTGCATTATTATCAAAACAACGTATCCTAACTACAAAACACAGTGAAACATTAACGGGACAAAACGCGATTTTAACAACCAACGGGATAAGTCATTCCATTCATACATAAAAGGAAAATTGATTACTGACAACAAGAAGTACGTTTACTTAACTGTTCATTATATTGCACTGGGATGCCGGTGAATATAAACGGTGGAACTGCTTTCCAAGGACATACGAATAGAAACGTTGGTATCTAAGAGAATGTGCAACGAGACTGACTTAGGTCGTGTAGTCTTTTATATCAACAATGAAAGGCCAACTACGTTATACAATTTAGCTAGGTAATGACCACGGCGATATTAATTATCGTATGTCCTGACCTGACCGAAATCCCATAAAATAAATGGAAACTCGTGAAGGGTCACTGAACCTCTGTTGAATTTACCTCGTGCTTTATATCCAAGCCATGGGGAACAGTCTTTATCTTCTCCACGAGTACGTACTGTTCATCTTTGGCTGGACTTGTGCTCAATCGCTCACCCAAGACTCTCTCTACGGCGACATTTCCTTTCCCTGCAACCGTAGCTATTGGAGGCAAAATACACAATCAACTGCAGGTCGAAAATGATGCCATCTTGCGTCTACATTAGAAGTACGGCCGAAATGTTGTGCATTTCCATGCAATAAAGTGTGGAACTTACAGTTGTGTGCTTCTCTGAATTCGTCGCAAACCTTAACTTCAAAAGCGATGTTTAGAGAACTGTCCAGCGTTCCCTCTTCGCATCCTCGCGCAGCCCTGAGCTCTCCCTCCATAACCAGTAACTTACTTCTTAGCGCCTCGTTCTCTCTTTGGCTTCTGCACATTTCCAATCGTAATGCCGCAGACGCGTCGTCGACTAGTTTAGTCATTTCTGCGAGTGCCGTTTTAGTTAAAACCTCCATGATGGAGGCCATCTGAACCTGAAAAGAGGCACAAGTCGCCATGCCTTGATAATTACGTGAACTACACACAGTCGACGCGGCCACGCGGGTGAAACCATGGAGCGTACCATAGAGTGCTCCTTCTTCTTCTTCTGTGTTGTTTTTACCGGCAGTTTTCATCCTTGAAAGTTGCATTACTGCCATCTTTCGGAGTAAGTTAACTCCTACAGTTTATTGGCTGTCATACTTTCATTAACAGTCCCGTTCCCCGAAGATAGTTAATAAAACATCTCCTCCCCTGCCCACTAGCACCACACTCCAGTACATTCCTCAATCCTGCTCCTGTTATCCCCAATCTTCCCATCTCCTCCATCATATCCTTCCTTTCCGCCCTATATTTATTGCAGTTAATGATACCGTGTTCCACGGTTTCTGGTACCTGACAGATTTCACAAAGACCGGTTGGATGTTTACCTATAAGATGAAGCGTGCTGCGTAAATTGCTGTGTCCTATTCTTAATCTTGATATTACTACCTCCTCTCTTCTGTTTCTTCCCCTCTTTCTTACACTGCCTACTCTATTTTGTATCAGATGTAAATGTCTCCCCCTTCTCTCCTGATCCCAGTACTGCTGCCATTCTTTATTGATATTTCCACACACAATGCCCTTTCCCTCTGACTTTGATAACTTGATATTGATTTCAACACTTCCCTTTTTGACTGCTTCTTTTGCCAACGTATCTGCTCTCTCGTTTCCCGGGATATCTGAATGTGCTGGGACCCACATGAATGTAACATTTTTCCCTTGCCTAACCACTCTTGAATTGGCAAACAAGATTTCATACAGCAGATCCTGGTGATTTCTGGCTGTACCTGCCTTAATACTTGCAATGGCCGACACAGAATCACTACATATTACTATTTTGTTAACCCTACCCTGTTCAGCCCATTCTAATGCCATCAATATGGCAAACAATTCCACAGCATACACACTTAAGCAATCCGATGTTCTCTTGCTAATTCCCACTTGGTAACTAGGCACAGCAACTGCAGCCCCTGTCGCATCTGTCTGCGGATCCTTTGATCCATCTGTAAAAATCTGCACACTGCCTTTATACTTACAGTCCCTATAGTTATAATATTCACTAAGTAAGTCAGCATTCTTATTACTATGCTTAATCTTAAGTAATTCCAAATCTACCCCCACACTTTCTAACTCCCAGACAGGTCTAACAGGCCACACCACAGTTTCGCCAAACTCTTTATCATATACTCCCATATCTCTTGCCACTTGATCTCCTGCCCATCCAAAACTTGCTTTTTCCATCCTCTCCTTCTCCACCATAGAGTTCTTCTTCTGCTTTTTCTTCTTCTTCAGTGTTGTTTACCGGCAGCTTGCATCCTTGAAAGTTGCATTACTACCATCTCTCGGAGTAAGTTAACTTCTACAGCTTATTGACTGTCACACTTTCATTAACAGTCCCGTTCCCCGAAGGTAGTTAATAAAACATCTCCTCCCCTGCCCACTAGCACCACACTCCAGTACATTCCTCAATCCTGCTCCTGTTAGCCCCAATCTTCCCATCTCCTCCATCATATCCTTCCTTTCCGCCCTATATCTATTGCAGTTAATGATAACATGTTCTACAGTTTCTGGTACCTGACAGATTTCACGAAGACCGGTTGGATGTTTACCTATAACATGAAGTGTGCTGCGTAAATTGCTGTGTCCTATTCTTAACCTTGATATTACAACCTCTTCTCTTCTGTTTCCTCTCCTCTTTCCATAGAGTTCTTCTTCTTCTTCTCCCATTCACTACTTCCAGCCACTGCATCTGAGACAAGGGTAAGATCTATGGCAGACTGATTTCCTGTGTTCACCAATTCTGGTTCCTCTCCCATCATTTAAACATATCAACCCTTTTTCTTCCATCAATTCCTCCTCCATCTGTCCCTTACTATTAGCCGTGTCCTATCAGTTTTTGACTTGACCGCCTCTATAGTATTGAACACCCCTGTATTGAACACCCCTGTAATGAAGGTCACCAACTTCTTCTTGTCCAGCCACATCTTTCCACTTGGTAAATGGTAAATGGACTGCATTTATATAGCGCTTTTATCCAAGGCGCTTTACAATTGATGCCTCTCATTCGCCAGAGCAATTAGGGGTTAGGGGTTAGGTGTCCTGCTCAAGGACACTTCGACACGCCCAGGGTGGGGTTTGAACCGGCAACCCTCCGACTGCCAGACAATCGGTCTTACCTCCTGAGCTATGTCGCCCCTACTTCCTGGTTGCTCTGACCTCCCTACACCTGACCTTTCTCCTGCACCTACAACTCCCTTTGTTTCTCCCTTCTGTTTGACCACCTTCACTGCCTCTGCATATGTGATCTTATTTTTCACTTTAACCTGCTGAACCTCTACCTCGCACTTCATTATTGCACAACCCCCATATGCCACACTATGAGCACCCCCACAGTTGCAACATTATGGTTGTACCCCCTCTCCACATTCTCCATACTCATGATCCCCTCCACACTGAGCACACCTCCTCTTTTCCTTACAAAACTTAGCTATGTGGCCAAACTTTTGGCATTTGAAACATCTCAATGGTTTGGGAATATATGCCCTCACAAAATAGCTCAGGAATCCCAGATAGACTCTATCTGGCAACACCTCACCTTCAAACTCCACCAGGACCGTTTCACTATTTTTCCTTTCTATTCCCTTTGTCATCCTTTTAACACTCAAGTTTTCCTGAAGCTCCTCCAACTCAATACTCAGTGGAACACCTGTGATCACTCCTTTACACCCTCTTCTGGCTTTCTGTTCTCCAACTCTCACAATTTTTTCCACCTTGCACTTTCCAGTCATTTTTCATCTGCTTAACTTTGTTCATTTGCTTTTCATCTGTGCACCCTATCAGCAAATTACCATCACTGAATACTCTTGCAGGTTTTATTTCCCCAACCTGATCTTTTAACGATCTTGTCAATTTCAGTGGACTAATTTTCGCAACTCCTCACTCCTCAGCAAATCTTACCACAACATTGTACCTCTCTGAACTTTCATCTCTCACTTTCCCCTCCGTCACTGCCCATCTCTCCTGACTCAGGTCCTGAGCCACCTCCCTTTCTGACTCGCATCACACCTCGTTCCTTATCCCCTCGCTGCTTAGTTTTATCCAACTTCCCTTCCTTTCTCCAATCATCCCCCCCCCCCCCCCCCCCCATCTTCATTCTGTTCCATATCTGACTCTGAGATATTTCCCAGCCCTTTACCTGCCATCGCAGAAAACTGCAGGAGTCTACCCAAAAAGGAAAAGGAACAAAGGGCACCGCTCTGGACCTATACAGGCCGTCGGTCAGGACCCTTTCAAAATAATCAAAAACCTACTTTTATATCCCGCAGTAATTCTGTGACAACAACCCCTATTCTACGGAAACAAAAACTCCAAGATGCAGCTCCGCTAGGACCATCGTCTTTTACAGAGATCCTGGATCGCGAAAAGTTTGGTCAAACTCTCCTCGTTCGACTGCTGTTTTTCCAAGCACTACTCGGAAAAGCCAAGAACTCGGTCGACGCAGCACCACGCACAACCCAAACAGAAACCTGCAAGCCAGGATTAGGCTACATCACAGAGTTCAGTGGGTTAATGTACGTACACAGGAGCTGGAGAGGAGGGCCCAGGCGGTGAAGCCTGGGAAGCAACGGGAAACAGCCTCTACTGCGCATGTTCAGGGCAGGGCCTAGTCGTCACAACACTAACGTTACAACAACATAGCCAGTTATTTTGCGAACATGAGGAATAATTTAATACATTTAAATGTGCCGGATGATTCGTGATGATTTTGCGTTCTAACCTCGATGCGGTAATATTATTTCTACCGCGCCACTACTACAAGGAGTACATATTTTGTATCACAAACTGTCTTTTTGCTTTATTGTATCTAGGCATCTTAGCAACAACCATTGCAGCAAACTAGCAACAAACTAGTTCTAGGATTCTCTTGAATATATCGAAAAATTCCCATTAGTGCATCGAGATACAAACAATCAGAAATACAAAGGACAAGGGTACAGCTCACTCAAAATCAAAGACAAATTTCACTTATTTATTTCTGAGCATGTGATGATCCCAGAAAAGAAAAGGCCTGACAAAGTAAGCTCCGTATAAAATGTGATAAATCTGTCCTACTCTGTGCCACATAAGTGTAACTTAATTGCCCAGCAGGGGCAGTAAATTCAATTATTTTGCTCAATGTTCCCCCAGTTTTAATCCTCACTAGGAGTGAGTAAGTATATGTTTCTGAAGAACATGATTCTGAGAGAAACTCTTGCCGCACAGCGTGCAACCGTATGGTTTCTCCCCGGTGTGGACCCTTTGGTGAGTCTTGAGATTGCACAGATGGGCAAAGCTCTTCCCACACTCGTCACAGATGTGCGGTTTCTCTCCTGTGTGCACACTCTGGTGAGACTTGAGGGTGCACAGTTGGGCAAAGCTCTTCCCACACTCGTCACAGCTGTGCGGTTTCTCTCCTGTGTGGACCCTTGGTGAGTCTTCAGGCTGCTCAGTTTGGCAAAGGTCTTCCCACACTCGTCACAGCTGTGCGGTTTCTCTCCTGTGTGGACCCTCTGATGATGCTTAAGAACATTGAGATAGGCAAATCTCTTATTGCACACTGTGCAGCAGAAGCCTTTCTCTCCCGTGTGAGTAATCTGGTGAGTTTTAAGATTGCTGATCTGGGAGAAGCTTTTACCGCACTGCGCGCAAACGAACGGTTTCTCTCTGGTGTGAACGCGCTGGTGGATCTTAAGGTAGCCTTTGTAGGGAAAGCGTTTTCCACAGTCCGTGCAGACGTGCGGTTTCTTCTCCGTGTGAATGCTCTCGTGAGCCTGGAGGACGTGCCACTGGGAGAAGGTTTTGTCGCACCCTGAGCAGGCGAACGGTTTCTTCCTGCTGTGAATCCGCTGGTGCTTTTCCAGGACGCTGGCGCAAGCGAAAGCTTTGCCGCTCCCCGAACAGCCGAAACGTTTCCCCGTGCCGTGCTGCTCCTCCTCGTGTGTCTGCAGCTCGAGAGCGTCCGGGAACGTCTTCCCGCAGCACGTGCAGATGAACTCCTCCCGTCCCTCGATTCCCCAGTGTCTCTCTGCTTCTGCCGACGTGTTGAAACTCTCCTCGCACGGGGTGCTTCCAGCACGCTGTCCCGGAGAACCCAGAGGGACCGCCATCTCTGCCGAAATGGCATCAGGCGCCCCGCCGGGGCGGCCATTTTGTTTCTGCTCAGGGTGTGACGTTGGGCCCTCGTTCTTCTCCGAGCGCAGCCTCCGAGAAGCTCTGTAATGGCGAGGAGAGAATCGGTCGTTTGACCGCGCACCTCCGGGCTCCGAGCTTCCTCTGTGCTGTCGGATCATTTCCTGAACCTTTTCCGATCTGGTGGCCTTGCTCCACGCGCACTGGACCTCCAGCCCCTCTCCAGATCCTGGCAGGGGGTGTCCAGGGGTGAGAGGCTCCCTGTCGGGCTCCAGCTTCAGTTCGGCTTGCAGCCCCTTCTCTGGGTCTCCTGCAGGGCAGGGCTGCATGTGCAGCTCCCCCTCCTCAAAGAGGGGTCCTACACCACTGTTAGTAGCAGCTGCCCCTGATGTGCCTGCACAAAAATAAACATATATTGAATTCAAAACTGGATTTAATTACTAATTTGACACAACTTGACTGGATTTGGATGGATGAGTTTAGCAACTACAACCAGTAATTACCAATTACAATTATAACCTTATTAATCCCCACAGGAAATTACCACAGGCATTCTCCTCACTGATCTTCTGTTCCAACTGTGATTGGCTCATCTTTGGGTCCTCTTCCAGCCAGTCCTCGCTGAGCAGCACAGATTCAGACCAATCTGCTCCCCGTCTACAGGCTGACAAACAGGAAGTGTGAAGATTCTGTACACCTGTAGGTCTGAACACCAGCAAATCAAAACCTTTAAGAGCAGCGTTTCTTGTTCTGAACCTGCCAATCCCCACCAAAATCCCCACCTGATTTAGACCACTGTTTAATCTCTTTTGCTCTGCCTCAGTGTGGCTTAATGCAACATAAGGTTTCATATTAATTTTCCCATAAATAACCATTATTTAGTTATATAAAATACATAGCTAATTAACGTTGCGCTCACTCTGCGCCCAAGATGATGAGAAACGACTTTGCTGCGATCATTTTCCCAGGCGTCATAAAGGCTCCACTGAGATTTAAACTGGATAGCTGGATTCAGAGTCCAGAGTGCTAACCATTAGGGGTGCAACGGATCACAAAACTCACGGTTCGGACGTAAGGAACTTGAGGAACTTTTGGACATGGTCTTAAATAAAAACAAGATTCAATACATCAATTTTCTGTCACAACCTCAATAAACGGCAAAAGTCCCAGTAGAAGATTGAATTAAATCTTTTAAAGTTATATATTTTCTGAAACGTTACCGATTCCGTTCGACTACTGAGTGAAACCAGGCGATCTGAGCGTATAGTTGCTATATTACGTCAGAAGGATTCAGCCTTGTTGTTTGCTATCTAAACTTCACAGCACACTCAATCCCGTTATCATGATTGTAGCAGTGTGTGTCTATTTTCAAAATCCATTTAAACCATTCACAAATGACCTGGTACTTTGAAGTTATAACGCGGGATGTATCAAGTGTCCAGTGAAAATATTGACCTGGCTATCAGTCAGAATTCTGAGAGAACCAACTGCAATGAGCGCGGCGTAAAATCAAGTAAAGCCGGGCACCCACCGCACGCGTATCGACCGCGAGCGCACTACGCGCGTATTACGCGCGTAACTGAAGCGTAGTTGAAGTACTGTTATTACAACGGCAGCGGGCGACGTCGTCTCCACCAGATGCGAACGCGTCGCGAACCGGCTGCGAAGCTCGCGCGACACAAGCGAACTGAAGCGTAGTTTTTCGCTTCTGTTCTATTTTTTCGGCTTGTCGCGCGTCACGATGGCCTGTTTATACACAGAAATATGCTCTAAAATGCTGGTATACATGCTCTGATTTATATTTCATCCTTATATTAGGCTACTGGGGGTGTGTCCATAGTTCCCTCCCTGATATTTTATAAGCAGCTAAAAAAATACAAAGATTTTTTTTTGTATTGTCCTTGCAGAAAAAAAAACAAAACAAACAACAACAAAAAACTGGAACCAGGGGAAAAGGCAAACTTAGTTTCGCTATCATATTTTGCGGAGGGGGTGGGGTAAATTTGAAAATACACCACAGAACGACGTAGCCAATTGAATGATGTAGAAGTGAATGCACCGAGCAGCGGTTTGTTAGCTCGAGGGTTGGAAGGTAGTTTTTAACCAACCATTGCTCAGTATATTTGACTTCTCCGATGTCTTCGTTCGCCGTGCTTTCAAAAAGGGCTTGCTAATAAAAATCAGATAATCCACAGAGCTTTAAAAATCAGATTATTTAGTGGTCTTGCCGATGAAAATAAACCTATTTTGTAAAGGAAGTTGTCAGCAAGCCATTATTGCACTTGTACTTCAAAGCTTCCGGTGTTCATGGCGTTGTGGTGTTCATATCCCTTCAAGATTAAACTGTAACGCTATCTTTTTGATGATTAGCTGATTTTACTAAATCTGATCCTATAAATGTTTTGACGTGAATGACAAGACAACACGGGAATTCCCAATGGTTGATTACGGATTATTTATTATTATTATTATTATTATTATTATTATTATTATTATCATTATCATTACATATTCTTCATAAAGTTTGCACGCTTGTTAACCAAGCAAATAAATTAATACAGTCTGATATTGATTATTATGTAGGCTACGTCGCGATTTAAGCTTATGGTAATTCTTTAAAGCGTTTACTTTCTCACGTATTTACATGAGTTAACAAAATATTACCAAATTAACAAATTTAAAAAGGTCTCTCACCAAGTATTCACTTGACCCATAATCAACAGTCGTGAACAAACGTGAAATACACGATGTAATCCCACTGCAGACTGCGAGAGCTACTAGGAATATAGAGCTTTAAGCAAGCCTTTGCGCGACACAAACGGAACCAGTGGAGACACGATACGCGCCGCGCCGTGCTGCTTCGCCGTGCTGCTTACGCGACGCTTACGCGACGCGTGCGGTGGGTGCCCGGCGTAAGAGTATGATGTCACTGGATCAGAACCCCACAAATGTAAACAATCGAATGTTCAGTTAAATCTATCGGTTTTCGGTGCAGTCGGAGTCTCGATCTTACATTGATGTAATTTTGGGAAAGTGCGAGCTAAAATGCCACAAAACAGCCAATATATCACATTAATGTTCCACATATGTACAATCGCTATTCACAATACGTTAATTTAAGGCTAAACTGATATTTTAATCACAATACTTAGCCTATGTTAATTTCCGGAAATACATTTTTGGATTGTAGAGGAAAGTTCTTGCCCGTTTGAGAAGTGAAACGTTGTTCACTAGCTAACTATGATTACTATCGCTACGTGATTGTCACAAATTAGCAATTTTGTTCATGTCTCCATGCGCGGCTACAGTTTAGGTTACATTAATCGGATTGTCTAACGTTAGCTAAATGACGTTATGCTAACGTTGCATAGCTAGCTTCATAATAGCCTGTAACGTTAGATGGCAGAGTACATAAATATGGAAATATAAAGTAAATAAAAATATTCACATGCGTTCCAAACCGTAGGGGGGCGATCCGGCGGTTCGCGGATCAGTCACTTTCCGTAACACCCCTACTAACCATTACACCATGGAACCCCTATAATGGTCTTGAGGTGAGGATTTCTGCACCAAAGTCTGCATTTCTGTACGCCAGGCTACGGTAACGACGAATTTCGAAAAAATTATGCCTCATAGCCCCTCATAACACCACCGATATATAATTAAAATCTATTCTAAATCTATTTAACTGTCCATTATAAAATAATTATAAATTGGAGGCCACCAATGTAATGCATGCAAAAATGAGACGGCGAATTTGCGTTAATAAAAATAAGAACAGCAACGTTGATAGCTAACAGAATGTAGATAGCTAGAACGACTGCTTCTCCGTAGTGCTGTGTTCTTGATACCTGACCACAATGCGGTTTACCAGTGAGGCAATGCAAGGCCAATAACAATAACATTATCCAAGTGAGCTTGGTAATGACCACGCCGATATTCACATATGTGCTGACTGAAATCATACAACATAAATAGAAACGAATGCAGGGTCTCTTGAGTTCGACTGGTTTTACCTCGTACTTTATATCCAAGGCAACAGGCGCGTCTTTTTTCATCTCCACGGGGACGTACTGCTCATCTTTGGCCGGACTTGAGCTCAATCGTTCGTCAAAGACTCTCTCTACGGCGACATTTCCTTTCCCTGCAACCTTAGCTATAGAAGGAAAAACACACTATTAATAAACTGCACGTGAACACCACTTTGTCATCTTGCTTCTACATTAGACCTACAACTGAAATATTGCGCTGTACAAGAACTGCATCCACCTCTCAACAAAAATAAAAAACACTGACTCCAAAACACATTTTCACATGCACGCATGCAATAAGGTGTACAACGTACGTCTTTGTGCTTCGAGTTCGTCGCAAATCTGAACTTCAAAAGAGATGTTTAGAGAATTATCCGGCGTTCCCTCTTCTCACCCTCGCAGAGTCCTAAGCTCTCTCTCCATCAGAAGTAACTTAGCTTTTAGCGCCTCGTTCTCTCTTTGGCTTCTGCACATTTCCAGACGTAAGGCAACAGACCCGTCGTCGACTAGTTTCGTAATTTCTGCGACTGCCGTTTTAGATAAAACCTCCATGATAGATGCCACTTGAATCTGAAAAGAAGAACAAGTCGACATTTCTGGCAAATTATAGACACAGCAGTCGCGGGTGAAACTAGTCATGCATGGAACTCTGTGGTGTGAAGACAGCAGCCGCAGCAAGGAAACGACTTCCGGTGTAGGTATCAAGTTGGCGCAAAAATAAAAAATAAAAGACAGATTTTTTTCGCAAGTGTAATGGAATTTCAGCCTTTACTACAAATCTTACTATACTGAAAAAACGATGGATTACATGCTTGAGAACCCCTTCACGTTCCTGGTGATCTAGTGGTAGGAGAGCACCGTGGGTTGGGTTCGATTCCTGGTCAGGGAATGTGTTTTTACCTATGTTACTTAACGTCATCCTCAAGCTGACCTCAAGCTTGGTCTCACTAACAAGAATGACTATCCCAGCCAGTTTAATTAATAAACCTGCTCTTTCTCCACATGTCCCGGCTCTACGCTGCCTTTCAACACTTCAGTGTCCCTGATGAACACCAATCAGAGGAGCCACAGGTAAGTCCTCTGCCAAACTGAGGCAAAGACTGTAGCGCATCCATTTTCACTGTAATACTTTCTCAAGATCCCAAATTTTTCACTCAAATGACACCTTCAACCCAGCTGCCTAAGGATTTGTAAAACTTCCCACTACTGTCCTGATACTGATACCCAAGAAAACGTAGTGCCAAAACTTCTTTGTGTGCCCTTCGATAGCTCAGTTGGTAGAGCGGAGGACTGTAGTTGGACCGTGTTGAAATCCTTAGGTCGCTGGTTCGAATCCGGCTCGAAGGAGAGTTGTTTTTAAAGAGCAGCGATCAGCGTTTCCATGTTCAACGATATCCAAGACAATGGCCGTGCAAAAGACCGGAAACAAACTAGAATGATAACCTGTGGGAACTGCCTGTATGCTGCCTTCTCTGTGTACTTATACTGCAGAACGTCTTTTTACTCTGACGAACATGCACATTTCATTTAGGTGACAGTGTTATTTACGAAAACATTTTATTTGGGCATCAGCAAGTTCCTAAAACCCAGGTTCCACCGAGATTTGAACTCGGATCGCTGGATTCAGAGTCCAGAGTGCTAACCATTACACCATGGAACCCCACGCCTGCCTAAACACATGACAGTGGCAGAGGGAGATCAATAAAACTATTGATACCAACACTAAACTATTTGATTTCTCATTTTAGTGTAATGTTTCGGGTTGATTTTTTTTTTTCAGTGGAGGTTCTCTTTAATATGTCTGTAAATCAACAAGTCTTAACTTTAAAACAACAACCCAGCAACCTAAGGGTTTGTAATATTTCCCACTACTGACGTCCACGCTAGCTATTGAAGGTTGCAAAGAAACCGCATTGGTCATTTTTTCAAATACACTTTTAAATAAATTATTCTGAGCCCACAATGCACAAGACAGAGCAAACTCACCCAGACACTGCACAACGATGGGGCAGGAGTACCCATCACTTTGGTTTAATCAGGACAAATCGTTAATTTCAATGGAGGATGTTAAGGGCAGAAAGATTACACAGCACAGGTTCCACCGAGATTTGAACTCGGATCACTGGATTCAAAGTCCAGAGTGCTAACCGTTACACCATGGAACCCCTACAATGGTTTATGGTGAAACAGGTTTCCTGCACACAAGACTGGATTGGCTTTAATGCAGTATTATGAATCGCTATCAGAATGTCCCCACCGTGCAACTTGCAGGGAATCAACGTGTAGTTCTCCATCAGAACAATCAGCTAGACCCTCACCAGTCTGGCTTCCGATCCAGGCACTCAACAGAGACTGCCCTCCTGGCTGTGACAAAGGAACGCGCCACTGCAAGAGCCTCAAGCCTCTCCTCTGTCCTGATTCTCCTTAACCTGTCTGCAGCATTCGACACGGTCAACCACAAAATACTCCTCTCCACCTTGGCTGAGATGGGCATTGCTGGGACTGCCCTGTCTTGGTTCGCTTCCTATCTTGCAGATAGGTCCTACCAGGTCACCTGGAAGGGGTCTGCCTCTGCTTCTCATCCCCTTTTTACGGGAGTACCGCAGGGATCTGTACTGGTCCTCTGCTATACACCAAATCTCTTGGTTCGGTTGTTAACTCACATGGCTTCTCCTATCATTGTTATGCAGATGGCACGCAGCTCTTTTCTTTCCCCCCCCTCGGCCTCACAGGTCAATAAGATATCTTCCTGCCTGGCTGACATCTCTACCTGGATGGCCAGCCACCACCTGAAGCTCAACCTCAACAAAACTGAGCTGCTCTTCTTCCCATACAAGACCTCCTTACTACGTGAGCTCTCAATCACTGCTCTTTCGGACTGCTGAACATGAATGTGATTACCCATTGTCATCATCCACACCATCGTCATGCAACCACAGAAATATAACCAATAACATTTTTAATAACAGCAGGCTATTAGTAGCAAAATAACGTAGTCAAAATAATAAACTGGAATCAGCATAATCTTCATGTAAGAGTGACATATGCCAGCTGATACTGATACCCAAGAAAACATAGTGCCAAAACTTCTCTGTGTGCCCTTCGATAGCTCAGTTGGTAGAGCGGAGGACTGTAGTTGGACCTTGTTGAAATCCTTAGGTCGCTGGTTCGAATCCGGCTCGAAGGAGGGTTGTTTTTAAAGAGCAGATCAGCGTTTCCATGTTCAACGATATCCAAGACAATGACCGTGCAGAAGACCAGAAACAAACTAGAATGATAACCTGTGGGAACTGCCTGTATGCTGCCTTCTCTGTGTACTTATACTGCAGAATGTCTTTTTACTCTGACGAACATGCACATTTCATTTAGGTGACAGTGTTATTCACGAAAACATTTTATTTGGGCATCAGCAAGTTCCTAAAACCCAGGTTCCACCGAGATTTGAACTCGGATCGCTGGATTCAGAGTCCAGAGTGCTAACCATTACACCATGGAACCCCACGCCTGCCTAAACACATGACAGTGACAGAGGGAGATCAATAAAACTATTGATACCAACAGGAAACTATTTGATTTCTCATTTTAGTGTAATGTTTCGGGTTGATTTTTTCTTTTTTTCAGTGGAGGTTCTCTTTAATATGTCTGTAAATCAACAAGTCTTAACTTTAAAACAACAACCCAGCAACCTAAGGGTTTGTAATATTTCCCACTACTGACGTCCACGCTAGCTATTGAAGGTTGCAAAGAAACCGCATTGGTCATTTTTTCAAATAAATTATTCTGAGCCCACAATGCACAAGACAGAGCAAACTCACCAGACACTGCACAACGATGGGGCAGGAGTACCCATCACACTCACCACTTTGGTTTAATCAGGACAAATCGTTAATTTCAATTTCAAAGTTAATTTCAGGTTCCACCGAGATTTGAACTCGGATCACTGGATTCAAAGTCCAGAGTGCTAACCGTTACACCATGGAACCCCTACAATGGGCATATGGTAAAACAGGTTTTTTTGCACTGAAGACTGGATTGGCTTTAATGCAGCATTATGAGTCGCTATCAGAATGTCCCCACCGTGCAACTTGCAGGGATTCGAAGTGTAGGTCTCCATCAGAACAACCAGCCAGCTCAGTGGTTCTCAACTCGGGCCAGAAAGGGCCGGTGTGGGCGCAGGCTTTTGTTCCAACCAAGCAGTTACACACCGATTCTACTAATCAAGGTCCTTAGTAAAGACTCCAAAGGTTGATTAGTAGAATCAGGTGTGTAACTGCTTGGTTGGAACAAAAGCCTGCACCCACACCGGCCCTTTCTGGCCCGAGTTGAGAACCACTGAGCTAGACCCTCACCAGTCTGGCTTCCGATCCAGGCACTCAACAGAGACTGCGCTCCTGGCTGTGACGGAGGCACTCCCCACTGCAGGAGCCTCACGCCTCTCCTCTGTCCTGATCCTCCTAGACCTGTCTGCAGCATTCAACACGGTCAACCACAAAATACTCCTCTCCACCATGGCTGAGATGGGCATTGCTGGGACTGCCCTGTCTTGGTTCGCTTCCTATCTTGCAGATAGGTCCTACCAGGTCACCTGGAAGGGGTCTGCCTCTGCTTCTCATCCCCTTGTTATGGGAGTATCGCAGGGATCTGTACTGAGTCCTCTGCTGTTCTCCATATACACCAAATCTCTTGGTTCGGTTGTTAACTCACATGGCTTCTCCTATCATTGTTATGCAGATGGCACGCAACTCTTCTTTTCTTTCCCCCCCTCGGCCTCACAGGTCGAGAAGATATCTTCCTACCTGGCTGACATCTCTACCTGGATGGCCAGCCACCACCTGAAGCTCAACCTCAACAAAACTGAGCTGCTCTTCTTCCCATACAAGACCTCCTTACTACGTGAGCTCTCAATCGCTGCTCTTTCGGACTGCTGAACATGAATGTGATTACCCATTGTCATCATCCACACCATCGTCATGCAACCACAGAAATATAACCAATAACATTTTTAATAACAGCAGGCTATTAGTAGCAAAATAACGTAGTCAAAATAATAAACTGGAATCAGCATAATCTTCATGTAAGAGTGACATATGCCAACTTTATTACTTTTAACTATTTATTCATCAGATTAATCACCATTGAACAATGGACACAAGAACATTATAGTAAATAACATTATTGGCAATATTAATTGTAATATCAAAACGACAACATAATCAAAACAATAATGATGGTAGATTCATGTAATCCTAGGTCATGGTTTAATACTCAACGTATTCTGACAAATCGGTTGTGTGTAGGCAACTATCAGTTCAATCAGTTTCTGCATGGATGAGTCAATCACAGCCTCGTACTCGTTCATGCGCAGGTGTGCCCCTGTAAGCAGGTGCGCGCACTGGGAGGTGAAACCATGTGGACCAAACTGGAATGAAATTAATCTTATTATCTTCTTCTGTGGGAAACAGTAATTAGTTTAGTGTGTACAAATGTTAGAGTTTAAAAGTTCTCTCCAAAATAGTATAATTTGGCCAGGGTAAATTCATAGTTTTGAATGGACTTCAATGGGGAAATCTGCTTTTTGGCACCAGAGGCTTACTAATCTGCAACACCTCGAGTGACCACTGGAGTTCATGAGCTTCACAGAGAATGGTGATCCCTGGTCCCCTGGGAAGCTCCAAAACTGAATTTCTCTCCCCTTCCTGTGATGTCATTTCCTTGATGGCCTCGCGGCAGGAAGTCTGCTTGACGCCAGACCGCCCTCAACCCCTCCCGCTGTCCTTCCTAGCAGCTCACCGAGCTCTTCAGTCTTCCCCGATCGCCCAACGGCGACGCCCTTTTACTCACTCACTCACTCACTCACTCACTCACTCACTCACTCACTCTCACTCACTCACTCACTCACTCACTCACTCACTCACTCACTCACTCACTCACTCACTCACTCACTCACTCACTCACTCACACGTTCTCTCGACTTTAACGGTCAGCAGCGGTTCGGTTCCCCCCTTTGCGAGCGGAGCAGAGCGGTGCGCAGGGCGGCCCCCCCGGGAGGCGACGTTAGCGCGAAGGCGCTCAGAACGCGGCGCATATGTACGTCCAGGCATCCGACGACTCGGCGCTCGCTTCCAGGGACGTCGGGGTCAGGTCGACGGCCTCCGCGCCCTTCCTGTTCCGTTCCCGCCTCCTCTTCTGAGCCAGTCGCCACTGGCTCCGCCTCCTCTCCCCCGCTTCGGCGCTCATTGCGCTGATCGGCTGGTGGTCCAGGAGCCCCTGGGCCCTCCTCATCTGATACCTAAAAAATGGGGAAAAAGACAAGACACGATCACAACAACAAGGTATGAAATTCAGATTTAGAGGCTGCGGACTTTGACGCTATTTCCAAGGCGGTGGTTTCCACACTTTTCTCCCCTGAGGCAACCCCAAAATGAACCTTCCCAAATTCATGCGACACCAACGCCCCATCCCCACAGGCCTTGTGCCCAACAGCCTTCAGCTGTGACTATACCGGCGATACACCATAACCTCTCCTGCCTCATTATTATTATTATAGTTGGGCTGTGGTGATGTTCAGCATGTAGTAACCTACATTCACATATTTTAAGAGTCAAATGACAATAATTATTCTTATTATGAATGAAAAAAACAAAAAACCTTTTTCTCCCAAAATGTATCCATGGAAACAATACCTCTCCCTTCTTTTTGCCAATATCTGTGCTCTGGCGATGGGATCGTTGTTAACCCGAGCTCTATAACGTGCAGTCTTCTCTCTGCTGGATGAATGCATCTGTAAAAAAGACAAAAAAAAAAAAAAAAAAAAAGAGAGATAAAAATGCTGAAGTTAGACATGTTGTACAGTGATTAAAAACTAAGGGCAGTTTGGTCAAAAGGATCTTGCTCTGAAGATGGAATTTCCAGGGGACATCGAGCAACAAACCCTAGAAGGATGGGAACCATTTTTCCTGTCACTTCGTAGCAGGCAGAGCACAAGACAGCGACGCACACACACAGCGCTCCACACATACTCAACTGCCCCAATAAGTCAGTTAGTCCCTACAGGACAATGTGCTCCAAAACAGCTGGCTTATTGCGGCAACTGATTTAAGCCAACTACGGCCAAAGTAAGTTCTAAAAACCATACAATGAGATTTGTTGTAGATTTTACAGACCATATTAACTAAGGTTACACTGAAATACTTTGAAAGTCATAAATTGCAGAAGATGCACATTCATCGTTCAAATATTTGATAGCGACACGTTACATTGAGATTAGACAAGTTTCTTTCAAAGGGCGACGTAGCTCAGGATGTAGGTAGTCTGGCAGTCGGAGGGTTGCCGGTTCGATCCCCTGCCCTTTAGCAGACCCTAATTGCTCCCAATGAGCCGATTGGTACCTTGCATGACAGCCTTTCACCGTTGATACGTGAGTGTGAGTGAATGAGAGGCATCAATTGTAAAGCGCTTTGGATAAAATTTACCATCCATTTAATTCAATTGTATTGAGATTGGGGGAGCAGTGATCCTGTCTTAAAAGGAACAGACCGAATAACTTGGCAGCGATAAAGCAAACAGACTTCCCCAAATCCTGAAAAGCCCCTAAATAGTCCTCGATTGCTGGTCCTGGTGGGCCGCAGTTTGTAAAAAGTTGTGCAAGTCACTCTGAACACGAAGCGTCTGCTAAATGCCGTGAGGTCTTGTAACGTGTTCCGCTTTTGTCGTCTCGGCACTCAAACAGGTCGATTGCACGGTTAACTCGCATAAACAGGTTTTGTTTTTTTTTGGGCGTCTGAACCGGTTGCCGATATGAAGGTGAAAACAAAAACCAGAGGACCCCGTGGCCCACCAGGACCAGGAACGAAGACCAGTCCTAAAACACGTTAACACTGTCGGAAAAACCGAGCGCCTCACTGGTGAGAAATAGGCACAGTGAAGCTGAAATTTCTAGTCGCGTCAAAATTGTAATTTTTGCTAAATGCCGACTGACAGTTTAAATAACTTAACTGCCGACCTGTTTTCCCACCTGTGTGAACTTGTAGCTTTGAACAGGGTTGGGTAAATATTTGAGAAATAATAACCTTTCGACTTAGTCAGAGGGTCCTTCGCTGGGGATCTGTACCCTGTCATGGGTACTGTTCCTGAGACAAGGTCCAAAAAAATGGCATTTTCGCACCGATGGAAAATTCAAAATTACAGACGAAAATGTGTTTCCAATGAAGCAATCTTTTTGAAACTGAATGCATTAACCATATTAAAGCATTTAAAAAATATATATATTTTTATATTTCCATAAGCCACCAAGAGTAAATCCACAGCTGTGGGAAGCCCTGGTGCTTGCCACAAGACTCCCAATCAGTTTATTTTGGCAGGGGTGTTGATTTTCGTTTTCAAAAATTTTCTATTTTGTTTTAGTAACAATAGTTATTTTTAAATTTTAGTCGTGCTTTAGAGAGGGGAACTAAGGTCTAATTTTAGTCGCATATTTGAGTTACAATTTAGTCAGATGACTTCTTAGGACACGGTTTAAGCCGTTTGCTCTGATTTGCTCTACTCTATAAGGAGGATCGCACAGTAAATGAACATCATTTTAACTATGCATTAACTCTCCACATAGCACACTGTAAAAGAAGTATCCATTCTATGCCATAAGCATGTGCATAAAAGGAACTGGGTCAATCCAAAAATTCTTTTTTGTCTTGATTTATTTTTTGCACAATTTCTATGCACGTGACACAAAAAATAAAACACTGACTGACGCAGCTTTGAAATCAAACGCCAGTCGTTCCGTACCAGTCTGACAGACAGCTGAACTCTGAAACCGAAACATCGATGCCATTTATGTGCTGTGATGACATCCCATCCTTGCATATCCTTAGCTCCTGCTGAATAGATGCCCTGGACCACAACCGCCAGGTTGTTGTTGGCTTGAGCCTGGGTCGCTTGCCAGGAAACGGTGTCTCGTCTACAGCCTCCTTCGTGTCATCTTCCTCATCATCTTTGTCCAGCTCTTTTTCTTTCGGTGTTGACGATTTGACAAATTCCCCCGATTTCAGGAAAAAAAGCTCTTGGATTTCGCCTTCACTGAGTTTCTGATAAGGGCTTCTCCCGCGACTGCTGGGTCAAGAAAACACAGGCGGGAACTTGCCATCACCGGGACTCAAATCTTAACTGGGGCAAACCTCAAACTCGTATCATCACCATCTCTCTAATTCTGGGCAAAGTCTTCCCTTTTGGCATGTTGTCTCCATAACACTGTTCTATCCTAAATGTGGATGATCTTGCCCAGAATTTGAGAAACGCCAACTTCGGCCCCCGCGACCAGGTTGCTCCCGTCATCAGTGATCACAGTTAGAGAATCTTCTCTTTCGATATTCCCCATTATTCAACACAATGGTCAACACACACCATGACAGAGTTAACAGTGTGTGGAGTTGTCATCTTCTCCAGACTCTGCTTTTGTTCAGCTCTGTAGCAAGCACTGACGGCGATGAAAGATGCAATCGGTCTCTTGGCTTGTCCAAATGTCCAGACAAGCAGTTAGTTTACATAGTTTACAGGCATTTAGCAGATGCTCTTATCCAGAGCGACTTACATTGTATCCAATTATACAGCTGGATATACTGTATACTGAAGCAATGCAGGTTAAGTACCTTGCTCAAGGGTACAACGGCAGTGTCCTACCGGGGAATCGAACCTTCGACGAGACCAACTCCTTAGCCATTATACTACACTTCCGCAGTTACTCTGCTTGCTGCTGCAAGTCGGTCTTTAAATCTTTTGCTTTCGTCATCATAAAACCTCTCCACAAGCTTGTCGATTTCGGTTTTCTTCCTTGTGGTTAGTCTTGTCAGCAGCCTCCATCATCTGTACATCATCTTCATCACCACCACCACCGTGGTAGCTGGCAGGCCAGTGCGCCCCATCCACAGGGCTACAGTCCTCTCGTTAGCCTGCTGCTCTTTAGCATCTGAGCGGTACTTTGATAACGCGCAAAACACACCTGGATTGGCTGCTGGCTGCTTCTCCGTTGCAGGACTGATTTCGTTTTTGTGGTCGCCTTTTCTGGAATCTGAAAGATAAAAATATTTTAGATTACAATTTTTACTGCCTTTTCAATTGACGCCAGCCCAGCAAAGTAGAAATTTATCACCAGCCGAACCATTATAACTGGATTTTCACTGCCATACCAGGTGAACAACCACCATTTAAGATTATTCCACAAATTATTGCCGTAAATCTTAAGTTCACACGGCATAGCCAGCGTGTTAGCTGGTCTAGAGCCAATGTTACTTGTTCAATGTTTGAAGCAAGCAGAGCCAACAGTTTTACTGGCACAATGTCATAAGCTACCCTGACGGTAATGCTCATCGGCACAAACTAATAAGCGTGAAAGTTGACATTTACCTTGGCGTAGACTTCTGGGTGACGTGTCCTGAGGTGTCTACCCTGACGGTAATGCTCATCGGCACAAACTAATAAGCGTGAAAGTTGACATTTACCTTGGCGTAGACTTCTGGGTGACGTGTCCTGAGGTGTCTTTTTAAATTGGTGGTGATTTTTCCCTCGTATCCGATGTCCGCACGTCTTCTGTCCCACAGCCACGAGACACTCGGTTTTCTGCTCAGTCATGTCGAAACTGAAGTGTGTCCATATGTCGCCTCTCCTCTTCCTCCCGGCTGCTTGACCGAGCGGCAGCCGGGAGGCCATCTTCTTCTATCCAGCACGCGTGTGCAAAGCAACATTGGGCCATGAGTGAAGAGAAGCGAGAGTTCAAGATTCAGGAAGACCGTCAACTCTTGGCGAATGACAAACTTGCATTGACACGGCTAGGATTGTGAGATAGACGCACAAAGTTGATTGGGTAAAGGGCGGAAAAATGTTTTGCGGAAAGCGCACCTCCAACTGGGGGGGGTTCTCGTGATTCAGATGGTCATTTCAACGTCACTGACATTTTTACTCTGTTTTTACCCCGCTAGGACTAAGTAAAACGATTTGGGCACAGTGTTCATTGTTTATGAGCCAGTTTTTTAACGTCACAAATCCTTGATAAAAACTTAATCAGAATTTTTGTGGAGAAATTTAACACGATAAATTGGAACCTTTCAACTTTAAGGGCAGGGAGGCTGGCCTCACTAAGACCATGGTGCTGGGCAACTGGTAGGTTGACAGAATCTGTGCTCGGATCAAAAGATGCCCATTTCCAGGGTTTACAGTGAATGTTAGCAGAAAAGACGTTTATAAGGTACGTGCCAGAGCTCGACAGTCTGAGCTCACAGCTTCGTTTACATTCAATGACTGTCTGCACTACTTCCAGAAGCACTTGAGCGCTCCAACACCTGGAACAAAAACTGTGCAGACAGGCGTGTTAGCGTACCTTGTTTCCAGAAGTCCAGTGCAGCTCATCAGGGAAGTCCAGATCCACCTGTAATGAATTGCTGTTGATCAGAGGGAGGTCATACAGGGGGGCTAGCTAATCCAATCAAATCAAACTCAATCAATAAAACCACACCAGAGAACACTCTGGTCTCATTATTTTACGAGATGTGCTTCAACTGAGAGGTTGAGATGTGGGTCAATGACAAATGACAAAGCTTCTAAAAAGGTGTTTTTAAAAAGTTTTTTTAAAAATGGATGTAATGCATATTTTTGTGTTTAAACAAGTCTCGTTTCTTAAATAACATTTCAAAAGTGTTTAAATTCATTTTTGACTGTATTTTTAACTTCACCGCCCAAGAAATGTCAGGTGGCGCAACCAAATATTTGTAAAAATACATACATTTTCCTACAATTTATTCTAAGTGAAATCTTTGGCAAGTATCCCTTAGAGTGTCTAGCGCCTAGCACGTTATTATTTTGTGGTTGTGTTTTGTATTTACAGTAATTTAAGATTATTACATTCTAGTGGCCAGGTATTTATTAGTATCTTTAGCACTCAATTTTACATTTAAAGACAGAAAAATGATTATACAAATATACAAATGAATGCATGCAATACAATAGCTATTCACATCATAGTTATTTGTTCACTTTAACCTATTATTTATTGGTTTAAATGAATATTTTACCTGGTCGCACCACCTGACGATTATCAGTTGTGCAACTTTGACAACATTAGTAATGACAGGAAATATGCTGAATAATTGCATTTTTATTTCAAATACAAAAAAGTGTTTTAGTCAACAGTCTATTGTAAAAGTAGCAAATTGATCAAAAACAGGATACATCACAAGATCACATTCAGTACATAGCCACTGGAATAGGCTAAAGTGCAGTAGATTGATTAGATACACTGTAATGGATTGTGATTGAACAACAACTAAGTCATGTTTTAGTTTGATATACTTAAAAAGAAACATCAGCTTAAGTCCACTGAAAATTTTAATTTCAAATATCCAAATGCAATTCAATTTAAAAAAATTAAATGCATAGCAACTGGAATGCAACACGACATAACTACATATAAATATAAATGGATTGTGATGTAACAACAATGAAGTCATGTTTGACAAATATTTTGAAATGTTAGTTCAACACTGGTAGAGGGCTAATATCCCATTTCAGTATCCCATTTCATTGACTCAGGTGTGAAATTCAAGATTTCCTCCATAGTCCTTTTCCTTTCCCTGTGCTTTCTCTGGGCTTGCTTCCACTGCTGCCTCACTTTTTCCTTTTCTGTTCTGGACAACTGGCAGATGGGGGGTTTCACAATTTTTCCCTCTCTCTTCCTCCTCTGATAACTATAAAACATGAGAACAAACAAACTGGCACATTCTCATTTAAAAATCTGAAAGGTCTGACTTAATGTATAAAAGTAATAACTGCAAAATGAACTGTTATCCAGACTTGCATTATAGTTTATCAGGATATATTACCTCTCTTTTCTTTTTGCAAGATATGCCTCTCTTGCAGCCGGATCATTTTTAATGCGCTCCCTGTGTCGTGCTGATTTTTCTTTACTTGATAGTGGCATCTAAAATTATTAAAAATTATAATCATGAAAAAGGTTTGAAAGTGTATAACGTCTTTAACTTAAAACTAATAAACATTTTAGAAATGTAATAGATAATCTTGGAGCTTTAAATAACATTATTTTTCATATAGTGACATTCCTTGCAGTTGCGCCACCTGACTTTTGCAACTAATTTCAAATTAATACAGGCGTCTACTTGGATGCCTGTATTAGCTTTTACCTTTGCTATCAAGTTCTCACATATACTTTTTAAATAAAGAGTTTTATGATAAAATAACATTTTCCTAGTTTTACATTGGTTGTACCGTCTCACATGGAAAGTGTACCAGCCTACCTACGAGTTGAAAGTAGCTATTTGTATCAATATTAAAGAGAGATCGACAAACCTTTTCACGCAGTCATAAAGGTCACTTTTGGTCCTCTTGATGATGTAATATTCTGTTTACTGTTATTACCTCTTCACTTCACAATAAATGTTTGTGTCACCCTGACATTTGAGAACATACAAATTCCTGGGCAAAAGTCTTTCAATTATCTCAACAGCTTTAAAACTATTGGTTTATTTGAAAGGTTTCAGACATAAAATCATGCCATAGTATTTTATTTTGAATTTATTATCATTAAAATGCCATTTTTAATAGTTTTCTTAGTCTGTTCATTTGCATGCCTGACATTTTGGGGGTTTGAGATGCCAAAACATAAAATATTATATATTATTTGAATGTACTGAAAATGTATTCAAACTAAATAGGTTTTATAGAATAAAGTGATACATGTCATGAATTAAATTATTTTAAAAGAAAATAATGCACTCGGACACAAAAATATGCATGTCATGTCATTGACCCATGTTTCAATCAGGTTCAGTTAAGTTGCATATATTTTTCAACAACATATAGTGACTCAAAACGTAGTCCACAAATTGGTAGTGAACACAATTGAAGAGTTTCAAGCAAGAGAGGAAGAAACTAAATTAAAATAACTGTTCTTATATTATTAATTTAAGCTGAAATCTGCTCAGGTGACTGAGCAGTCCATGGAGCTGAGTATCTGGTGGGTCTATAGGATCTGTGGTTGCCTGTCTGCCAAACTGACTGCCATCCACCTACCTGCATTTCTCTTTGCGTGCCCCGCCCACCACGCCGTCCACGTTTCTGCCGAACCGTTCCCAGGCGGGACGCTTCGCTCCACACGCACTGCACCTTCATCAGGGGGGGAGGGGGGGTGAGAGGCTGGCCCTCCGGGTCCTGTTTGGGTTCGACCAGCAGCCCCTTCTCTGGGTCTCCTGCAGGCCAGGGCTGTCTGTGCAGCTCCTTCTCCTCACAGAGGGGTCCTTCTCCAACTACAGCAACAGCTGCGGCTGCCCGTGATGTGCCTGTGCAAAACATTCCCATTAAATCAACCACAGTATTTACATTACAGCACATTTACATGATCCTCTGTCTATAGTAAAATGGCATCGGAAACTCTGGTCACCAAATGAAACGCTCCGTGGTTGAGAAGCAGAGAAAACGGGAGCAACACAGGAGCAGAGCATCTGTATTCACATTTTGCATTCATCATTACAATAAAGTATCAATAAGCTACCTGCACATACCAACGTAACAGGTACATGTAACTATGCTGTATCGCCATGATGACCAATACAAGGTGAAAGTTTTGAGAAGTCTAGAACAGGGGTTATTTCCTTGTCAATTCTGCCATAGATCACACCACTTAAGTGACTGGCTTGATAGCCTTAGCAACTATAACCGATGATTACGAATTGCAAATTAACATTATTAATCCCTACAGGATATTACCACAGGCGTTCTCCTCACTGATCTTCTGTTCCGCCTGTGATTGGCTCCTCTCTGGGTCCACATTCAGCCAACCCCCGCCGAGAAGCACAGATTCAGACCAATCCCCGTCTACAGGCTGACAAACAGGAAGTGTGAAGATCCTGCGCATCTGAAGCTCTGAACGTTGGCAAACGGCCAGCTATCCAAGCCTTTAGCAAAGACTCTAAACCACAGTTTCGAAGGTCTTACTCTACAGAAAGGAACAAGAAATGTGCTCATGCGCAGTGTTACCAATGCGGGAAATAAAACTTTTAAAAATGCATTTACTCTTCTTTCACAGCCATTTAGCTAGCTTCTCAGTGCAAACACTGGAACTAGGCTTGTAAATAAAATAGTGCACTGTACAACCCGCTAGCAGTTTCACCCCCACAGTGAGTGAAGGGGCAGGTTCTGGTTACATCAAGTTGAGCCGCGTTTCCACCTCAGGAACTTTACCCCAGAACTAGGAACCTTTTGAGGAACTCAGTGTGTTTCGGCCGCAGGAACTAGGGTCTAAATTTAGGGGGGGGACTTTATTTTACCCCCTGCTCGGGGGGGGGGGGGGGGGGGGGGGGGGGGGAGTAGCCTACTTTCCAAAAGTACCGAACCTTTGGGGTGGGGCGCAAGCGCTGGAAATTTCCGATTGGTCGACTACTTGCAGTGTTTTATTTCAACCGCCATTTTAAAAAATCTGCAGCCGCAAACCGATTTATTTTCATAACTTGAAATCAAACTTGTATGTTATGCGGCGCAGTAGCCTACTTTTGGTTATAGCCTGCCAACGTCTTGGAATTATAACGTGTGCTCTTCTTTTCTTGCTTTAGTATTCGTTTTATAAAATGCTAAGCATTCGTGCTGGGACAGCATATTAAGTACCAAAACATTCAAACGGTTTAATTCGGTTGCTAAATATTTTCTTCCGGATTTTCTTTGTTAGCCCGTTGTAATTCACTCAAAACGTTTGATACAGTTATGTGAGGTACGCGGTAGTTCTGCGTAATTTACATTGGCAATACAGTAAAAGCAAACTGGAAATCACCTTCCGCACTTTTTGTCAGGGTAAAATAACCGGTTAATTCTAGTAATCTTCCCTTTTGCTTTTTCAGACTGCCGTAATTTTACTCTGCCATTCTTCAATTCCACAAAAAGACCAGGAAGACTATGGACTAATTTATGGTGCATGGTTGAAACTGGCCCCTGGGCGGTGGCTACCTGAACATACCTCGCGTTTGATGAGCGTTGACTGTAAACGAGCATCTTCCGTTTTCATTGAAACTGAACCACAGTTTTCAAACTGCTCCCCCGTGACTCTCTCAGTGGAAAGATCTGCATTCTCTGGAAAGACAACAGAGACAACTCAAACCTTGAATTTCTGCAAAAGTATCGATACACTCCATTACCCAAGACAGCAGATTAATTTGTGGTGTCGTCACTGAACTAACAACTTTAAACTACCTAGCACACACACATACCATTAAAAGTAGTGAAGGAATTATTATTTTTATCCCCCACACGCAACGGAACTGGTTTTCGGTAAAGAGACTTACGTCTTGGTACCTCCCTGAATTCGTCGCAAACCTGAACTTCAAAGGAATGTTGAGAGAATTATCTGGCGTTCCCTCTCCGTATCCTCGCAGAGTCCTAAGCTCTCTCTCCATCAGCAGTAACTTCCTTTTTAGCGCTTCGTTCTCTCTTTGGCTTCTGCACATTTCCAAACGTAAGGCAGAAGACCCGTCGTCAACTAGTTTGGTGATTTCTGCTACGGCTGTTTTAGCCAATACCTCCAGGATAGAGGCCAGCTGAGTCTGAAAAGAAACGCAGTTCGACATCTTACAGATATGAAAATACTCCTTCGATATTGTCTCGGATATGACGCGGAGGTGACGACTCTACTGGCAATAAAACAAGCACGCTGGACTCGTCCAGAAAACTCCCATTCCACACGAACCGACCTCTTTCTGCATGCAAAAGCAGGACTCACACAACTGTTCCGTGAGGACGACAAATCGACGAGTTTCTTTTTCCGGTGGCTTTGAGAGTGACCAATTCAAAATAAAAGTCTGTAATTAGTATGATTTTATATTCTATTTTCGATTCGAAAGGAAAGTAAAAAATTAAATTAAAAAAGTGACCAAATTAGTCCTCTGATTACCTACAGACTAGATAGTATCTAACACCGTATAAAACCTAGTCTTGAAAATCCCCAGAGTTTCTGCCTCGACTATGTGACCTGGCAGGCTATTCCACACATTGACTACTCTCTACGTGAAAAAATCTTCCTAATGTCTGTATGGAATTTACCTTTTGCAAATTTCCTTTTATGTCCCCTCGTTCTACTAACAGAACTCAACCCGAATAATCTCTTGTAGTTCACTTTGTTGACCAGCTGTTACATCTCAAAGGTTGTTTTTAATGAGCCACTTTTAATATATTGACCGATTACACTGAAATCACTTTGCAGATACATTTATAAATAATATGTGCTAAGTTTGCTGAACAAACCAACAATTAATATTGTAAACAAAGTCAAATGGGGCTACACAACTAAACCTATCTGTACACAGCTATACCTATAACAGTAGTTTCTCAAAAGGAAATCCAAAGAGAAAGAGTGAAGGATACCTTCTGCTAAACTAAGGATCGGTTTCTGCTGTCTTGACCACCATGGGAAGCTCCTTCTACAACCAGGGCTCCACAACTGCAGGGAACCTCCAAATGAATTTGGATTCAGAAGTGAACTAAGGGCTGAAAAACAGTGGTGGCCAACACTGTTCCCAGAGATATACCATCTTGCATTTTTCATTTAAAGTTCAATTTGGCACACCTGAATCTCCTAATTAGCAACTCAACGAGATCTCAGGGTGTGCTTTGTTAGGGCAAATGCGCTTCAAAGAATGGTGGATAGGAATGCAGTCAAATTCACATGGCACACGGTGGGGTTCACAGTGTCACTGATGATGTAATGCTGTTTGGGTATTGGCTGGATGGGAATGTGGTCATAAGGCACATGGCACAGTGTGAGGTTCTTTGTGTCACTGATGATGTAATGCTGTTTGGGTACTGGCTGGATGGGAATGTGGTCATAAGGCACATGGCACAGTGTGAAGTTCTTTGTGTCACTGATGATGTAATGCTGTTTGGGTATTGGCTGGATGGGAATGTGGTCATAAGGCACATGGCACAGTGTGAGGTTCTTTGTGTCACTGATGATGTAATGCTGTTTGGGTATTGGCTGGATGGGAATGTGGTCATAAGGCACATGGCACAGTGTGAGGTTCTTTGTGTCACTGATGATGTAATGCTGTTTGGGTATTGGCTGGATGGGAATGTGGTCATAAGGCACATGGCACAGTGTGAGGTTCTTTGTGTCACTGATGATGTAATGCTGTTTGGGTATTGGCTGGATGGGAATGTGGTCATAAGGCACATGGCACAGTGTGAGGTTCTTTGTGTCACTGATGATGTAATGCTGTTTGGGTATTGGCTGGATGGGAATGTGGTCATAAGGCACATGGCACAGTGTGAGGTTCTTTGTGTCACTGATGATGTAATGCTGTTTGGGTATTGGCTGGATGAGAATGTGGTCATAAGGCACATGGCACAGTGTGAGGTTCTTTGTGTCACTGATGATGTAATGCTGTTTGGGTATTGGCTGGATGGGAATGTGGTCATAAGGCACATGGCACAGTGTGAGGTTCTTTGTGTCACTGATGATGTAATGCTGTTTGGGTAGTGGTTGGATGGGAATGCAGTCATAAGGCACAGTGTGGGGTTCACTGTGTCACTGATGATGTAATGCCATTTGAGCTGGACCTCCCAGAGTAGAGCTGTAGGGCCAAAGCTAGTACACCATACCTGCCTGCCAGTCTTTAGACCTCGTCTTCTCCACACTGAACTTATTTTGCTTTTATGAGCCTGCTTTCTGAGAAACCATGCTGTCATAAAGCATGCCAAAGCTCTTTAACTTCAACCCAGTTCTGTAGCAGCGAACATAATATTTTTCACCTCGGAGAGTAAGTTTGCTACCTGTGATGTCAGTAAGTGCTGACATAATTACACGGACCCTTTAATGAGGAAGAAAAGAAAAGAGAGAAAGCCATACATCAATGAATGGGAGTGTAATTACATACTTTAAACTATTAGCCTTAATAACATAGGGATTTGGGCAGAGCCTTTTCTGCTGAATCCAACAGCCGTTTAGGAAATTAAGCCAGAACAACTGGTTGGAGCAAAAACCAGCACATGCACCTCCCGGAGTTATCCGCTAATAAGCTGCTTATTGCAATGAGTGCAGGCCACCACTAGAGGTCAGTATTTCTCTGAGTATTACTCTCAGAGCCCACAGCAGCTGGTGGAGAGCTCCAGCTCTAAGTGTTTCCTTTCATTTGCTTTGCAGGAGACAGCTGAGGGTCTTGCAGGTCCCCACCTGTGCAAGCCATTCTAAACGGACCATCTGTTCCTGTTAAACCCCACCTCTACGGCCAGAGAAAGACTACTTCTACCACTAAAAAAATGTTCAATAGGGGGAAAAAAAATCACTGAAATGTCGGACTGCAGGTGGTGGCAAAAAGAGATTAAGTGTCTGCCAAGAACTACTATTCCAGACCACAGACCGCAGCTCACAGTCCACTCCTGACACCTCGAGGATACTCAAAGGGAGAAGCCAACGGTGAATAAAGCATGGAGCTTCTGAACAGGTGTTTACAGAGCAGCTTCCTCACCAGCTCAGAGCCAGGATGCTGAGCAATTGCAGCTCAGCAATACAGGATTAGCATAGTTATTGGTAAGATGATGATGATGATGATGATGATGAAGACACTGGTGAAGATGAAGTTTTTGGTGATGCTGACAAAGACTACGCTGATGAGGATGAATATGAGGAAGAGCCTGCAGCCCAACGTCGCTTTGGGGGACAGTGCTACATGGACACCTACACTGCAGGGCTGCCCACCAGCTCAGCGATTTACTGTTCCAGAGGTGGAGGCCATTCCGCGGCTCCAGTTAAATACAATTTATGTCCGATTTAAACTGAGCAATTACATAAACTGTAATAAAAAATTTAGAAGATCGTTCACAAAAATAATTACAATTTTGAGCTTGAGCCACATGCACTTAACATAAAATAAGTGCCCGTGGGTTTTTGCATGGCTGTTGCGTCAGTTACAGGTAGGGAGAGTTCCACTTGTCAAAATAGTACTGGTCTTTGTTGCAAAGTACAATTTTTTCTTCTTCCTCAAATGCAAGACAGGAGACAGGCCAACCAACACAACTGGTCATTTTTAATTTGTAAAATAATAAATTTCGGATGAAAATAAAAGAAGCAAAGAGACTATAATTCTTTTAAAATGCTGGTGTACATCCAGATTATTGACTAGGTGTTCAAAGTCCCTAAAGGTAGAGGCAAGCCCATTAAGTGCAGCTCCGGAGAGTGAAAACCCCTGCGCCAGCACAATTCCGCACTGGATGATTGACGGTCACAGTGACAGGAGAGCAGTTGCAAGTTCAGTGTGTTTGACAGAAAGCACACAAGGTGACCTGGAACAAGTTTGAACAAGATGAGTCTTCAGGCCCGCCGTGGCCTGAAGACTCATCTCTTCAGACTATACCTAGATTAACCACCACCATTCTGTATATTTCACTCTTTAATTAAAAAAAAAAAAAAAAAAAGAAAGAAAACCCCCCCCCCCCCCCCCCCCCCCCCCCCCCCCCCCCCCCCCCCCCTTTTTTCATGTCACTTGTGTTTGTCTTTGTCCTAATACTGTAGCTTACTCTTCTGCCTAGTTGGCTTTGCAGAGGTTAGGTTAGAATAGTGTTCACTGTGAGAAATAGCTGTACAAAATAAGTATTATACCTTTCTGAACTTGTGTTCAGCAGTTGCCTACGACCATGATATGCACTTTTTGTACGTCGCTTTGGATAAAAGCGTCTGCGAAATAAAAATGTAATAATAATAATACAAGTTTCCTTACACCTATATCTACAGTGACTTAAATAAGCTTTTCAAGCTGTCTGGCGTGGACATGTAACTGACACGTAACAGGTATTTAACTGGAATAGTAGGTTTATTGGAATGTTCTTTTTTTTTTTTTTCAATTCCAAAAAAGTCAGCATTCTACAACTCCTCTGTTTTCAGTTATCAGCAGTGATTGTTACATCAGCATTAGAATGTTCAGTAAAGAACATCGTAATCACATGTTTGTGATTTCACACCTTAAAGGGTTCAAATATACAGTATATGCTGCATGATAATATATCTCTACTTATTCTTTTTTTTCTTCCAGGCCAAATATATTTCAGAATGATGAGGCCCTTAATTTGCATAACTAAGAGTCACAGACAATCACAACACTTATCAGGGCTGAGCTGAGAAGGTAGAGTGAAAGGAGTTTTTTTTTTTCAATTTTCTACTTTTTTTCCAAACAATATTCCAATGAGAAGTGTTAAAAGCTGAAAAAATCTGAAAAAATTTATTTTAGACAGTCTCAAAATGCTTATGTCATCTTTACAGGTAACAGATGGTCCTATAATGAAATGCTCCTAGTGAATAAAAAGTACAAAGCAAAATGTAAATTAAACTCTGATAGAGTTGACTCACATAAACACCGCGAGTTGATTTAACACTGGCAGAGCTGAGTTAACCCTATGAATATGGCTGCCTACCCTCAGCGGTGGAGCACTCCCATAAATTATCCGCACCGTAGAGAGCTGAAGAAAGGCTAGAAGAGGAATTTGATTTACATTTTTACATTACAGGAAAGGGAGCCGTTCACATTTTAGTGCGATAATTAATTTAGCCTTTTGGCATCTGAACTGGGTGGAGGCGAACGGGATCCAATCTGACCTATCCCAGCATGCACTGGGAAAGCATCCCTCATCAGGAAGGAGTGCTGGCAGGCTGCTGCCACGGTTTCATGGCTGGGGTAAATTACAGAAGAAGAGAAGAGATGGAAACAGCACAAGCCTTCCAGGACACCAGCATTTTAAACAAAATCCAGCTGCAGGCCTTACACACACACACACACACACACACACACGTGTGTGTGTGCTTCAGACATATCCCCGCAGATTGTAAACTGAAACCCGGCTGTGTGCTGCTTACTACTGAATGGAGTAAACATGCACACAATATCCACACAGCCTCTCACGGTCTCTCCAGCACAAGGAGACCAGTCAACGACCCATTCTTCAGTTCCTCCTTCTCATTGTTGCTTAAAATCCTGTGGAAGGAAAGAAAATGTAAAAAAAAAAAAAAAACACTGCAAGGGATTTTAAAATGTAAATGTGAAATTCTTGTGAAAGAAAACATGCAGAATAGCGCAGCTTTGATTACGTCTGTACAGAAGAGTGCTCCACAGCAGGCCCCAAATTAGCCCTGCAACAAGAAGGCCTGTCACTCACGCTTTTACCCAAATGACATCGCTGCCTAGCTTCTTTCATAACGCCAAAACCGCTATGTTTTTGTTCAGAAACAGAAAGAGAGCGAAGATATTTTTTGGGTATCACTGAAAAATGACAGTATTGCTGCAGATACACCCCCTCAACCCCAACCCCCCAACCCCCTCAACCCCCTCCTCCACAATCACCTCCCCCCCTCCTCCTCCCGCCCGCCCGCCCGCCCGCCCGCCATCCCCACCCCCTCTCCCACAGAAACACCCCCCCCCCCTCCCCGAGCTGTGATCACAAGAGAATGCCTCAGTAGTCCACGTTCAAGTGACCTAACTACATGGCGTGGAGAGCACACCCTAACTAAACACTCCAGTGCCTCGTTACCCTGAAGCCATTCCTGGTTCCCATGACAACCTGGTGTGTCAGTTTGACAAGCTCTCAAGTTGCGCAAAACGCCAAAGCAACATTTCTCACATGACTGTCATGCCTCTGTGGGCCACATTCTTTGACTGGATCCAAATACCGCTATATGCAGTAAAGTTTCCCTTCAGCGATGTAACGTGTTGCACCTGTAACAATGGTTCCATGGTGTAATGGTTAGCACTCTGGACTCTGAATCCAGCGATCCGAGTTCAAATCTCGGTGGAACCTAAACTTTAAGATACTTGCATAAACAGAGCCTCCAATTTAGCCAACTCACTGCCTGGGGAAAAAAAAGTTCAATCACTGTAGTTATGACAACAGTCACCTAGACTGGCCAGAAGCATGCCTCAACAGACTCGGTCGTAAATGACAAAGTTCTGCCCTGGGGGGGGAAGACGGACGTTTCCAGGGTATAATTATCTAATGGTGAGGAGTAGGACAGCTGAGCTTTCCTGTCCAATGTTTTTTTTAAAATGTGAACTTCACAGCTCACAATGCTAAATAACCTCCATTCTTGCACGTGGCAACACTTTTCAAACAAAAAAATGAGTAGTCAAACGTTTTGACTTTTAAAAAAACCAGAATCATTTATCATTCCAAATGCATGATGACAATTTCTTAATTAACAAAAGCATGGTGAAAAGAAGAATTTGCCATTTTTTATTCTCAGAATTATAGAAATATTCTCAAGTGTGTAATTCCCAAGATCCTCGGGATTAATCTTCCTCTTATTTGCGATTACTTCAATGTTGTAGTAATGAAAAAGGCAGTCACGCAAGCATAATGCAGCTACAGGAACCTGCGAAGGGAAAAGTTGCTGACCTAATTTACCCAAAGTAGACGATTCCAATTTTCTTAAATTACCGAGATCTAATTCTTTCAAAATATTTTTTTTGAAAAGATACTCGTTTTGGTTCCAGCTACCAGTGTAACCAAGTTACCAACAAAAACATCCTTTCAGTTTGTGTATGTTATGATTGTGCACAGTAAGCAGAATCATATAGAGTATCAGGTCATGAGTATCAGAATATTAGGTAATTCTATGTTTTTTGTGTGAATTGTTTGTGTTGATTGGTGTGTGTTGCTTGTTGTTGATGTTTGTATTTACTGCTGGCTGTGCAACAAATTGCCCCTCGGGGATAATAAAGATTACCTTACCTTACCTTATGTTGCCTTAATTCATCTGTACAGGGTACGTGGCCTTATGTGGCTTTTTAGCCTACATTAGTCCCTGACCCAGTTATTCTGTTCAGGATGTTTTTATCCATTTTCTGCCTCTTTGAAATATTTGCCTGGGACAGAAAATAGAATATTTTTTTAAATGGGTCACAGTCTTTGAAATATTAAAGTAGTGTGATTTAGGACCAGCCAAATACAAAATGATGATAATAATGAAAATAAATGCAAAATGCAAAAATCCAATAATGGAATATTCAGTGTCATAGTGATTTACACAATTGACAGAAATTTGAATTTTTCCCATAAAATATTGAACCGAAAATCCGATAAGCTTTTGCGTCTGTGATTCTACGAGAGAGAGCGTTAACGGAGACATCACTGCGCATTACTTTTTTTTCTCTTGACGCGTAGATTAACCTGGTGGTTCCCCCACTAAGCCCGCGTGTACTCTAACAACAGTCAGCCAGAATTAGAATCTAAGCGCGTGTACTCAGAGTTTTTTTCTTAAAACAGCCCGGGAAAATAACCAGGAGTATTTCCACCGCTATGATGATGTAGAACAACAGGGCAGGTAAATTTGCCGTGTGAAAACAGAGGAGTTGTGGCAGGGCGGGAACTCAGGCAAGCAACATTCATCAAACGCTCCGGCGACCAGCGCCACCGCCGCCTACGGCCATTTCCGCGCGAAGCCTCCTAACGAAGACAAACCTCACCGCGAGGCCCTGGGGCAAAGGGCCTTGTGCGACTGACCAGCCGTGGAAGAGCTGGCTAAAATAAATATCTCGCCAGCGGCGCGGAATACCGATTTTCCAGGAATGCGGAGCTATCTGCATTTGCAGAGGCATGACGGGCGATTTATTTTGTTTTAGTGAAGTGGCACAATCAATAAGATTACGTTTGAGTAGATAAAGATAAAACTTAAGCCATCTTTTGGAAAAAAGGTAATTATTCTGAACCGATGGGAGTGCTGATACAAAAGCCTTCTGCTTGCAGTGTTATTTGAAGGTTCTACGAGAAAAAAACAGTAGTTTCATTTTCAATTGCCGTAGTTGGAGCATGAAATGAACTTGTGGTTTTGTGGAAAAAGGAAATTACTTTGTGAAAAAGAAGAGCGGGAGATTCCTGATTGATTCACCGGGTAAAGGCACACGCTGGCAGGACCTTGGATTACACTGCGTTGCATTACATTAGCCTACCTTGCTTACACTTGTGCTCTCATCCAGAGCAACTCTCATATGTGAGAACATAAGTTACCTTGAGCAATACCAAAGTGCTGTAATACCACGGAGATGCGGGAAGCTCAAACATAGCCACGAAGCTATACGAAGCTGAGCAGTGCCCCCCTTTAGTTCAACAGTACTGCCCTCTTGTGGTGCACTAATGTACTGCAGCCGCTCGTCATATCGGGCCTGATTGAGAACTTGAGGAAGTTTACACCGGCAATACACCACACGATCGTTACTGTGATTTTGCTGTTATAGATAAATTTTCAGTGTGGACGAGAAATATTTACGGTCTTACCTTAATTTAGGCTCCGAACGACCAGTGATTTAGAAAAGACGATAAATGTGAGAGGCCATTCGACTTGAAGTCTTCAGAAACAAGCGCATTTCATAAACTCTCAATTATGGAAATCATGCACATCAGAGGTATTTATATTTTGACCTGTATGCACTCGCAAAACTCTGAAATAGGTCATCTGTCCTGGGTTACAATTAGCTGAACCTGACACACTTCCACAAATGGAAAATATGAATTTGCCCAAAGTTTGCTGTTTCTCAGAGGTAGCACAGTTAGCATACAGCCCATAGATATTGTATAATATTTATGTACTGGATGCACAACAATGAAATTGGTATCAATCTTATCATCTAACTATGAATAAGATGGATGGCCAAAAAGTGGATTTCCCAAAACGCTGGACTATCCGTTTAACAGATACCAGACCATGGGGCCCATCCACACACTGGAACAGAGCCTTAACAGATACCAGACCACGGGGCCCATCCACACACTGGAACAGAGTCTTAACAGATACCAGACCGTGGGGCCCATCCACACACTGGAACAGAGCCTTAACAGATACCAGACCGTGGGGCCCATCCACACACTGGAACAGAGCCTTAACAGATACCAGACCATGGGGCCCATCCACACACTGGAACAGAGCCTTAACAGATACCAGACCACGGGGCCCATCCACACACTGGAACAGAGTCTTAACAGATACCAGACCGTGGGGCCCATCCACACACTGGAACAGAGCCTTAACAGATACCAGACCATGGGGCCCATCCACACACTGGAACAGAGCCTTAATAGATACCAGACCATGGGGCCCATCCACACACTGGAACAGAGCCTTAGCAGGTACCAGACCATGGGGCCCATCCACACACTGGAACAGAGCCTTAACAGGAGCCCCAAAAAACATTCTTTGTGAAGACATTTTGTCTTTTGCTCATTATACACTTCTATGAAAAGATACTTCCTAGACCCCAATGTGTAATAATCTAAAGTTAGAGACATTAGTGCTGCAATATGCTTTACATTGTTGCTCACAAAGCAACCTGTGTTAGACCAGACATATAGTCGACGTTATCATACTGCATCAATTAAAATTGTGGGGGAAAAAAGGCACAAGTGGCTGTTTTAATGACGCAGAACAATATGTGCTGATCGCGAGCTGTTCCAACAGAACACTAATTAACATTTTAATCGCCCACCAGAGCCTTTTTAATAACCCGAGGAATATTACACTTTAATTAATTACGGGACTTTATTCTGATTAGGCCAGGGTGTTCAATGTAAGAGTTGAGAAGCACTTTTGACAGTGCCTCCCAATTAAATGGCAGATATATCATGCAGGTAGATAAGTTGGTTCTGACAATGAATTAGTAAGTTTAATTATAGTGCTCAATCAACCTCGCTCCAGGGGACCAGCAGGGACGAACCTGCTCGCACCTTTTTTTGGTGGCAGAAGCACATTCGCCACTGACCAGACTTAACTTAGCTGCAGTTTGACAAGCCCTCGCAAAAATATTCGAGACAAGTCGGGAGAACCAATTTAAATAATGTAAATTAATTCAACAAAGTAGCCAGTAATTAACTGTCTCTATTATAAGTGATAAAAATCTAAGCTGGGATTTTGATGTGGTGCTTACAGGTACAGATCCACTGTCTTGGCAGATAATTACCTTTGCTATTTACCGATTACTCGCATATGCAAATTACTGGAAGACAGGGGTGTAATTAAAGGTCCCCCCCCCCCCCCAAAGTAGCCGATCTTATTAATACGAACACTCTGGACGTGTCCTCAGTTCTTTCCTTATTCTCAGTCGTGTCCAATATCACCCAGGCATCAGGCATTAGCCCCTGCAGTGTCCCCTGGTCCCCGGCACACAGAAACAGGCGCTTTACTCTGACGGAGTTCAGGTGTCCACAGCAGAGCTGTTCCACCCCACGCATGCACGCTGCAAGCACCTTGACATTGCAGCTAATCTGTGCTTTAGCATCGTTTGTCACACAATAATTTTTCTTTTTTTTTTTCATCATGATAAGGCACCCCCTGGGAATGGGTCAGAAACAGTTTACAGAGCTGACCGAGCAGCTCCACCCACACAACCTCCCTCCCTCCCTCTAGCAGATGGAGCTCAACCAAAACAGCCCCGGTTTTTAAGCTCTGGAAGGAACAACAGAAGAAGAACCGAGATCCTTGCGCTGGTTATGACTGGTGTTATGCAGGTCTTATGAAAGGTGTTACGCACCATGCTCAGTCCGAGTTGCCTCACAGAACTTTTTCAACGCCGCTGTTCCCACACTCTCTCTTAACGCCTCAATAAGGCTTTGGGCTCGTTTATGAATTTGAAAATGATGAAAATATTCCCAAGCCATTATACCCCCCGCCCTGCAGCCCTGCAGCGCTCCCGTTAGAGGAGGACAGAGATGGCGGGACGACACTCTGCATCCGTCTCATCCGATCCTCTGCCGCTAAGTTCATTACCCCCCCCCCCCCGCCCCCCCCAGCAAGCCGCCGAGCCGCTTATCCCTAATTCGATCCCGGTCACACGCGGGCTATGGTGAATAAGCAGCAGATCAGAGTTCGCCGCCGTCTCAAAATTGCTTTTTTTTTCCTTCCTGCTTTCAGTCCTTTTATCAGCCTGATCCTGGGAGTGAGTAGAACGGCGTTTGCATTAGAAATGTGTTAAGGGCCCCCCCCACCACCCCAGGGGTGCTGTTCTCCAAAATAAATAACTAACCTTCCTGCCTTACCGATTACACTTAACACGAATACCTACTTGGATCCTGAAGTTCATTTTTGCTTCTCTGAAACAGAAGGAGGTTGAGATGGGAGGCAGGTGAACAATGTGGAGCACACCACAGGTGAATGAGTGAATCACACTGCAGGTGAATGAGTGAATCACACCGCAGGCCAGCGAATCAGGTGAATGAGTGAATCACACCACAGGACAGTGAATCAGGTGAATGAGTGAATCACACCACAGGCCAGTGAATCAGGTGAACGAGTGAATCACACCACAGGACAGTGAATCAGGTGAATGAGTGAATCACACTGCAGGCCAGTGAATCAGGTGAATGAATGGGGCGGTGGGGGGGCTCTGGTTTTCAGGCTCTCCTCTTGAATAAACACAGCTGCTGCCCACTGGCAGGAGATTCCTAAATCTCAGAGATGAATTTACCTCTTTTCACCACATACAGGAGGGAGATGGATAGCATCTTTTTGCATGAGAGAAAGAGAGAGTGAGGATAAAGGGAAAGTGAGAGAGTAGAGAGACTCAAGAGAGAGAGAGGGAGACAGAGACAAAGAGAAAGAGAAAAAAGAGAGAGAGAGAGAGAGAGATAGAAAGAGAAAAACAAAGACAGAAAGAGGGAGAGAGAGTGGAGTCAGGAGAGAGAGACAGAAAACAGAAAAAGAGAGAGAGAGAAGGTTAAAGGGGACCTGGGACATCGGGGTGTGCAGTGAACCACAGCCGTCAGGCAGCTGGGTTTGTGCCTCTCAGGTTAAGGTTTGGATGCCCTGGCACTGTACTGTTGATCAGGGCACTCAACCCGAAGGGCTAATGTGGCTAGCCAGCTGTGTAAATGGATTGTATGTAAAAGGATGTCAGCTGTGTGAGTTGCTGTGGCTTCCCTATCCATCAGTGGTGAAGTTGAGGATCCTACAACTACATCTTGGATTGCCCCTACGGATTTCCACACCTGAGTCACACACATATTTTAAGCACCTCAACTCTCCAGATCCTGGAGAAAACACACAGGCAGGTCCCTGATCATTAACGAAATATGTTACTGGCCCCAAAGTCAAGGAATACAGGTGAATAGATGCTCCTTTTAAACTTTCAGCAACCAGCAGGAGGTTTAATAGTGTCTAAAGCGTCAACATATTTCACATAATTGCTTGACCAAAGTGCAATATGCTTTCAACTATATTTATAGCAAACACTGCACTACATGTGTATACAGCTGGTTATAGGCAAGATGTCACGAGTACAACAGCAGTGTCCTCCATGGGAATTAAGCCTTCAACCTCAGAGTTACGCCATGCGCTATACTATACTATACTACTATACTATACTATACTATACTATACTATACTATACTTCACTGCCAACCACACCTACTTCTTTTAAATCTGTAAAATGCTCTGATTTTATTCTAATTTTACTGAGTGTGTAATTTGATGCCGTGTTGTGTACAGGGCAGGAGCTGACACAATGAACTGTGGGATTTTTAGCCCCGAGAGGTGGCCCCGCACGAGTTCCTGGTCCACCCCAAAATGCAGCTGCTGCCCCATCCAAGGGCAGGGTTACCGCCAGACCACCCCCCCCCCCCCCCCCCCCCCCCCCCCACCCTCACCGGTCATGTGACCACCGGGTCCCTCTAACCTTGCGCTCACCAGGACTGTCCCCTTCCAGATATCTTCCCACTCGTTAATGTGCCAGTATGAAAATAGCTCGACTGTACAACGCGATAAGTTCACACAGGCTCACAGGCCGGGGGGTCTCCAGCGATGATGTCCCTGTTAGAAGCTGAAAGGGCACTTATGTAGGGCTGGGCCAATGGCTTGGCTGGACTCACACAACAGTGTTGGTTTCATATGACACGCAGTTTCCAGGAGGACAGGAGCTTTCGAGAAGCATTAAAGTAAACATAACCAAGCGCTATGCCTTAAATCTGTGCAAATTCAGGCTCCTAGAACACAATCAAAGCAACGCACAGTGTTGTATCGAGCCATGGCTGCATGGAACTCATTCCAGCTCAGATTGCTAAAGCACATAATAGAGAAAGCTTTAAAAAACAAGTGAGGAAACACGTAATGGCCCTACGCCTGTAACCACATTTTGTACCCTTTTTTAATGTATAGGAATATCAATATGTATATGTATATGTTGTAAGGTTTCACTTTGTATGTATATTCAGTGTTTATTAATTCAGTGTATATTAATACATATATAAGTGTATATGAATAAGAATATGTTTGCGAGAAAGAATATTGTTAGTTATACTTTTTTGATTTTTATTTCATGTGGTTGTTTTGTCCCTAAGTGTCCTATCTGTTGTGATGTTTTTGTGTGGACCCCAGGAAGAGTAGCTGATGTTCTGCATCAGCTAATGAGGATCCTAATAAAATCCTAATCCTGTTAGGTGTGCACATAATGTGAAAACCACTAGACACCTGAATAGGTTTGAAAGATGGGGGGGGGGGGGGGGGGGGTGTTATGAGTGTTATTTCTCACATGCAATCCTGGCCATAGTAGGTCATTCTCCTTTTTGTACTGGCAGCTAGACAAGACAAAAAAAAAGAAAAGAAAAAGTTATATATTGTTTGGCATGATAGGTCATGGTTATCTGATGTCCCGACTGGTCAAAACAAGATGCTGCATACCATGCTACAGCCGTTGTTTGTTTGTTGTTTGGCTTTTATGTAGTTATGAATAGAGCACTCATCACGCAGTTAAGACCCACCTAACAATAAACAAGCAGCATAATTATATCGTATCTAAGAAGGGGGTCTAACTTTTGGGTCTGATCTATTACTCTGTGCCAGTGGCATTGCAGCATATGCCCCTGCTGTGATACTGGTGATACTCAGCATGGTTGGCCCATGGCCTGCGATGTTGAGGGAACGGCTCATACACTGTGGGGCCTAATGGAAGCTGGGGGGGGGGGGGGGTGTCAGCCAATCTGCTGCAGTCCTATTAAAAGTCATGGCCAATATTCACAGATACACTTGAGAATTCTGCCCTTTGCCAGGCCTGTTCATAACCCAGGCCCGCAGTGACTTTGAGCAGAGGGAGCCAAGTCCATATCTTTGGCAGCCACAGCGGGGTCTACTTTTAATATGAATCCTCGCACTGTAATTGATAGCTGTCCACAGAACAGTGGGGCAGGGCTGTAAACTGGGAAAGACAGTGTCTCGGACACCGTGTCCCAGGCTGCAACTGCTTGGCAGCAAACGCTCGCCCAGCAGAGGTGCCGAGGGTGCTCGTTAAAAGTTTGAGTCGTCTTGGCATATCCCAAGAAACACCCGGTCGCCAGGCCAACACAGGGCCATATTTTTTCCACAAGGGCATTTGCGTCATATAACAGTAGCCATAAAACAGACCCAAGCAAATGAGGACAGAGGCAATGGCTTCCAATCAGTGACATCACAATAGTGTAGAATCCTTACTGAATTATCAAAAAGAATTCACAACTATTGTGATGTCACCAGCTGGAAACCATTGCCGTTGGCTTCCATTTGAGAGCCTTTGTCTGGGACTGACTGTGACATCACAGAGTCAATTTAGCCATGGACAGAAATACACACTGTAACAAAAGATTATCTCACCTCCCAAATAAATGTATCTATAAATTGCAATAAAAATGGTGGAGGCGTAGGTTGCGTAGGTTGTGCCCCCACTTTTGTGGGGGCACAAAAGTACCAATTACACAAACATGCAACGCATATTATATTTGAAATACAAACAAGCAATTATATTTTAAAAAAAAAAAAGGATTTAACATACTCACCAACCCTGAGCGTAATAAGGAGATCTGGACTTCCTGCAAGCTAGCCTAAGTGCTGAAATTAGTGGTCAAGGTCACTCTTTGAAAGACACGTTAATGCAGAACTAAAGTGGCAGCTGACACACACACACACACACACACACACACACACACAAGGAAACAGTAAATGCAAACACAGTGAGAATGTTCCAGGGTTAAAAAAATAGGGTGAACCAGCATCAGTGTACACCACTACTTAGCTAATTAAGGAAAGATAAATGGTGGAAACCCTCACCTCCACTTTACACACTTTATCACGAACAAGGCTGCACACCTGGACATTTCTGAGATGACATTTGTTCAGTGCATTTACCTTCTAATGTGACAGTCTGCATCTCCTCTACTGTTGGAGTATGGGACGTAAACCACAACACACCTGTAGCTTCTGAAGCATTAAGGACCAGGTGTAGCTCACTAAGAGCAGCCTGAACAGAATTAAAGGCTAACGGGCCTTGTTTGAGTTCAGCACTGCTCAGTCTTGAAAGTTCTGAAATGGGAGGGCAGTTACTGGGTTCAGAACAGTGCCCAACTCCTGAAAAGAGGAAGCACACACAGCTGATTTCCAATCAGTGGGGAGAGAGTTTGACAACGAAGACAAATGACACGTGTGAGTGACAGGTCTGGCAGTCTGATCTGCAGCAAGCAGAAGGAGACACGGGCCCAAAACAGCAGAAACCACAGGTGTCCTCAGGCAAACATCTCTTAAATATTTAAACACATATCAGCAGCCAAAATGCAATTAAACCGAAAAGACCCATGTAAACAGGTGGCAATGCACAGACAGACCTAGCAGTGCTTGAAGCTACTTTATTTAAACCATTAAAAAGATTACTGGTGGGCATAAAAAGTTTATTTAAAAGATTTAATGTTACCCATATGTGTAATAAGCTGAAATAATGTAATACAATTTGTAGGGGGACAGAAGTGAGGATGTCAGTGAATAATAAAGATTTAATTGTTTTGCAGAATTTTTCAGGGTTTTTAAAATTTTTTCGAGAAGAGGCTGTTGGTAATTCTCTTAGATTTCCGAACAAGGGAAGGCGTCTGTAGTGCAGGTATCTAAAGGGGGCCCAATCAGCTGGAGAATCTCACGTCTTGCGTGTCTTGCTTTGGAAAAGGCGGCGTTTCTTTGATGAAAGAGATCAGCAGAGTTCAGTCGTCTCCCTGCTTCACTCCATACGTTTTAACTGAACAGTGTTCATTCGTAACTGAAAAGAGAAAAAGCAGATTTAAAGTGTTACCAGGCAGTATCAACACAGGGAATAAGATCAATAGAACCAGGATGGCATGAATACAGATCATGGGGGGAAAAAAAAACGCTTGTTCATTTTTTTTTATAAGTTTCTTTTGAAAATGCAACAGGGCTTAGATTTAGAAATTTTTACATCTCACACGCAGGCAACAGGACAACGATCGCTTACCCCATTTGAGGACAGACCAACAGCCCAGAACTGATCCGATCAAGCGTAGCGCTTATTTGGGTAATCAGGGTGAGATCAGGACAGTATATTCACTAGCTGTGTGAGATTCAGAGGATCACCAACACTTCTGAAAAGATCAGAAACCTTTTACATCCAGTTTAATCTCTGATTAAAAGAAGCTCGGTGTCATTAAACGTGTCCAATAAAGCTGACGGCAGCCCGACAGCCTCGTTGGGCCACAGACAGAGCCCTGCGACGCCGATCACAGACTCATGAGTTATTAGCCGCGTCAGTTTTAAGGTCAGGCGCTTAAATCACTTTTCCTTCGTGAGAGACATCAGCACCGTGGCGTTATGCTTGGGTTTCAGCCGCAGAATCCAATTTTCCAGTTTAGAAACTAAACCTCTGATGTTCGCATGCAAAAAAAAAAAACAAAACTGAAAAATGTATTTCTCATTTTAAAGTCGGGGGGAGTAGGCAGAATATCAAATACTGATTCTGGCCCAGGATTATGACAGATATTGGGTATGGTAACAATATAGGTTTAATGTATGTGTTAACTATAATGTTATTATAAATAGCCCTATTTCTACTTTAATTTGCCTCTTAATTGGGGCGGGGGGGCCGAGGGGAGCAGTGGCCTGGGCAGGTAACTGAGGGCCTAGAATCTGCTCGATGGGGGCAGGCAGAGGTGCCCCAACCTGTGTCAGGACCCCACCAGGGACTCCTGCTCCAGAAATCTGGCATGCTGTGCAGCTGGGGCCGTTTCACCAGGGAACTCTTCACTCACCTGCGGACGCCAGGTAGCGCTGAGCTCACAGCAGCCGGACCCGTCCCGGTGCCCGATGGGACATCACACAGAAGAAGGCGGAAGGATTAGTATGGGGCTCAGCGCTGTAGCGGACGCCATGTTTCAGTGTGCAGCGGCAGGAGGACGTACACCGGCACACCCTGCAGAGGAAGCGGAGAGCAAACACAGCGCAGTGCGAAGGAGAGCCAGCAGGCGGCTCCTTTAGCGATCACCAGTACACCACAGACCGGCGGACATGCTTGTGTTAGCACGCCGCTATCCCACTGTCAGTGCTGCATCACAGACCAGCGGACATGCTTGTGTTAGCACGCCGCTATCCCACTGTCAGTGCTGCATCACAGACCAGCGGACATGCTTGTGTTAGCACGGCGCTATCCCACTGTCAGTGCTGCATCACAGACCAGCGGACATGCTTGTGTTAGCACGGCGCTATCCCACCATCAGTGCTGCATCACAGACCAGCGGACATGCTTGTGTTAGCACGGCGCTATCACACCGTCAGTGCTGCATCACAGACCAGCGGACATGCTTGTGTTAGCACGCCGCTATCCCACCGTCAGTGCTGCATCACAGACCAGCAGACATGCTTGTGTTAGCACGCCGCTATCCCACCATCAGTGCTGCATCACAGACCAGCAGACATGCTTGTGTTAGCACGGCGCTATCCCACCGTCAGTGCTGCATCACAGACCAGCGGACATGCTTGTGTTAGCATGGCGCTATCCCACCGTCAATGCTGCATCACAGACCAGCGGACATGCTCGTGTTAGCATGGCGCTCTCCCACTGTCAGTGCTGCATCACAGACCGGCGGACATGCTTGTGTTAGCGCGGCGCTATCCCACTGTCAGTGCTGCATCACAGACCAGCGGACATGCCTGTGTTAGCGCGGCGCTATCCCACTGTCAGTGCTGCATCACAGACCAGCGGACATGCTTGTGTTAGCGCGGCACTATCCCACTGTCAGTGCTGCATCACAGACCAGCGGACATGCCTGTGTTAGCGCGGCGCTATCCCACTGTCAGTGCTGCATCACAGACCAGCGGACATGCCTGTGTTAGCACGCCGCTATCCCACTGCCAGTGCTGCATCACAGACCAGCGGACATGCCTGTGTTAGCACGGTGCTATCCCACTGCCAGTGCAGAACACGGAGAGCATGTTTAAACAGCAGCTGAGGCACACAGAGACCCTGCACGTCCACGGGAGCCCCCCTCCCCCCCACCCCAGCCAGCTCTCTCTACTGTCAGAGCTTCATAACTCAGCAGCTAATAAAACGGCTCAAAGCCTTACATGACCCTGTAATCCAACTGTTCCAGTGCCCCTCCATGTTCAGTCATCATGTGTCAAGCTGACTCTGCCTGCCCTACACCAAGTCTGAGCCGCCCAACAGGTTTGCATACTTCTGCAGTCGATCAAGTCATCATCATTAAGTGTGTACTGATGGACACAGCTATAACATAGCATGACATATCAATGCTGAGAACAGGCCATGCAGCCCAACAATGCTGGACAACGAGCACTGACTAAATCAGTGCTCTGATTACCTGCAGGCTACACAGTATCTAACAGCGTATCAAGCCTGGTTTTGAAAAGCCCCAGAGTTTCTGCCTCCACTACGTGACCTGGCAGGCTATCCCACACACTGATGCTGCGTATGTATGTATGTATGTATGTATGTATGTATGTATGTTAACAATCCTCCCCATTGAGCAGATCATGCGTTCACACACCTGTGAGCTGGTCTTCACAGCACCGTTGGGACAGTCGGAACTGAACGGGGGACGGGGGGTGGGGTGTGGGTATACACCCTAACGACGGGACTCTCCTCAAACACCATAACAGCAGTGTGACACCACCGTGCACAGTTTCCCCTCACCCTCCCTAAAACCAACGCCATCGGTCGCGGTGTCATTCTGATGTCATGACGACCACCTCAGCACCACTCCGTCACAGCATCCGGGGGAGGAAGCTGGGGATGGGGTACAGGCGAAAGAAACAGGGAGGTGAGGTCCGCACGATCGTCGTCCCGTTAAAAAAGTTTACACAGGAAGCCTGCAAAGTACAGACGGGATGTTCTTGCAAATGCTGCTTGTGTATGAATTACAGAAGGGCAGCGAGACGCACTCTGGGATTACTGATACCCTCTGGCTGTAATTCCCAACACTTTCCCCTCATTGTCTCCTTGTACTGTTACAGTAGTGCAATAATAAAGCCATTTCCTTCATTTAACC
>CM045887.1:64089943-64159943 GCA_025169545.1 Anguilla japonica
GTGGGGTACGGAGATTACAGCACTGCCATCATTGCCATCCACTGCCAAAAGCATCTCAGAATTACGGTTCTGTATTATTTCTTATTTTTTATCTGACGGGTAGAAACGTAATGCTTGAGAGTGCAGTGACACTGCGAGTGTAGTGTAAGACCATTAGCATCAGCTGAACCCGGTCATGCTAGCAGGGCTGGCCACAGTCCCGTATCAGCCTGGATTTCCTACACTTCAGCCAAAAGTGGCTGGTACCATGCCGGTCCCCCTTCATCCCGTACCTCCCCACGGCCTGTGAACTCTACCTGCTGTTGATTCATTACCGCGACACGTTAAAAACGAAGCAAAGGCTGCTGGGAAGCCAAACCGCTAAACAGCGCTCCTGCGAATAAACTTCAGAATTTGCAGTGCCATATGGTCACCGTGTGGCACAAATGAGATTAATTTTTTAAATAATAACCCCACCCCCTCACACAAATGTGCTCTGCTCTGTATCTTCTACATATGAGGCAGGCAATGCAGGCAACCTGAGGTGCTGGAGAGAGATATCCCATCATGCTCTCTGAACACACACAGTCCATCCCACAGGCAGCACAGGGAAAAGCCATTTCCAAATACACACACACGCACACACACACACACGCACACAAATGCATGCACACACGCATGCACGCACGCACGCTCGTACGCACACACACACACGCACACAAACACACGCATGCAAGCACACGCACACACACACACACACACACACACACACGCATGCAAGCACACGCACACACACACACACACACACACACACACACACACGCACGCAAGCACACACACACACACACACACACACACACACACGCACGCAAGCACACACACACACACACACACTCTAGACAGCTCTCCATTAAAACCGGAGGAGAACATAACAGGCAAAAACCTCCACAGAGAATAATGGTCAATTAATGCATGCAAGATTGAAAAAGTGACTTGAGGTCAAGTGTTCAGTCCCAGCAGCTCACTTTAGCAACCCAAGCTACTGACCATGTGACTGTGAACGGCCCTGCATTACAGCTACATACCCGCTTCATAAGCATGCCACAGCAACTTCATAACCATTCATAAGCATGCCACAGCAACTTCATAACCATTCATAAGCATGCCACAGCAACTTCATGAACATTCATAAGCATGCCACAGCAACTTCATAGCCATTCATAAGCACGTTGAACATAAGGACATGAACATTCATGAAGGCTTATTACAAAAACAAAAATAAGAATATGATTGTGGTTATTTTTAAAAACACATTTTTTATTTTCAGGACAGTTTAGAGAGACATGACGAAGGGGGAGCGAGAGAGAGGTAGAGAGGTGCTACAAACATCGCACAGCCGGATTCAAACTCGCAGCTCGTAATGAGTATGCAGTCAGCGTTCTACAGACTACACCACGAGACACCAACTCTGAGGTGTGGTGATTGACATAAGAACTTATAAACTACATAGATTTAAACTTATAAATCTATGTAGTGCTTGATGGTGCTATGAAGTCCTTATGAAGGACTTATACCATTCATATGAAGAACCTATTCACAGACAGTGCCATCGCAAATTCTTTTATTTGTCAAAATGCGATTTGTTACATTTATAGGTCAGTATCTGCAAAGGAGCCAAGTAGTACAAAATAATGTCCCTCTTCATCTTGGGCATACTGACATGTTGAGCGATGCTTTGGGTAGAGGTTACTCACTGCGACAAGCCTGCGATTTGTGGATCTTTATGAAGACACTCAAAGCAATGCTCAGTGAACGACTTCAGAAAATCATAAACAAGCCCTCTCACAGCTGCACAGTCACTGGGAAGACTCCACAGTTCAGGGGGCGGGTCATTCATCTTCAGTATCTTCATCTCTTCCCTTAAAAAAGTTTCTTTTTCTCCCAGTTCTGAAGGGCGAATCATGTTCTGCATCTCTGCGCATGCACACACAGACACACACACACACACACCCACAGAGGGAGGTACGCAAATGTGTGCACACACACAGACACACGTGCGCACACGCACGCACGCACACGCGCACACACACACACACACACACACGCACACACACACACCCACAGAGACACGCACGCAAATGTGTGAGCACACGCACACACATGCACACACACACACACACACACACACACATTAACTTTTGCACCTGCTGGCCATGGTGGCTTGTTGATTCTAAAAACCCACGTGAGCCATTTTCACATTACCTTTTTACAGTACAACACAACCTGGCTGGTTACCTGTGAAAGTGGCAGCTAGAGAAGAAAATCTTTCCAGCCACAATTAAAATTTTACCGCTAACTCTGCACCGAACCGCGGGATGGTGGGGCCAAGGTCAGCGATGGGAATTCTGGGCTACAATAGCATAGCAACGACACGAATATAAAAAGCACTTCACGTCCCTGCTGGAGTCACTAGCAGCTACGGTGAGGCCTAATCGGCTGTCAGACGGGGCGCGTGGATGTGAAGCAGCCTGGCGTTCCCTGGCGCTTCGTGGGCCAGGGTGTACTGTACAGGCCGTGTTTCTCCAGTCAAATGTCACCGCGCCCCAGCCAGAGCGCGGCCAAGCAGCCCCGCTGGCCAGGGACCAATCAGACGACCCCTTAATGAACATCGCCAGCCTCCTCCAGCGCTAAAAACAGCCACCAGGAGAGCCAATCATCGAGTGTTTACTGACAACGCGGGGAAGCAAAGCAGGCGGAGACTGGGAGAGATTAGCTGTCTGTAACAAATGCACGCGAGTGAAAAAAAAAAAAAAAAAAATAAAGAAAGATAAAACGGCGCAGCTGTTCGTAAGTGTGACCTGCGAGCTGGATTGCTGAATGCTTTCTAAAGGTCCGGTAAATTCCTTGAATACACCATCATCCCCCCCCCCCCCCCCCATCTTCTGCCCCCCCATACCCCCCGCTCGTGCCAACCACCACTCCAGTGCGAAAAGGGGGGTGGTGGTGGGGGTGGCGGGGACATGTGTTGATGTCGTCATTCTCAGATAGAAAAAGTCAGTGGGACAGAAAAAGTTCGCAGAGCGCGAAGGAGACAGAGTCACGTTTACGACCTCTGAAAAATTTAGGCTGGCGTCCAGGGCATGGGGGTCTGGACAGCATGGGACAAGTTTGGGGCGAGGATGACATTTGGGTGTAACTGACCAGAGCCTTGTCCCTCCTTCCTGCTATGACCCCCTGTCCAGTTCTACTCTTGCCAGAGGGGTCAGGAAGGGGGGGGGGGGGGGGGGGGGGGGGGGGGGTCATTAATAGATGCATTCAGAATATGTGTTTTGCAGGCATATATACTTCATAAGCAACATCGGTTTGCTGGCCTCTCTGGTTTCCTGTTGAACTCTGCGCCATGTTGGGTTGTTTGTGTCACTGTGGTTTTGCACCTCTAATTCAGACTAGCATTTAGACTAGCAGGTGATGGGTCTTGAACTTCTCATTAAAACTATGGGATGGCCACCATTTCAAATACGCAGATATGAAATATGCACTTGTATACTACTTATGTAACGCAGATTGCTTTGCTGTTCTTTGCAAAAGCAATATTGACGGGGAGGTTTTTTTTTCAATTTTGCACTGAGATAAGCTTTCAGCTTGTTTTTCGTCCATCCAATGTTACTGAAGAGGTGGGATTCACCGAGATGGGAAAATAATGACACAAAACGAAAGCAATCATTGGCACCGAACGCACTTTCCTATAAAACTAAGCCGCTCATCGACAAACTTTCAGCCAAGATGCATTTAACCTGGCCTCCCAGTAGAAAGTTAAGGCAGGAAGTATTTGTTCTGGATGAGGAGCGCGAAGCCCGATTCGTGCCGGACAGACGAACGGATGAATAAAAAAGCACCCTGGGTTTGAGCTTCAGAAACCATCCTCTCTGTCCATTATTCCCAGCTCCCAGCTCCCCAGGGAAAGCCAATTGGGACCATAAGCACTCTGGTAGAGTTTATTTAACACACCGCGCTGGCTTGTCAGCACCTTAGATGACAGAATTAGCATTTTTTTAAAGCAGAAATGTGTCCCATCGTATCTGAAATCTACACTGATACGCGCCTGTGCTTTGATGAAGGTCTACAGACAGAAACACAATCGTTTCCTCAGTGTAGCAATAACTACCGCAGAAAAATCCTGCTGAGTTTTTTTTTTTTTTTCCAATCTCTAGGGGGTAATAAAACAAAATAACCAAACCTCTTTGCTTTGGTACCTTACCCCATCCTTCTTCAGTTCAGGATTTCAAATTCCATTCCAATAACGCACTCATATTTGGTTTTTAGTTTAGTTCACAGGCATTTAGCAGACGTTCTTATCCAGAGCGACTTACATTGTATCCAATTATACAGCTGGATATATATACTGGAGCAATGCAGGTTAAGTACCTCTAGCTCATGGGTACAACGACAGTGTCCTAGCAGGGACTCAAACATGTGACCTTTAGGTTACAAGACCAACTCCTTGGCCATTATACTACACTGCCGCCTAACAGCAGCACAATAAGCAAAGTAAAGTATGTGTGTGCAGAGATAAATCAGGGATCAGGAGCTTGTGTTATTCCTGCTACTCAAGCTCCCTCAGAGACAAGCCACAGATCAGTGAGACAAGGCCAGTTGTCTATGGGGCAACTTCCCCATACATATGCATCATAGGATTGTGTGATTTATTGCCCTGAAGCCACCCTCCCCCCCAGGACAGAATGCCCAGGGGGGGTGGGGGGGGGGGAGGAAATTGCTTTCATATACCAGAGTGCTATTATTGGTGTGTAATAAATTAGACTGTGATAGGTGTTCATTGGCGATGGGTTCAAAGACGCCTGTGCATTACCTTGTGAATCGTATCATAGCAGTAACAGGATGTATGGCATGTGTTATTGCACTTAATGTGCTGTTGCTTGTTGTCTCTATACGTGACCGATCAGGATGTATCCTTCCAGGAACTGTGGCGTATTGCATTACGTTACATTAGATTGCAGGCATTTAGCAGACGCTCTTATCCAGAGCGCCTTGCACAACTTTTCCCATATGTCGCATCCATTTATACAGCCAGAAATATGCTGAGGCAATGCAGGTTAAGTACCTTGCTCAAGGGTTACAAGACCAGCTCCTTACCCATTATACTACACTTCCACCCGTGAATGTGTGTGTATGTAGGCGTGTGTGTGCAGTACTGTGCAAAAGTCAGATACCATTCTTTCTTCTATTTATTTCCCTGTGAAAATGGCCATTAAGTGCAAGTTATTTACAGAAGATACAGAATACAACATATCCTACATTTCCAAAAGTATGTGGACACCTAAACATCGCACCCATATATGCGTGTTGAACATCTCATTCCAAAACCATGGGCATTAACATGGACTTGGACCCCCCTTTGCTGCTGTCACAGCCTCCACTCTTCTGGGAAAGCTTTCCACTATATTTTGGAACATGGCTGCAGGGATTCACTTCCATTCAGCCATAAGAGCATTAGTGAGGTCGGGCACTGATGTTGGGCTTGCAATCAGTATTCCAATTCATCCAAAAGGTGTTTGATGGGATAGAGGTCAGGGCTCTGTGTGGGCCAGTCAAGTTCTTCCCCACCAAACTCAGCAACCCATTTCTTTATGGACCTTGCTTTGTGCACGGGGGCATTGTCGTGCTGTAACAGGAAAGGGCCTTCCCCACACTGTTGCCACATAGCTGGAAGCACACAGTTCTCTGGAATGTCACTGTATGCTGTAGCATTAAGATGGAACTAAAGAACTAATGGGTCAAGCCCAATCCGTAGAAAAACAGCCCCAGACCATTATTCCTTCTCCACCAAGCTTTACAGTTGGCACTATTCGGGCCTGTACAGTTGGCACTATGCATTCTGCCAAACCCAGATTCATCCGTCAGACTGCCAGATAGCGAAGCGTGATTCATCACTCTAGAGAACGCGTTTCCACTGCTCCAGAGTCCAATGGCAGTGTGCTTTATGCCACTCCAGCCAACGCTTGGCATTGCGCATGGTGATCATAGGCTCATAGGTGAATTAAGCTCTTGATGAACAGTTCTTGTGCTGACGTTTCCAGATGTAGTTTGAAACTCTGTAGCGTGCGTTGCAACCGAGGAAGGATTTTTACGGGCTACATGCTTCAGCACTTGGCGTTCCCAATCTGTGAGTTTGTGTGGCCTACCACTTTGTGGCTGTTGGCCGTTTACGCCAAAGTCTGACTCTACCATCTGCATGTCACAGCAGAAATCGCGAATTGTGAGAACAGGTGATGTTTTTCTTCTATGGTCCAGTTTTGGTGATCTCTTACTCACCGTAGCCTCATCTTCCTGTTCTTGATTGACAGGAGTAGAGCACAGTCTGGTCTTCTTCTGCTGCTGTAGCCCATCCACTTCAAGGTTCAGAGATGCCCTTCTGCACACCAGTGTAGTAAACAGCTGTCATTTGAGCATTTGTGGCCTTCGTTCTCTTGAAAAAGTCTGCACATCCTCCTCTTACTTTTTTTCCAGCCACAGAACCACTGCTCATTGGATGCTGTTAGTTTACTGCTCAGTAAAGTCTAGAGACTGCAGTGTGTGAAAATCCCAGGACGGCAGCTGTTTCTGGGATAGTGGAACCACCAAGTCTGGCACCAGCAATCACACCATGGCCAAAGCCACTTAGATAATTTCCCATTAAAATTTTTGGTCAAATAATTAAACCCCTTCATCATGTTCGCATGCTTTAGATATTGGGTTGCAGCCACATGACTTGCTGTTTGGATGAGCAGGATATTTGCGTTAATGAACAGATGTACCCAACAAAGTGGCTGGGTGTGTGTATATATATATATATATATATATATATATATATATATAATGAGATATATGTTATGAAACACTAGAGAAGTCCACACTGTAGAGTAGTAGTAGCAAAAGGATAGCACACAAGCACTGACAACAGAGCTGCCCGTAATTCTGACAAATACCTTTTTGGGAAGGAAAATTATTACCCCTCAAAAACTAACCTTTTCTCTAATAATAATATTAGGATAAAAGATCATAATTTCCCCATTTTTTTGGCGAAAACAAAAGACCTCCCAACCAGTGTGTATTTCACTTCATAGCATGCAGTATTTTTGGTCATCTCTATCAAGGGGTCCCCAGTAATTCTGGATCAGCATGCTATTTGTCTATCAAACTCCACCCTTAAGGTAAAGGAGGAGTAATGAGCTAATTAGAGCTCTGGTGAGATGAATAACGTCGCCGTGGAGACGGGTGGCGAGATGAATGACGTCGCCGTGGAGACCGGTGGCGAGATGAATGACGTCGCCGTGGAGACGGGTGGCGAGATGAATGACGTCGCCATGGAGACGGGCGTGAGGGTGAGGGAGCGGCACCTGCCCGCAGCATTACGGAAGGTCACGTTAAGGCGCGGTCGGAAGGTGGTGAGCAGCGCTGCCTTTTGAAGGGGGGCCTCAGTCAGCACCGTGGGGGCTGCACAAACCCCCCCCCCCCCCCCACGGCCTTGGGTTACACGCCAGCTGTCCGGCTCCGCCCACTCCCCACACCAGCGTCTCCGGGGTCCCCAGCCCGCTCCAGCACTGCCAGTCAGGCTCCCGGCTCATTCTGGGCAAAAAACAGAGTCGGTAAAAACCGTGCAGGCGTGTGGAGGACGCTTTACAAACGGCACACGGGTACAAATCATTTACATAAACCAAATACAGTAAAAGAGAGTAACTTTCTTAAAGACAGTACAGCAGGGTTGCCCAGTGCTGTTCCTAGAGATCTACCATCCTATGGGTTTTCATTTCACCCCTAGTCCACTCATTCACTTACATGCGCACACACACACTCACAGACACAGACACAAACACTCTCTCTTCACACACATACACACACACACACACACACACACACACTCTCTCTCTCTCTCTCTCTCACACACACACACAAACACACACACACACTCTCTCTCTCTCTCTCTCTCTCTCACACACACACACACACACACACTCTCTCTCTCTCTCTCACAACACACACACACACACACACACACACACACACACACACACACAAACACACACACACACACACACACACACACGGGACCGTTTTTGCGAGCGGCCCAGACTCCGGGGGCGGTAGCCAAGGTGACGGGTTCGATCGAGACATCACTGCATCAGAGCAGAGGCAGCGCTGCTTTGATGTGAGATAAAAGTCGCACAGGAAGGACGGAGCGGGGGGGGGGGGGTGGGGGTGGGGTGGGGGTGGGGGGGGGGGAATCAAACAGGACGGCGCGTGTATCGTGACAGAGGCAGTCCTGTGGGAGAAGGCCTTAATTTCCCCCCGGGCCAGACGCCATCTCCCCCAGAATTTATTCTGACCCGGCCCAGAGGCCAGGTCCCCTCGGCAGCCTCTCACCCCTCTGCCTGCGAGGATTTATTTACCGCACTCATCAAACTCTTCCCAACACAAGCAGAAGCTGTCTGCTGTCTCTCTCATCCTCTGTTTGCAACGCCTCAGAACCGCTGTCAATACACTCCAACTGCGGGGAAATTAAAGACATTTAACTCCACCGGAACGGTTCATGTACTGCATTATATTACATCAGTAATGTACATGCTGTATTACTATGTAATAAAGCAGCGTTTATTACCATATTTTAGTTATTAGCGCGAGCTCACCTGGTCGTCGTTCCAGTGTTCAGCAGCACACGCAGCAGAGAGTGTGGTCTATGAAAAGCCCCCCAGCAGTTAGAGCACTGTGGTTTACAGACCATTAAGGCTGATGAAACCCAGCCGTACTCAGAGGGAGGTATCTGGGCTTCTGAACTTTTAACCCAACTTTATTGGTTGTTGAGTTATGAAACACTGACAGTACATACGGCCAGATGAGATTTTATTTGCGTAAAACCAAAATGTAGACGGAAGGCTGTGTTATAAGAAAGCGAACATTCACAGTACACTTACTAGCGGACACGCTCATCCAGAGCCACTAATACTGTGAGCGCTAACAGCACTCTCTTATATCAGAGACAGTGTATGTATAAAATGCCTAAACCAGGTTAACTACACCAAGCCAGAACAATGACACGACTGTGAACACAAACTAGCATAAGTGACACTACCATAACATTACAGTAAAGGCATTTAGCAGAAGCCCTTATCCAGAGCAACTTATGCAACCTTTCAGAGAGCATTTACGTTGCATCCCATTTAAGTACCTTGCTCATGGGTAAAGTGGAGGTGTCCCACTTAGGAAGCCAACCGGTGACCTTTAGGTTACCAGACCAGCTCCATACCCTTATACTACACTGCCGCCCAACCATCACCACATCATAAGCCCTATTGCACGGGACTAGTATTACCTGGGGACCTCATGTGATTTAGAAATTAACCCCCCAGGTCTGTGCTTCGTGTGGCGCATTCGCAAGCGAAGTCTGTATTTTACTCAAATTTACTGACATTATCCCCCCGGATATGATTGAAAATGTCAAGGCTCTGCTCTGCGTGACAGTAAAATACGACCCCAAATCACCGAGATGCCGATCCGCACGGGACTAATATTATCACATGACCTCTGTGTTTGGCGAAATACGGCAGGTAATTTGCGGTGGAATTTTTACTTTACAATTACGGACATGGCAGATTCGCACGGGATTAAGATCACCAGACGACCTCCGCAATCATTACAAGTTACTAGAGCTCCCCAGGTAATACTAGTCCCGTGCGAACAGGGCTTTAGTAACACGCAATCGGGGGAATGAGCCGGCCCCAGAGGAGGAGAGCCAGCGGAGGCAGAGTTTGCGAACACGGATGAGAAACGCGGCTCTTTAGCGAAACTTTCCGTTACGTTGACACCCCCCCCCCCCTCCGGCCTGCGCCACTCCCGGTGAGAGTCGACCGTTTTTTTTTTGGGCGCCTCCCAAGTTCCCGCTGACTCTCTGCACGTACCTCCGGTGCAACAGAGATCCGTCAAATCTCCCCCAAACAGAGGACACCTTTGGCCAGACTGAGAGCAGAGCCTCTGAGTGTCTGCTGAGCTGAGAGCGGGGGGGGGGGGGAAAGTGTGTGCGGAAGATAAGAGGTAATACCCGACCCCAAAGCCTCCATCACTACGGCAGTTACTCTGTGAGCTCTCTATAGAGGCCTGTCCCGGCACGGATGCCAAGTTAAAAAAAAAGCTCCCTTCGCCATAAGCTTGTAGCATTTAGCGAACCTTTCCGTCCCATCACCACGATACGCTGACACTGAGGGATGAGCCTTGTCATATCACAGGACTCAGGAAATCTTACTGTATTCTGTAAAAAGAATCCAAATGCATTATGGACCGACACAGAGTTCTTGGGCAATGTAGCGTATAAGAATGTGACAGTGGGGGGAAAGGGGGAGTTGGGGATTGCTACTAAGTGTTTTGTCCTGTTAAGTCACTGTTTATTGGTGTGGATGGGCCCCATGGACTGGTATCTGTTAAGGCTCTGTTCCAGTGTGTGGATGGGCCCCACAGTCTGGTATCTGTTAAGGCTCTGTTCCAGTCTGTGGATGGGCCCCATGGTCTGGTATCTGTTAAGGCTCTGTTCCAGTGTGTGGATGGGACCCCATGGTCTGGTATCTGTTAAGGCTCTGTTCCAGTGTGTGGATGGACCCCACAGTCTGGTATCTGTTAAGGCTCTGTTCCAGTGTGTGGATGGGCCCCACAGTCTGGTATCTGCTAAGGCTCTGTTCCAGTGTGTGGATGGGCCCCACAGTCTGGTATCTGTTAAGGCTCTGTTCCAGTGTGTGGATGGGCCCCATGGTCTGGTATCTGTTAAGGTTCTGTTCCAGTGTGTGGATGGGCCCCATGGTCTGGTATCTGTTAAGGCTCTGTTCCAGCGTGTGGATGAGCCAACCAAGAGGTGAGCATCAACCAATCAGAGCGGATCTCCCAGTAACCCTGTACACTTCCCACAGAAAGAGCTAGAAAACTCCGCTGCTCCATTGCAGGGCCTCCTGTTCCGGCCAATCAGCTCTGGCGCAGATCCTGCTCTCACTGCGGACAGTGAATCAGAAGGCCTTCTCTGTGATAAGATGTCAGGGCTGGGTATTGTGGCACTAAAGTGAACGCGATGGCTTCCAGATAAAAGGCCATACCCGCGTTCTCTTAAGAGATGAGGAAACGCACGGTAAATCTGTCATGTGATCTGGGCGGTGCAGAGTGCTGATATGAAGCTGATCAGGGTTGCCTGGGTTACCGGGCCTTAGCCATGAGCAAATCAAGTCCAATGTCCAATCGGAACTGCCCTAGGACAGTACAAGCAATGCGCCACAAAGCCAAAAACACCGCAGCCAAATCCAAAATCCAGTTTTAACTTCTGCACTTCATTAACCACATTACAACAACAGCCAACATGAGTTTGCAAAACAATATATCAGTAGCACATCACAAAAAAGTACACGCTGCCCCCAGACTTCCAACAAAGATGAACAGGGATGGATACACAGGAACAGGAGGAAGTGGCTTCCACTCACCTGTCCCTCAGACGCACAGCTGCTAGCCGCCGTCTGAAAGTTACACGACCTTCAGAGGACGACCTTTGACCCCTACGTGTCCGCAGAGCCCCTTCGGGACGGGGGAGAGGGCTGGCACGGACGCCCCCCCCCCCCCCCGCATGCCCCGTGTGACCCCGCGGGCAACTGCAGCCACCCAGGCCAGTTACTCCACACCCCAGTGAAACTGGAGCAGCCCGCATGCCGAGCGCTTCCTGTGGCAGAAGCTGGGTGGTAAAGGAAGAGGTTTAATAGCCCACAGAAAAAATGGGCTCATTATGAGTTTTTGAGTTTCTTGTCCTCTTTCACTCTCTTTTTATTTTGTGTCCCCTCTGGTGTCCCGAATGTGGAAAGCCCAGCTGAGCGTATATCGGCGCTCGGAGTGGCAAACTCTAAATCCAAATCCAAATCAAATCAGTTTTATCTGTATAGTGTTTTCTTACAGAAAACTAGATGCTTTGCAGAGTGGCAGAAAATAGCAAAAAAAGAGCAAGAGCAGAGCGAACACCAGGCTTGAACCCCAAAATACGTAGCAAGCACATGAGGGGGGGGAAAAAACTCCCAGTGGGGAGAGAAGCCCTCGAACGGGGGTTCAGAGAAAAGTGCAGACGAGCGCATGGTCTCCCCAAAAGCACCTGAAGCCACCGCCGTGGCCCAGAAGTCAGGCTTCGCACAGACGCCAGTCAGAGAAAGATTCTTCACATGCACAGGCTCTAGAGCACCTTTTCCCCCAAGCGGGGGGCCGCTGGGGTGCAACGAAATGCTGTCCCTCATGACATTACCGCCACTCGGCTGACCCTCTCCGATCCAGCGACCGAAATCCTCCCGTCCCCGGACGATACTAGAGTCGGCTGTGCCTTCCCCTGCAGGGCTGCTGGCCAGTCACCACCGGCCGTGTGTTCCAGACCGCGCTGGTGGTGACCGGCCCGGCAGTCCGGACTGTGCTTGTGGTGACCGGCCCCCCAGTCCGGATCATATAGCCCGGGCTGTGGGGCTCCTCCAGTCCTAGAACACAGTGCCTTAACGGGGTGAGCCACCCAGCAGCCTGCACCTTTCTCTCCGGGCAGCTCATTACGCGTTCAGTCAGTACGCGTTCTAGGCCCGGAGCAAAAGCTGGGTAAAAGCTCTGCTGTAAAACAGACAGTGAAACTGGCGATGGAGATGCCCTCGCTGGCAGGAGTGTGCGCGAGAGCGGCGCCATTATGAAACGCGATGCGTATGGCGGACGATCACTCATGTGGCTCGCTGCTGTCTGGGCGAAAAGTCCTTTTCACATCAGAACTGCGTCAGCAGACAAGATAAGAACGGCACATTTTCATTATTTTAAAAAAGTCCAGGCTACTCGGTCCACATCAAACGACTGAAATAACGGCGTTCTTACAGGCCAGCCAGGAGGAGGAGGAGGAGGAATAAACCCGTCTCTCCTCTAAACTCGGGTCTGGAGACTTTGACAGACTGAATCTCAGAGACCTCGGCAGCTGTCAGCAGGAGCTCTGAAACTCAATAGTTCACAAACCCAACAAAATTCCTTCTGAAAACACTTTAAAACTGTCTTGTTGGCTGATGACTTTTTGATCTGAGCCAGCGACAGGCTCACAGCTATTTCTCCACACACACACACTGACGAAGACAAACACACACACACACACACACACACACACACACACACAGATCAAGACAGATGAAGACAGAAACACGCACGCACACACACACACACACACACACAGATGAAGACAAAAACACACACACACACACACACTGATGAAGACAAAAACATGCACGCACACACACGCACATACTGATGAAGACAAAAACACACACACACACACACACACACACAGATCAAGACAGATGAAGACAGAAACACGCACGCGCACACACACACACACACACACACAGATGAAGACAAAAACACACACACACACACACTGATGAAGACAAAAACATGCACGCACACACACGCACATACTGATGAAGACAAAACACACACACACACAGACACACACACAGACACACACACTCTCTCTCTCGCAGAGAAAGCAATCTATTGTCTGAGCGCGCTCCTGTTCCATGCACATAGCCAGCGAAGTAGAAAATAAGCCCATTTACCCACCGCTAGGTGTTCCCTCTCCGTGCGACCAGCCTGACTTCCTCAGAATAACGTCTCTGTCGGGCTTCATCTCCCATCCCGTCTCACATTTTACTGACATTTTTGTGTGCCTTCCTAATACGAGCAAACAAGAAAGGAAATGACACATTTAAGGGACATTTGTACATTTACTACTCTTGGGTAAATCTACATTCGCGAGAGACTGAAAGCGCAGCTCCCAGGCAACAGGGCGGGAGCAGTCTGGGGGCAGATTGTGAGAGGGGAAAGACCAAAAAAAAAAAAAAAAAGCTTTTATAAAAATAAAAAAAACAAACCCCAATATACATTAAAAAATATCTGGATGACAACCCTGTCCTCTTCCATCTTAAGCACATCTCCCTCACCTCCAAAGAAGAATATTTTTTCCTCTCTGCCCACAAGTGAGTCTCATGTGTCAGCACAGCTGGGAGTGACAGGACAGTGGCAGGCCCGTGAGAGCCAGAGAAAGCATCGGCCGCGGACATCGAACCCCTCCTGGTTTATCAGGAGGCCCAGATCGAACCTCAGACCCTCCTGGTTCATCAGGAGGGCCGGATCGAACCTCAGACCCTCCTGGTTTATCAGGAGGCCCGGATCGAACCTCAGACCCTCCTGGTTCATCAGGAGCCCCGGATCGAACCTCAGACCCTCCTGGTTCATCAGGAGGCCCGGCGATTGCGTGCGGGATGAGACGTTAAACCGAGGTCCTGACTCACTGTGGTCATTAAAGACCCCATGACACTTTTCACAAAAAGTAGGGGGTTCCCCAGTGTCCTGGCCAATTCCCAACCTGGCTCTCTCAAATGTGCTACCTAATCATCCCGATTTAATTGGCTAAAACTGTTCTCTCTCTCTTCACCTTCGCTAATGTGTGGTGAGCGTTCTGGCACAAGATGGCAGCCATGCATCACCCAGGTGGGTGCTACACATTGGTGGTGGGTGAGGTGAGTTTCCACTCATCACTGTAAAGCACTCTGAGCATTCAGAAAAGTGCTATATAAATGCAATGATTCATTCATTCATTAATTCATTCATTCATTCATTCATTCATTCAGACCTCCCCACCTTGGCTCGTGTGTTCAGAGCGTTCTGGCACAAAATGGCTGCCGTGCTTCACCCAGGTGGGGGCTGCACAGTGGTGGGGGCTGAGATGAGCTCCACTGTAAAAGCGCTTTGAAACCATGACATGGAAGGAGCTGGGTAAACAGTCACTGAAGCTGAATATGCTGCGATGCTGTCTGAGTGTAATGGAAAATAAAATGATAGTATATTTTTTCCAGCAGTGCAGTATCAATATTTTAAAACGGCAACGATTTGTGTATTTGACCATGTGTTGTGAAGCATCACAGTATATTAAGATATGGCATCTATTTCAATATATTTTGAAATACATTCCAGTTCTGTATGGGAATGCAATCCCACTATCATGATTACTATCATTAGAGGAGCTATTGATTTTCCTACATTTACATTTAAACATTAGCAGTAGAGGGAGAGCAAGGTGACTGTATTTCAACATGAAGATCTAATTCAGCTTGATGTTCTTCCAGGAAAATGCTAAAGAGTATCATCTGAAAGTGCCACGAAGCATTCAAATGAACACAGTAACCATTTAGTGCTAACTCAACCTCTGATAAAGCACATTTTACTCCCTCAAGATCACCCTCTCTCGGGTGCATTTATTTTTTTTGCAACTTGTGGACTCTCGCAAGCGAGAGTTTGAGTTGAATTCCCACGATACTGTGCTCGAGGGCTAATGGACTCAGGGAAGAACACGTCTAGCTTAGAGAGCGCACTGCGGAAAAGCGTAGAGGTTAAAATGCAGGGAAGAGGGGGGGGGGGCTGGGACGCAGAAACGGCAGGCAGGCACTGAAAAGCATTAGCAGCAGCAGCAGAGGGGCGTCCGGCCCGGAGATCCCGTCCGGGGGTAAGTGGAGGTGGCAGCGAGGCTTAGGCAGCATTTCGCGGTGCAAATCCTGGGGTCCCTGCGGAAAACAGGGAGCCCTGAAATACGCAAACGGGCAGAAGGGCCAGGACTCTGAGGGCGGGCATTACTGAGGGGGGGGGGGGCAAGGGGGGGTGAAGCCTGACACTGCTGCTCAGCTCAGCACTGACAGGGAAAGGTCAGAGCTGATGAGTGACAGGTGTCAGAGCGGGAATCAGCCGCTGCATCTCCTCACTACGAGGCCCATACACAGAGAGACCCTGGGCCCACGGGGGGGGTCCTGAGTGAGGGGGGGGGCCCTGAGAGATTGGGGGGAGTGTTCTGAGCGAGTTGGGCCCATACACAGAGAGACCGTGGGCCCATATGGGGGGGTCCTGAGTGGGGGGGGGGTGTCCTGAGCGAGGTGGGGTGGGGGGGTGTGGGGGAAGGCATCACTCAGTGAGGTTAGGTGACCCTTACGTGACCCTTGGTTACTGACTCCTGATAATGGCCCTCCCTTCGGAGATCTCTGGGATGACTGGCAGCTCTATCTCAGAGCCGGAATGGCGCCATCTTCCAAGCACTCGCTCCTACGAGCGGAGCCAGCCCTCGGCTCCGGTTTCCACATCAGGGGTCTCCCCGGCTCGCTGGGACAGAGCTCCAGGAAGACCTCGGAGGGCCATCCCCGCTCGACCACTGACAGGACCGAAAATAATCCCGCACAACATCCAGAGGGGGTCGTGCCCTAGCAACCGAGCCAAGGGGGCTACCTCGAAAACTTACGTAGGTACGTAAGGAGTAAAGGCGTGCCCGTTGCTCATAGGAAGATACACATCTGCTTAACTGCCGTATTAATAAAAGCATGATGCTTGGGCCGGCCAGGCATTCATCAGGGAAGAACCAGGCGATCGCACATTAACCTGCACACCTCCACCGCCAACAATTAGCCTTTTATTTGTTTCCTGCAACCATAAAAAGACGGAAAGCGAGTCATATTGCTATTCAGGTGACAAGCGGCACGGAGTGAAAATGTCACCCTGGCTAATTGGCTGTGAGGAGCGACTCAGCAGGTGCTAATGGTGTTGTGGTGATTAGCGCGGGAGAGGAGGCGCGTCGGATCTCCCGAGTATCCATTCGGTCTTCCCTCCAAATCCAAAAAAGCGATTGTGTGGAGACAGAGCGGGGAGAGTAAAATGGCCGCCGGCGAGCCGGCTCACGGCTGCCCCTCCAAGCGCTCCGCTTTCCCAGCACTTCAGTCTCGTTAGCTTTAATTGCGCCCGATTGGCTGCGATGCGGCTTCCCCGGGCCTGCTTGCAAATGCTGTGATTTCTGAAAGCAGGTTATCGTCCCCGAAAGATGATCTACGCTCCGAGTTTCACCTGCTCCTTCATTCGTCCAGACCTCTACAAAGCAAACTAAAACAGCACCGTCCTGAGGACAAATAGCCCTGACGGTCTGTATCAGTAAACCCTTACGGTCTGTATCTGTACACCCAGCCACCGGTGATAACCTGGTCCCCCAGACCTCCACAAACCAAACTAAAACAGCACCGTCCTGAGGACAAATAACTCTTACGATCTGCATCTGTACACCCTTGCGGTCAGATAACCTGGCTCTTGACCTTGACCACGGGTTTGTAATCCTCCCCTCTTCTCCACAAAACCTCTGTTCTGATCACTGATACGCAAAGCCTTCTCAGTCTGACCCACTGCATGCTAAATGGCTTCAGCTCTCCTAATGTGTGGTACGAGCCTTATTTAAAGTTTTAATAAACTTTGATGGACATTCTGGTAAACAGAGTGAGCTGCATATTCTTAGACAAGTACTGCATGAGCAAGGACAATTTGTATACTGCATTTGTCCACGATTTCTGATTTAATGTGCTGTGAATGTGTCACACTATTAATCATTAAGACAACCGAAAAACGGACATTTTACATTGGTGTTTCGCTGACAAATACTTACAGTGTCACTGGGAATCCACGGAAGCAGTGAAGTGTAATGCTGTTCTGGGACATTTATCTTAAATCTCTCATGGATGAAAGAACACCTTTCATTTTTCCCTGAGTGGAAATTAAAAGCCTGCTTTGAGGCTTTGTTACGAACCAGCACCCCCCCCCCCCCCCCCCAGCCCCCCCAGAAGAACCATTACAGTTCCCAGCAGTCTAAGTTACCGGCCAATTACGCTGATGCACATTGTGTTGAACACAACCTCCAAAGTGTTCAGGTTAAGTGGAAAAGAAAAAAAAAAAGAATTTTTCTGAGATCAACAAAGCAGAGGACAGGATTGAGCTCGGCTCATCCGTCCCTCGAAAGCCAAGCAATTACAGCAGCCGGCGGTCATGGGACGGGGCTTAGCGCTGACGGGGATCTGCAGGCGCACCGAACACAGCCTTTCCCAACAGCTTATGTGGATCTGAGCTGACGGCAGGTCAAACCTGCGGAAATAACCATCCTGAACTACGCTGCTTATGAACTCCTCTCTTATGATATCACACCGTGGAAAAAAAACAGGGTGTAGCCCATGATTCCACTATTCTTTTACTGTAGTATCTATGCTATTATATACATATCTTCTCTGATTGCTTTTTAGTTGTCTCCCCTTTCAATATCCATAAGGGAATTTTTTTTCATTCTGTCAGCCAGATAAAGACTGCGTTTGTCAACCAAACCCACCTCAGCAGAGAGAGAGTACATTTAGCTTAAAATTCATCCCATCTCCCTCCTCAATCTGTCAGAGGAGAGGAGATTCTGAGCGGTTCTTCAGAGGTTTTGCCTGCGCGAGGATTCCCCATTTTTATTTTATTTTATTTTCCCATGAAGCTTATGACCAAGTAACCTTCTCCACAAATGAAAGGGTACATTGTGACTCCGGGTTAATCAGTCGTGTAGCCAGACTAAATCCAACCTCAGCCTGTTCTCTCTGAAACACCACTAGCTTTTTGGTTTTCATGAACTGAGAATGATGAAAAAAATTGCCTGAAAAAATTATTAATAGTAATAAAAATTGTGGATTAATAGAACAACTACAAGTAATTGAATAAATAAAAAAACAATTGTGTGAGAAATATAGGCTTATAACCTGTTAAACAAACCTTTTCCTCTGAGCAATTGCACATGTATAAAATAATATAATTTTCCTATTTTTGGGGTGCAAAATGCAGCTTGTTGTCAGTATTGTCTATTTTACACGACATTCTTATCTCTCCTGCCCACGGGTGAGAATCATTTTGGCGGGGACTGCATACATGTCTATTCATGCCAGCCTCATCGTATTACACAAGAAACATATCTGGAAACAAAATGCTCATATAAATAATGAGATATGAATGCTAGGCATAGTGTCAACACTCAGTGCACATTATTGTCATCTGTCACTCAAAAGGGGAATTTGTCAGAGTGCTAGAGAGGAGGCTGATAGACAAAGGCGAGTCACACCTTTGGCTACAAGCGTGTGAGATCTAATTTATGAGAGTGGCACTAATGAGCAGGAATAAGGAGGATAAGGAGTGCAAATGGCCACATGCAAGCTGCAGAGGGAGGCAGAGATGCTGCTCCACCCTTTGAAGTGCAGGTCAGACATGAGGAGGAGTATAATGACCTGTCATTAGGCGAAAAACAAGGCGAGACGGAAACGGTGTCTAATGCAGGGGGAAATAAAAGACCCAGAATGCCTCTCTTCCACGCGCCACACAGATGAAAGGGGCAAACGCTGGAGTGATCTGTGTATTCCCACAGCACCTCTCAAAGGTGCGACCGACACAAGGGCCTATCTTTAGCCTCGATAATGAGGGGGGGTGGGGGGTTAGGGGGTGGGGGAGGGCCATTTGAAATGCACAAACCCTGAGAAGTGCAATTTTGTACAGGGGTCCTGGGGCATGCCCCCCTGGAATAATTTTTAGTAAAAAAAGAATAGCTGTGAAATGATCATTTCTTGCAAATTCTAAGGGGAAATACTTTAAGCTACTGATCAGTGTATCCCAATTGCAACATGAAATCACCATCTTTATTCTATGAAATTATATTTCTCATCATCATTCTATATTATTGGGGGGTTATTTGGCCTGTTTTGTAATACTGGTTGTGGGGGGGGGGGGTTGTAACCCACTATTCCCCCCATAAATGACACCCTCATACCCAATCATTCCACTGGATTAGGCCATCTCTCAACACTAGTCTCAGATGAGTGGCATCACCACTGCAGTGCACATCTGGTTCAAATACTTCATCTGCTTAGACACCTGCAGATAATCAGCTCTAAAGAAACATCTACTTTCACCACTACACACAGCACAATGATTCATTTAAGCGCATGTCTTCTTTAGCAACACGTTGAGTAGGACATTGGGACAGGTGCTTGCAGCGTTACCAGCATCTTAAGAGTTAAAGAATTTCAAGAGCATGTTTGGCAGCAGGTGTGCTGTACAGAAGATGGCCCGATCAAAATCTTCTGAAATATGTAAAATATTTGGAAAAATATTTTCCAAATATTTTTTAAGAATACATATGAATTATCTTTCCCACTCTTTTTGTCTGCCCGTTTCTCTCCAGTATTTACACGTTAACTCTGAACACGAAAAAAAAACAATATTGAAAGAAATTATTTTTTAAATTGCCAAATATTTCATCCCAAAAGGTATTATTTGCCTGCGATACAGAAAATAACAAAAATAGTAATTTCAGATTTTAAAAAAACATTTAAAAAATATATAGTTTTCTTATTTATTCACCTGACGCTTCTGATATACACTAGAGAAAAGTATATATTGGCTGAAGAAAAGAAACACACATTTTCAACAATAGAGGAAATCCATTATTGTTCTTCCAGACGTGAAAATCAATTCTGGAATGATTGCGAGGGGAGGATCCCATAATTCATGCACCTTCGGCTGGCGAAACAGACAGAAAAAAAAAAAAAAATCACTACACTTTCTTCTTTTTTTTTCTGACCCTGTTTGCAGACCTGCAGGTATTCAAACGTTCTCCTCCTCAAAAAACGGGAGGGCACAAACAAAAACAACAACCACAGGACGCTCTCAGAGTCTTCCAGCCTTTTTCATTTGCATTTTAAGTGCTGAAATAATGACACCGGCTTATTGAATATTTAATTGTGCCGCGGTGGTTAGGCGAAGCGTCCCGTGCGTCTTGTGCTGTGACTGAGAGTAAGGGCTGGAAGCAGCCCACATCATTTCGCCGTGTGTTCTGCATAATCTGGTATCCTTTTGTGCCATTTTGGTTTTTCCAACATGTTGAAAGTTCTTGTCCAGCTCCATGCACTTTCATAGAATTTCCCATCTCAGCAACTAATGAAGTTGGTTCAGAGCCCTAAATGATAAAACCATCATAATTAATAGGTGGGAAACAGGAGCAGTTTATTTATGCAGTTTTGATTTTATTTTTTTACAGCTAAAATGTTTATGCGCAGTATAGATGTGGTGTCGCCCCACACACGTAATAACCTGTAGGTGAGACTGCATGGAGATGACTGCCTTGTTGTGGTCAGAGCGACGCAGAGAGAGAGACTCAGAGACAGCCACGCTTCCAGCTCCTCTCTTACACGACCCACAGATACAGTTTCAGAGGCCCAGTCCTCTTCCTGTGGGGCCCATAAATTCAGCCAGCTAAAATAAGAGAGTGTCTGACGCACCGGGGGACGCCTCGACCTCTCCCGCTCCCCAGCACCACACAAATCACGCCCTAATCACACCATCCGCTCCCAAGAAAACCTTCAGGAAACAGACGTGTGGAAGCCCTGGCCTTCCTCAACCCAAACACACCTGCAACCACAGGATTATTTTAATAATAAAGGATTATTAAAATGTGCATGAAAACACCTCGTGCAGTCGGCCTGTGATCATTAAACCGACAAGACAAAGGCTACGTTTACACCGCAGGTCTTGATGCCCAGTTCCAATTTTTTTTTTGCCTATTTCCGATCGTTTTGACCACCTGTTCACATCTACGTTTGTAAGTGGCCCATATCCGACACCTTACACTTAAAACAACCCTCATGCACACACAAGGGTTTGGTTGCCGATAGGAACGTAAACAACCACACCGCCACGGCCATATCGCCATCCACAATGGACACAAAACGAGAGAGAAATAATAATTCAAGCCACTGCTTTTCGAAGCGTCTTAGGACCGCAACGAACAGGCCCCCTGTATTTCGGCCTATACCAGCTCTTCACCCCACATACTTACAAGGCGTGTAACTAGAGGACGGTCGCTTATGGTTGGCAGATATCTGATTCCTATCAGATTTATTTCCACATATGAATGTGGCCCAAAACGGATCTGAAAATATCCGATCCCACCTGCTTTTCCATGCCATGCCACATGTGAGCATCAAAACTGGGTCACTTTTACCAGGCGGTGTAGACGCAGCCAAAGATGTATACTTCCTTCTTCGAAATTTATAAACAGGAAAATAATAATATTAGCTATATCGGATATGGCAGTCCAGCATTTTGGCATACTGCCTGACTGGTATGAGTGCAGCTCTTGCTGTATTTTTGAAAGCGACGTGATTCCAACAAGCAACTATGATGTTATAAAGCTACCAACATAACTAGTCATAACCAAAATCACATCAAATCCTCCTGTAGTCAGCAATATAGGAGATGTGTTGCCATTGGAATTGAAAAAATAGCCTATATAATTAAAAATCTCAGCTGAATAAAATAAATAGCTGAATAACATAGTTTATATATAAATAATAATTCAATTTGGCTCTTCCCACTAGGGTGCAACGGTTCACAAACTCGCAGTTTGGTTCGGTTCAGTTTTGGTGTCACAATTTCTGTTCAGTTCAGCTATGTGCATTTTTAGTAAAGCATAGAAAAAAAAAGCGTCATAGCCAATGCCAAAAGTATTTTCATTTCCTTGAATAAAAAATTTCCACAAAAAACGTGTCAAATCATTTTCAAAAAAACAAACTGGTTTTCACAGGTTTGCCTCTTTGTTATTTTCAAAGAGAAAATAATACCTGCATATTAAGCTCAGGGCATCAGCACAAAGTTCAGCATAAACACAACCAGCACGAGACTACGTCAGCTACACAAGAAAGGGCACATTCATCATTTGAGTCTCAGATTAAAGACTTAAAGTCAGTTCAGTGTCAGCATGGCCATGGGTGGCAAGCCCAACGGTTTGGGTTTTTTTAAATTTTATTTTCACATGAACTGCTGCATCCTTGCTTCACACACAACATTACCATTTAAATAAATGATGGTTTTGACTGCACAAGGTCTGCTCGGGTCAGGACATGCCAGTTTGTGTTTCCTCTGAAGCTCGGTGACCCGTGTAAACTGACCCTGCCAGTGTTCGCCCCCCCCCCCCCCCCCGCCCCCCCGCACACGCATCAGAGATTTATGAGCGGCGGCAGTTTTATTCGCCGCCCCCCTGACACACAGACCCGTCCCTGTATCCTGCACACGTCAGGTCGCATTACAAATTTTATTTTCAGATTACTTCAAGGTCACCACCTCTTCCAAAGGTCGCTCGTGTATCACTGGAAAGACTGACTTGAGGTCTGTTCTTTTATTCTGTTTATTTTTATTTATTTATTTACTTATTTTTGACTTTTTTTTAAACTCAAGACAAGCAAACATTTATTATTGGTGGGAGCCAGTGGATGGGAAGGAACACCGTTTGAAACATTGAAAATGTAGGTTTTTTTCTGCTGTTCATTTCTGACTTAAAAAAGACCTTTTCCCGGGGAACGAGCCGTGTTCTACAGTATTACACAATACACGGAGAACCGTACGATCAGAAGGGAACATCTCCTAACCTGAGAGAGCTCAGAACGCTTTTAAACTCAAACAGGGGTCTGGAGAGCCACAGGCTATGCAGTTTCATGTTTATCAGAAATGTTAACTTGGTTGAAATGAAATGAGCATATTGTTCCATTGTCTACAAAGCAACCTACTATTCCACCATTTCTAATGCTGCCATTTTCATACAGTATTTTCTGAACAGACTGTGCTGCTCACAGTATTTGCTGTCCAGACTGTGCTGCTCACAGTATTTGCTTTACAGACTGTGCTGCTCACAGTATTTGCTGTACAGACTGTGCTGCTCACAGTATTTGCTGTACAGACTGTGCTGCTCACAGTATTTGCTGTACAGACTGTGCTGCTCACAGTATTTGCTGTACAGACTGTGCTGCTCACAGTATTTGCTGTACAGACTGTGCTGCTCACAGTATTTGCTGTACAGACTGTGCTGCTCACAGTATTTGCTGTACAGACTGTGCTACTCACAGTATTTGCTGTACAGACTGTGCTACTCACAGTATTTGCTGTACAGACTGTGCTGCTCACAGTATTTGCTGTGCAGACTGTGCTGCTCACAGTATTTGCTGTACAGACTGTGCTGCTCACAGTATTTGCTGTACAGACTGTGCTACTCACAGTATTTGCTGTACAGACTGTGCTGCTCACAGTATTTGGTTTACAGACTGTGCTGCTCACAGTATTTGGTTTACAGACTGTGCTGCTCACAGTATTTGCTGTACAGACTGTGCTGCTCACACAGCATTTGTCCTTACTGAGATGCTCAGTAGAAAGTTATCTTTTCCCTGCACACATATGTGAAGGACACCAGGACTCTGCTCTGAAGTTGTACTGTAAATAGCTCAGTCTGAAGTTACTATTTAATAAAGATATCTAATTGGAGCTTGAAATTAAAATTACATTATCTGAGGGAACAAGAGTTCCCCCCACCTCCGGGGAAAAGTGTTTAATTTTACATACCAATCACACACCAACGCGGACGCCCCACCAAACTGTTCCTCTGGTTTTGACTTTCTAAGCCTCTTAAAGCCGCACTGCGATAGCCTCGTCTGAAAGAGCCAAGCCATCTGCAAAAATGTGATATTTTCCTATCGGTTTCAGGCAGTATTCTGACGAACACAGTATCAGTTTAAGCCATGGGACCTCGTCTTTGCGAATGCATAGTAGCCTACCCAGTGAAAGAATCTGTAAAAAGATACTGACCTTGCAGCTCCATACTTTCCTCTTGTTATGAAGTGTACAGCACCGCTGCCTGATAAATTTATATAGATGAGCACATCCCTTCACATAATGCAGCATGACTTGCATGTTCTCTCCTAGGACGTCTATTGTTCAGGGGTGTATGGTCAGGGTAGGCATGGGCGGCCCAGCTTGTGAAAATATTACAAGGCCTTATAATTCCCTCCTTTTCTTTTATCACCCGGGCTTTCTTTTATGAGGCCATGCTGCCACTGCAGCATCTTGATGCAGTGTCACCAGGCTACACACAAATTATCCAAACAATCGTTTTTTCTTTCCACGTAATCCACAACAATTATACTACTTTCAACCGTTTTACTGCTTTCCACAAAATTCACAACTGTTTATGCTGCATGTTTTATTTATTCTCCAGTTTGGAATGCCGTATTAGAACTGCAAATTTGCTCCCTCCGAGCAACTTGTGACCAATCAGGTACTGTCCTGCATGACTCCGCCCTGAAGCAGTTATGACCAATCAGGTACTGCCCTGCATGGCTCCACCCCAGGGCAGTACCAGGGCCTTTGCCCTCTTGTTCCAAACACACGTGGTCTACAGAGAGCAATGGACAGAGTACTTTAAACAGCCTAGGTGCTGACAAATGCCCAGTATAATGTCACTTATATGAATAATAATATTAATATGAATATCAATAAAAAACAATAATCATAATAACAATAATATTAATAATAATATTTATATCAATAATAATCCTCCCTTAATCACATGGAGTAATGTATCCCAGCAGCCCACAGCATCCCCTGCATGTAGTTTAATCACACCATGACCTTGCACACGTGGCACAAACCTACGGGACCCTGGAACCCTGGCTAATGAGCAATTAGACTGATTATCCCCACCAGCATCGCTACACAACTCTCTGAACTTCCACCGCCAACAAGGCTCTTTTCGTACACATACGGAGAGTCATTACCACAGATTTTTTTAAAAATCTCTGAGTTCTCTCACCTTTAATTATGACCACACAATAACGGACACTTCATTTGCATGTGCATCATTAACGACCACGTCGACAGACACACAGAGGGTCATCGCACGGTCTGCGAAACACAACATGGACACACGGGCGCTTTGTTTAAATGTGTGGAGCCTGCAGCACCATACAGCACTCTGTGCATCTTCAGCCTGGCACACAGAGGGAATGAGGCACAAAGAGCTCTTCATTGCAGTTTCAATTCTCACTGCTCTCGCGTCACACTAGTCACTGATGCTGGATGAGGAAAGGAAAAAATGTGAATTTCCAGAGGACTGGAGTTGAATCTGGAGTCACTGCAGACCTCCAGGACTGGAGTTAAACCTGCAGACCCTCAGGACTGGAGTTTGAGGTCTCTGCTGTACAGGCGTGTTCTCCATTGGTGTTGAGATGAATGGGAAGAAAAATCATGTGGATTGAGGAGAAAAGAACCAATAAGACCGACTGTATTGAATCAGTAAGTATGAAAAATGAATACACCCTGCACATACACAGCCTCTGATTCAGTCTAGAGATCAGAAACTAACATAAATGAAACGCACCAAACATTACAAATTAAAAAAACAATGATATAAACAGAAATAAAAGCCGACCCAGGACAGGTCTGTCAACAGCCCAGATCTCGCGGACGTCGGATGCGTACGCGGCGGGTTTGTGGCACGCCGGTTAATTGAGGTCCGAGGGAAACGCGGAGCGTAGGGAGGAGAAATGAAAACGTAATGAGTTTGGCATTCTTGACACAGTTTGCTAATTTGCTGTCACAGCAGTAATGAAGATTGCGAGAGAGAGAGAGAGAGAGAGAGAGAGAGAGGAGAGGGAGAGAGGGAGAGACAGAAAGAGAGAGAGAGAGAGAGAGAGAGAGAGAGAGAGAGAGAGACGCATTTTCCGACGTGGGGAAACTGCACAAGCCAAACACAGAGACCGTTTCGACAAGACGCAGCGCACGCAAATCAGTGTGTGTGTGTGTGTGTGTGTGTGTGTGTGTGTGTGTGTGTGTGGAGTCAGTCATCTGCTGTACCAAAGTACCTAAGGAACACCAGGCCAACTGCAAATAGTGCACAGACAGGACAGGGGTGGTCTCTGACACGGTCTTCCCTTTCCCTCATCCACCCCCCCCCCCAAGCCTGAACCCTCTTCAGCCCTTTACATTCACTGTAGCTTTGAGGTGGTCTTCTCCCTGGGAAGCGTTCATGCATCTCCCCCTGTGTGGTTTGATGGAGGACGCCCCTTCTGTCTGTGAGCAGCAGTGGCCTCAGGCCGCACGCTTCTTAGGAAACAGTTCCCAGCAAAAAATAAGATTCAACAATTAGAACAAATAAATAAATAAAAATCAGGTAGTATACACACACACACACACACACACACAGCCTGCGGTGGTGCAGCATCACTACATAAGCAGCTTTGGAGTTGGCTGAAGTGCATGTTTTTGCTTTAAACTCTCTAAACTGAGAATGCCCTTACAGCAGCTATCCGCAAGCTGACAGGACTTCAGACACTTCTGCAAATATCGAAAACATCCTTCATCGCTCACAAAAGCTGTCCGGGGCTAATCTGAGTTACTAACCTACACTAAAGACTGAAATAATGCCCAAAACTGCAGACGGTAATGGATCCCTTTCAGTCTGCCTGCTCGCCCTGTTCAAGAGAACCCGTTTCCCCAAACCATCTCCCAGTGAGCTGAACTCTATGGTTTTTCCATGCAGGGACTTCTGCTGTGAGAAGTTCATCAAACAACGTACTTGAAGAGCACAAAGGCTCTTGGACTTGTTTTCAGGTGACAGGTTGCACAGGTACACTTCTCCCACTGGAACATCAGGCTGAATCGCCCCCCCCCCCACACACACACACATACACAGAGCAGGACATTTTTATTAGCAGCCTGTTATCTCCTAACTCCCCCCCCCCCCCCCCGTTCCCGCGACGCTCAGATAACCCCTCTGTCATCCCGTCCGCATCAACAGCATCAAGAGCTAATTTTTGTTTATGGGAAAGAAGCTCCTCCAACAAATTACCTGATATTTTGCATGCACGTTTTATTTATTTATTTTCCCCCTCCCGCCCCCATTAAATGTGTTTCTGACTGATAACGGCGATTTATCAAACGCTAAATCAAAGTTTCGCGAAAAAGAGGAAATGTTTTATAATCCCGCAGTCAGGAGAGGCGGGGGGTGGGGTGTGGAGCTGGTGGCTGGGGACATGATTTGATGACAGTGCTGTCAGCATCTTATCTCGAAGGCTTCCAATCCGGCGCACGGGAGTGTTTATACAGTAAACACGGATAATCCTGTGGAGGATTCAGCCTCGTTTCTCTTTCCAAAAAGCATGCTCTCTCTTCCGTACAGCGGGACCGGGTTTGTAGTAAAGGTAGACTGAACTTCAGGCCGGCCCCAACGTCTCTCCCACCTCACCGAGCGTCTGAAAGAAGTTCACCTTCACTCCCTCACATCCCTCCTTCACAAACCCTTAAAGGACAGAACATTCCCTCATTAAACACCCATCCCCGCATCCCAGATTTCTCTGTGCAGTTCAATCAGGATTTAAATGTGATTCATGCACGAGGAGCCACTTACAAGAAAAGCATGCTGTAATGATTTTATGTATCTGAGCCTAGGCACTCACACATCTTTCTGTTAGAATGCCTTTCTACAGAAAAGAGTACATCTTCCGCAGCGTGGAACTCTGTTAGAGAACACTGCACACTGCACTGCACACTGATAAGTGCACAATTTTACCTGTGTGGGTGGAGTTTGTTCTAAAAAAAAAAAAAAAAAAAAACAACGTTCTGTTATTCAAAATGTGTATCCATACATCTGAAATGGTCTAGGACACTTCAATGAACAAGTTCAATCAATCAACCAATCAATCAATCAATCAACCACCACGTGCTCACTTCCAAAACATGTCACGAGCACAGAGGTGCTGCCACACCTCCAGCATTAGCTCTGGAGCAGGCAGAGCAAGCAGCCACGCTGGCTGGGGCGCAAGTTAACACCCCCATATTTCAGTCTTCCAGGTGACCCGGGAACTTAATAAAACTATACAGCTTCTTCACAATCACGGCAGCCTATAACATCTCCAGATTCTGAATTCCGTGGTCTCCTAGCAACGGGAGCACCCACAGGTACAGACTCAGTGAAGTCAGGAAGAACAACAAAAAGTGTACACAATTCTGGGCAGTGAATCTTTAAATGCTCAGCTGTACAATCAAAGAGGCGGTTGATATATATTTTTAAAAGCTAGCGATAAAATAGCCAGCAGTAAAAATCTTCAGGAATAATTAAACTCCAACAGAGTTTATACGAGACAAGTCAAGATAAAGTTGTCGTCTCTCAAGAGTAGAGTGCACTTCATCAGGCTACTCTCTCAGAGTTGATTTAACCCCGAGCATTTTACCGTGTGATCGTCTCTAAACCGTGGCATTTAAAGGGCCCTGTTGATCTCGTGATTATTCATGAGCTGGGGGCCACTGATGGCCGAGATCAGAGGTACAAAAGGGATAGTCCAGATGAGGGCTTGGCTGGCCCTCTCTCCAGGTGTCCGTGTGAATGGAGCATTGTGCTCTCTCTCTCCACACCTGTGTGCCTTTCTACCACAGCACCTGGCGGTCCCACACACCCCAGCATTATAAGGGAAGCCTGCCCCAAAATCATTCATCTTACCCTCTGAATAACCGGCACCATTCAAACCCAATCTTGCCTCCGCGTTTGCACAAAGCCATCTGAAGTGCTGACGTCATTGGGCTCTGACTCCTGCTCTCAGTGCAGTGAATGGAGCCGTCCATTGAACTGCAGAATAACTGTGCAATGGTGGCAACTCTACAGCCTTCTCCCTATTTAAAAGAACCGGTCACGATATTGCAGACGCAGTGAAAAGTTTTGAGGCTCATTTTTACTTAAATCTGAAATCTGGTCTCCAAGTGAGCCACCTGAATCCAGTTCCATTTCCATTTTAGTTTAGTGCCTTTTACAGGGGCAACAGTCACAGAGCTGTCACCTTTGCAGAAAAAACAGGAAATGAGGAAAAACTGGGAGAGGACTGGAGCCTCAACCCCCAAAACAAAACAGCAAATAAGGTGAAAACGAAATTCCGCAGTGGGGCAAAGAAACACTCAAACAGTTGTGGGGGGGGGGGGTTTGAAACAAACTCCCAGGTGGGAAGAAATCTTGGGGATGAACTTTAGACTGTAGAGGAGGAGACTAGCGTCTAGCACAAATCAGGCTACACATGAATCCAGCCCCCAAAATGGAGGGGGGTGTTACACCTGGGTGACATCATCGCCTGGGGGTGGAGCTCTGTACATTCGCTGTGGGCCAAAATACGAAATTTGACACACTAGATACGAGATGGTTTAGGTGACCATGATCTTGCTTTCCAGCACCAGAGTTAAGGCAAGTAAGGCTAGCACCTTAATTTAGACTAATAAAACAAGGCTAACTGAGCAAGTGATGTTAGTATCATTACGTTTATGTGCTTTTAGCCTTTTTAACATCTTAAGGCCACCTGTGAGGTTTGAGTGTAGACATTGCAATGCATAAACTCAATTACTGAGACATTAAACTAATGCAAAAACACTCAGATACCTTCACATGTGCGAGTTCCATGCGCAAACCTATACAGTCACCTAGACAAAACCCAATGAATATGTTGTGTGTGTTTGTGTGTGTGTACGCGTGAACATAATCCTCTTACCGAGTCTCTAAGAATTCATTTAAAACACTTGAAGTCCATGAATAATGGATTCCTAATTCATTACAAAACGAGCATGGAAGTTATTTAAACAAAACGTGTTTACGAGGAACAGATGATGACCCAGTGGATGTTTACAAACCGATATTATTAACACAAATATTGATCTAGCGCTGATGCATCTAAAATTAATTCGGAGGGCTCTGTCAGGACGCTGTATGAATATTTGATCAGTGGATAATATTAAATTCCGTCAGATGGAGAGTGATTCAGGTAAAGGTAAGCTAAGGGAGACTAAAGGCCAGTTCAGACCAAATATTTACCTCCCTGTTTACGGCTGCAATATGCATCCAGGCCACTATGGTGAAAATGGAGGAGAGTAGCAATAGTGAGATTCTGGCTGTAGCAAGCAGCATTACTAATAAAAGCGAGGCTTCGTTTGAGACTAAGATCCATATTTTAGAGCCGGCCATGGGTGCACCAGCGCCTGGCACACAGAGCGTACGCCCAGCTGTGCAAATAATTCTGTACCGTAGCACTACATCGTCATCACTTTGTGTGACGTGTAAGCATTTTACTAGCATTTATTTATTAGTATTTTATTAGCAACCAAAAACACCGATTGGGCCTTTAAGCCTTCTGATCATGAGGCCCGTTCCTTTGCCCCCCCCCACCCCCCCAGGAGTACCAGGGTTTGTGGAGAACAGGGAGGACTGCCCCTCAGGTGCCGGGACACTTTAAATATCTGATTTATGGGCGCTGTGGCCAAATTACGACTTTGCAAGGAGCTACAGGTGACTCGGCGAGGGACGCCATGTACTGTGTTACTTATTTATTTATTACTTTATTACTTTATAAATATGCGGCCATAAATCAGGTGCTGCTTTGATTTTTATTGTATTTTCCCGATGCGTCTGACTGCTAACCGGGTTGATAAATCGACATCATTAATTCCCGTTTGTATAAGAAAAAAAGCGTCTTGTTGCCATGGTGACCTGGACCCCCTGTCGTGTGACAGCAATGTGTAGAGACAGGTGTTTTGCGGTGTGTGTGTGTGTGTGTGTGTGTGCGTGTGCGTGCATGCCATGGGGCCCATCCACACACTGGAACAGAGCCTTAAAACCTGAAGTAAAATTTAAATATTTGTGGTCAGCGTTGGAATAAGTGGAAAATGCCCTTGGCTTTGCCTTGGGCTGAATCAGCCCACCCCAGTGTACATGATCACCAGGAGAACACATGGCTAAAGCTTAAGCAATTCCTTACGTGCTACCCTGAATGACTGACAGTGAACCACGGTAGACTGGCTCGGAACCCCACTGGGACCCGACAATGCAGGAGAAGCAAGTCGACCAATTATTTCTCCACAAGGTAGAAGGCCAAAGCGATGGCAATCGCGTGGTGTCAAACACACGGGTGGTCATTTTGTTCTTTTTTTGGTCGCTTAAAATTGGCTCGAGGCACCAAGCCTCACCAAAAGCAGGGTTTTATGGGGCTGTTAATTCTGTACGCGATTGTTAAACTGCCTTGAGGTGGCCATCAATCACACTCCCAGACTTTTTTTCTCCAGAAGTGTCTTTTTGCTGTAATTAGCCACTAAAATATTCATACAATATTTGAGCTCTGATCAAAGGGCACTTTTTATATAGCGACCTTTTCAAAGGTTTTGGCATTCTCATAGCTCACACGATTGGCCCGCAAAATAGAGTCAGCCTCTTTCTGCGGAGTGAATTAATATAAAACGATAAATGCTCCCCTATAGCCAAAGGAAAATGGAAACGGGAACTCTTTGGAATGGATCAGCACAAAACGCCAACAAAGTCAAACTTTACAGGAAGTGCAACAAGAGGTAATAGTGCTGGGGGAAGGGGGGGGGGGGGGGGGGGGGGGGCACATACTTATTCATTACAGGGTGTCCGGGTCTCCAGGGGAAAGAATGGAAGAACTGTTTGGAAAAAACAAAAACAAAATATAATTTAAAATATTACTATTACTTCAACGACTATATAATAATGAAGGAAAACAAAACGAGGAGATGAAAGAGATGGAGGAGAAGGATTATCATTTATTTCCTCAAGGTATTTTTCCCATGCCAGGCTCATCCATGGCTTACTCACGTGGACCTGGGTCCAGAATGTCATGAGATGCAAAGAGACATGGGGGGTGCTGTTACAAGCTCCATGTGCAGGAAAATGAATTGAAGTGAATAGGAGAGGCTGGGTGGGGCCATGGGGGGGGGGGGGGGGGGGGGGTAATAAAAAAGGGACAGTCTGTCGACGTACGATCCCTGCATCACCGTCTCTTCAGCCATGGGCCACTCACCACACAGCAGGGGTTTTTCCCGCATCGACAATCGACAAGGGTGGCCCCCCTTGATCATTTCCCGCGCTGCTGTACCGAAAACATGACCGGCGTCGGCAGTAATGAAGCCCGTTTTAAACAGCGCTGCGCCCAGCCGATCGCTCTCGTTTGAACACGTAAGGGCAGCACTGCTCCGGAGAGGCGCTGCAGAACAATCCACACAATAAGACTTCCGGCTTTAGCCCAGCGCTTTGTATCTGCGAAACCTTTTTCCACCAAAAATAAAAAGCACGTGCTAGTCGAGCCCTTTAAGACACTCGGAATTCTGACCACAGCTTTGAAGCCTCCCTTCACAGTCACGGAATTTAGAATCTTGAGCGTGTCCACTTGAATTCCGATGCTAATCTAACACCTGAAACAACCCAGAGGCCCTGGTAAACAAGAAAGCACAAACACTGATTATAAAATTTAGAAATGAAGCTCCTTCCCAGAGGCGCACAGCAACTTAGGAGTGCTGGAAGTTCCTTTTTTTTTTCCAGCCCAGATACAGTCGCCTTAATTCATTAGATGAAACAAAGTGGGGAAACTGGGTAAATTAAGTTTCGAGTCTTGTCGCTGCAGATTATGAACCTCATGACACAGCACTTTAAGTATCCCATTACTGCACTGGTTGTCGCGCAGACTTTTAAGCAGTAAATTGTTACTTTAACCGCCTGTGCATTCAATGCACTGCTCCCCCCCCCTCCCCACCCTCTGTTCTCCAAATTAACCAACATATCACATTTTCAATTAAGCAATTAAATAAACACAACTGTTGGAGGATGAAGTCTTTTCTCTTGGTATACACACACAAAGAAGTCACTGCTACTGCTAAACTGTATTTTAATTTATATTAGTGAATTAGGCCTATTAGCCAAAGCAGCTATTTCCCCCGGTGGGCAAAAAAAATGCAATTACTGCAAAAAGAGAAATGTGAGGCCTACTTCGTATTTGTGATTTTAGCATTCTTTCTTTTGCTGAGTCAGAGCCAACGTTTCAATGGCAAAAAGCGAAGCAATTGGTAATTAGCTAAATTTGAGCCATTTTCCGATGCAGAAGACAGATGAATGAGAGCAAGACAATTTGGCTGGAAATTCAGTAAGGAAGTCCTGGAGACGGGTGTGGCTTTGGACCACCGACTCTCCCTCCCTATTCCGGAAAGAATAGACCAGCTCAGGCTGGATGCTCACCCTCTGAAGCAATGCAGGATACATTTTAACATCATGTTAGCTCGTTAGTTTTGTTATAGGTGGCTGCAGTATGTTCTATGCGCAAAGTCTCATATTTGCGCAAGAACTGTTGAGAGGACAGATTCAGGAGAAATATTCACTTAGAAAACAGCGGCAGAAATGGAAGGTGTAAGAATGCCCTGAGCTTTATGCGTGCTTTATCCGGGAACGCCGCTGCTCTTGTTCATAATCGAGCCACAGAGAAAGATTTCCATAGATCTTACTCTAGTCCTGATCTGGCAAACGGAGGAAGGCCTTACGAGGAAAGTCAACTCCTGCTCCTGTTCACACGTGGTGCCAACATGGAAGATTGCTGGTGAAGGTTAAGACTTCACGTGTGAAAAGGGTTTAGGTGTACTTGCAGCACGAAGATGAAACCGCAAGTCCTGGTGAAAAAAAAATTCATCATGTGGTGTGAAGAGACAGAATCATCCTCAAAACTCATCAACAATTCAGACCCCAGAAGCCAGGTGAGGCTCATTAAACACACAATTAACTACTTCAATTAGTTCATTAAACTGTGAGAAAGAACAAAAATAAGAACAGCACACACTCTGAGTTCTCAAGAGCACTGCAGTAAGCCTTCTTCTCAAGGACTTCAGTGTACAGAGCAGAAATCCCAAAAACGCTGACTCAGCTCAGTAAACACACACTCATTCGCTCATTCAGATAAACATATTTACAAATCTGAAGTTTCATGACAGCGGTGCAAAATAAGCTGTCAGTCTGATAATGAAATCATTCTGAAGCGGGAGGATCTGGCTTTGCAATAGCCAGGGAAGGACAGCCTTATTTTATTTTTTATTTTAATGGAGAAGACTTGAAACTCTACGGCAGAAGTGTCAAACTTCAGTCTTGGAGGGCCGCAGTATCTGCAGGTTTAACTCCAGTCCTGGAGGGCCGCAGGGTCTGCAGGTTTAACTCCAGTCCTGGATGGCCGCAGTGTCTGCAGGTTTAACTCCAGTCCTGGAGGGCCGCAGTGTCTGCGGGTTTAACTCCAGTCCTGGAGGGCCGCAGTGACTGCAGGTTTAACTCCAGTCCTGGAGGGCCGCAGTGTCTGCAGGTTCAACTCCAGTCCTGGAGGGCCGCAGTGCCTGCAGGTTTAACTCCAGTCCTGGAGGGCCGCAGTGTCTTCAGGTTTAACTCCAGTCCTGGAGGGCCGCAGTATCTGCAGGTTTAACTCCAGTCCTGGAGGGCCGCAGGGTCTGCAGGTTTAACTCCAGTCCTGGATGGCCGCAGTGTCTGCAGGTTTAACTCCAGTCCTGGAGGGCCGCAGTGTCTGCGGGTTTAACTCCAGTCCTGGAGGGCCGCAGTGCCTGCAGGTTTAACTCCAGTCCTGGAGGGCTGCAGTGTCTGTCGGTATTTGTGGTTTACTTCCAATCAGCTGGCAGTAAAAACCTTGAGAGCAAGGTGTGTGCACTCTAGCCAATCAATGAAACACACCAAAAACCTGCAGACACTGCGGCCCTCCAGGACTGGAGTTAAACCTGCAGACACTGCGGCCCTCCAGGACTGGAGTTAAACCTGCAGACACTGCGGCCCTCCAGGACTGGAGTTAAACCTGCAGACACTGCGGCCCTCCAGGACTGGAGTTTGACGCCCCTGCAGTACGACATCAATGTCTGCCAGTGCACTTCTGTGTGCGCACAGAAATTTTTAAAGAGGATTAAGAACTACGACCGGGAGATGACTCATACTGCTCTGTGTGTCTGAGCATTCCGGATTCTCCTCCTGCTTTATTTATCTTCCACAAATGCACAGAAAAACTACACACACACACACACAACACACACACACAATGCACACGCACACATGCACGCAGGCACGTACACACGCACGTACGCACGCACGCACAAAAAATGCTTATGCAAAGAACAGCTAAACATGAACGACATGGAGGACGGAGGGGGACAGAACCCAGGCTGTAATAAAGAAGCACAAAGCTGCCTAAACTATATGATCTACGCAGATGAAGCAGTGCTTCCTGTGTCAGCACACCTGTGTCAGTCTTACACAGGTACGCCGTAGACGAGCCTCGTACTGCAGCCAATCAGACCCTTCCAAAAGGCCCGCTCTGAGAAACAGCTCACAGAGCACTGAGCCAGTGGGCACGTGGAGCAGAGAGCCAGTCAGGGCGGGGGTGCCTCCAGAGAGAACCATCAATCTCTCACACGGTCTGAACGAACTGAGCGACAGCTTTCCTGAGGAAGAAACGCCAGCTGCCTTGAGGTCAGCAGCACTGTAAAATAAAGAGCTGAGCACCTCTAGTGTTCGGCTCACGACTGCGGTGCTTTTCCTCATTTCCAAAGGTGTGCCGGGTGAGTTTGACCTGAAGACATTTAATACAGCGTACTTTGGTGTGCAAAAGACCTGTGGCACTGTTTAAACAACTCCTTTTCACAGGGAAATGTGAGTTTTTCCCGTAACATTTTAATAAGCAGATTTTCCCAAGAATGAGAAAAGTTTGTGTTCATTTCTCTCGGCAGTAAAACTATCTGAGTACCCAAGATAAACTCCAACAAGATTCCAAATTCCTAAAACAGTAAATAAACAGAAACAAAAAGTTTTTGGCCAACTTATTTTGTGATAAAGTAGGCACTTTTTAAAATTTTTCTAGTCTGTCGAGGCATGATAGACTGTTCCAAATTCGAAAGGCAGTAAACAGTTTAAAGACAGTAGATAACATTGGATATTAGATAGCAAATAAATTACACAGCTTGCAGCCACTCACATTACATTCCAAATGAGTGCGATATACACGTGCATCCAGATCCACTTTCATTCATACTGTGTGTATGTGGACACACACACACACACACCCTTAAAACAGTCTTATAAATACTTGCCACATTTATGGTGACCTTAACATGGGGTGCCTTATTAAACTACATGTAATAATAGCACCCTTTTGAATGTGGGCTGTTTAGAAGCACACACTTCAAGGATGGACAACTGGGATAATATAGTCATCTTGTCATGTCCATAAACATGTCTGAAAAGAATTTATATTCTATATTATATATAAATAAATATAGAAATACAAATTGATACCAAAATAAATTATTAGAAAGAGACTACAATGAAGAGGGCACCAGCGCCTGTTTGAGTAGCTGTGCGCACCGTATGGAGGTCCAAACTTCTTTCCTGCTAGGGACCTCAATAAAACTCCTGTCAGCTGTACCTCTCCAAACAGGCTACCTGTGTTGCCCACATACGCGACAGAACAGCCCTACAGTACCAATGCAGACAGAGCGGAGATCTGGGGAAACGTAACGTTACCTAGGTCCCCAAGTGGAAGCTGTGTTATTCGCACAATGTAACGTGACCCACCTACGCTAGTTATGATATATAAATATATCATATTTAAGACATCATAGTTATTGCGCCCCAGCAGCGCAGAGTACTTACCCTGGCTGGTTTTTTATAAACTCCTGGCCGGTAGCGTCGGTCATCGGTAACGTCGATGTTCCACACAAACTCGCGGTGTTTGGCTATCTTGGCAGAACTGAGACTACTCTCTTTGTCAGATACTACGTCCTCCTACTGCCAGTAACAACATGGCATTCAACAGAATTATTATTATTATTATTAATGTTTTTTTTAAAAACTACATCTTCCCATGTTTCACTTCAGGCGCCTCTGTTTCGAGAAGCGATCGTTTCTTTTCAGCAGTCGGATCACTTGCCTGCCCGACGTTAGCGTCATGACGCTAGCTTGTTTGAAAGTTTTAAATTCGTCACGTGGGATAAACGAACAAACTACGTAACTCATTTCCTAATTGCACACAGCTTCAGAGACACCGCATGCTTTGTTTTAGTAGATCAGTAAAAACCGAACTGATGTGTCCGGACAATGACTGCAAACCACATATGAAATGTTAATGTGAACAAAGTTGGAAGCACATAATGATCTAGAATGTCGCTGCATTAAGTTTTGCCTTCACTGGGACTAGGGGGCCTAGCCCAAAGCAGGGAAAACAACCCCAGACCAAGGCGTGTCCAGATACTTTTGCTGATATTTTACGTATGGCGTACACATTAACATACATTATTGCAATGTCTTAATTCTCTGTTAGTCAAACGTTGAAACACATTTCCTTATGTCTACACGTTCATGGGAAATGCTGAAGTGTTTTGTGATGTGACGCTAGCTTACATTTACTTGGGAAAGTTGATGGAAAGATACCATTAACCCCCACCAAGTCCTGCAACAATTTTAAAAAATCAAACTTTGATTTTCTTAATTGATATTGTCTTTTGTGTTTACACTTTCCACCTTTGCAAAAGTGATAAATAGGTATCTCAATGGGGCTTCCGTGGTAAAAACTAATCATTGATTAAATAAATAAATAAATAAAGTATTGATTACTTAAATAAACAAATAATGTAATTTCAGGTACAGTGGACTATCTACTTGGATTGTGACTGACCAAGCGATCATCAAGTGGCATTTGGCTGGTATGCATCCACCATGTGGAATTCTGGGATTGTTAGTCTTTTAAGGAGTTGGAAAACCTGTTGGTAGGTAACCCTAAACGACTGGTTTTGTGTTTCTCTACATTCACTTTACACCTGGTTTTACTGAAGCAGTGTGAAAATGTTTGAGCTGAACGTTTTGCTGTGGGCATTGCTCCACGTAAGTTAATAACGGTTTGCTACCTCTTGCCAAACTCACCAGTTGGCTTCACCCTTGAACCCTGAGTGACAATAAAACAGCACCGAGCAAGGCGTTCCCCATGGGTCTGACCTGGGCCAGCTACCATTTTTTAGCATATGAAAAAGACTGTAGTAAATTAGTTACTTAGCAAGGACTTGTACTCGGTTAAAATGCTCCACTTGTTTTCACACCTTGCGAGTAGTTCGACGCTGAAAGAGTGAAAAGCCCATTTCTGCTTTCTGCGAGCACTCAGGGCGACAGGTCACAGAGGAGGAGGCCGCGTTTCCTGGTCTTTAGCCGTGTGTTCGCACTCTTCGCGCCTCAGAGAGCTGGATCCGACCCACAAAATCGTCCGGGGGACCTGGGGAATCAGCCTGCTCTCTGGTGCCCTGGGGGACCCCAAATGTACACGGAGAATGTGTTGGTCCTACAGTACTCTCACCTGCAGCTGGAGTTAACAGAAAAGCAATCTCAACTGATTGTCAAGAAAATTCATATCAATGTTTTCCCGCCATAAATCAGTTTACCTGATACCTGTTATCGTCCGTCCCCAGTTGGCCGTGGTGGAGAGTGTATGGTTTATGTTTTATCATGGACCTATTTGTGCTGGGACACACACACACACACACTCACACACACATTCATTTTCATTCCTCCCTGCTCTGAAAATAATGTTTTAAAGGGCAAGTATTTCGTACCAGGTTGAAGATGTTTTAATATTTTGACAGTAACTGGAGTTATGAATTGACATACACCATGTGTGTGTAAATACTGTATGCTGTCCAGTTTCCTTCCATTGCTTTTTATCATTTTATTTTGAAGGTTGTTTTCCTAAAGGGTCATTTTTACTTTTGTTGGTTTGCATTTTTAAAAGCTTGTTCTTTATTGCTTTTAACTAATTTTTCTTCTATAGCAGGGAAAACAAAAATAAATAAAACAAAAGTGAACAAATAAACAAATAAACTGGGCGAACAGATATCGGCAATCACGCACTCTCTGCAGAGGCAATATTTACTGAGCAGAGCTTGCTCAACATACTGTACAAAGACAGGAGTAGTCACTGATCAGGGACGGCCCAATATTTGTGGAGCACTCGGGTAAATTTACTCCCACAAATGAAATTGTACGCTTGTTTGATTTATAGAAAGAACCGGAAAGGGAGCCACGGGGTGAGCAGAGGGACATCCTTCATCACGTTTGTCCCCTGGCGAAAGAGTTCAGCCTCAATGGCTGGAAAGCCACGTCGCCAGTGACCTTTCTCTCCATCCTGGCCCTTACTGACGGACTAACAGACTTTTCATATGTTTCACTTCACGGATGCGCACATGCATTTACAATAGAATATACATTCTATATAAAACAGAGGCAAAAAAAACCCACTCAATACTAAAGGCAAAACTCTGTCAGACTGTACTGTGAGTTGGAAAAAATACAATAAAAATACAATTATATCCATGATGAAATAAATGATCCTAATTAAAATCAGAAGGAATAAATTATGTGTTTGAAATGTCAGCCAGTGCTGTAAATCTGAATCTCAGAATGTTGTGGCCTCCTGCCAATACAAAAATGGTTATATAATGCAAATATGTGGACTGATATGTAATATATAATGAAAATATATCATGATGAATACATTAAAGCTGTGTGTTTAAAAACATATATACTAGCAATATCTGAAAACGGCAATAATTTGTATATTAACAAATATTTTTGTTATGTTAAGTGTTGCAATGCAATTTCTGATCTTGTTTATATTTTATTTAAGCATTTTAGTAGTAGAAGCAGTAGTAGTAGTAATAATAATAATGATAATATATTTTTGTGTAAGGGTAGGGCCAGAGAAGCCTGAATTGCACACACACGCACACACACACACACACACACACACACAGACACAAAGCCAACATAGACACAGCGATAGATGGTCTTTTTGTGGATCATTTTTCCCTTTATTGGCTCGGTGCGGCTGATGAGAACTGCACATTTAAAAAGAAAAAAAAAAAAACAAGAAAAAAAGAAAATTAAAATCCACAAGAAATTCATACAACAGGTAGAGAGACAGAGCGTTGATAAGGAGCGGGTGAAAGGCAACATGGAGAGGACTTACAACGCGACATGATGCAAACCCCAAAACCCCAGAACGGAGAACCCCAAAACCCCAAAACCCCAGAGCCCCCAAACCTTCCCGCTCATCATTCACCTGAAAGAAACACCATCTCCTAAAAACACGTATATGCAGCACTCAATTCCCCTGTATTTCACAAAATAATCATCATCATCATCATCGTGATCAGGTGTCCCAATTACACGGCTACTCTAAGCAATTTACAAAGCAGATTTTTAATTATTATTATTATTATTTATTTTTTTACATTACAGTGAATTAGGAGGCAACATCTACAGAACAGGACACACAACATCATTACCCACGCGCGGATCAGGGAAAACCATACAAATATAGATTTACTCTCCTCTGTTTGACGAAAGATGATCTGCGATCAGCAAGCGTCCGTAAAAAGAGGTTCCCTCACCCGCTAGCAATCTCATCATCAGCAGCTGCGCGGTGGCGAGACTTTTAATTAAGCCGGAAAAAGCGAGATTGCCTTTTTCGAGTCACAAAACAGGCGACGCGATATCTGACTGAACCGCGGAGAATACTGAATATTCCACCAATGTCAAATGAGTCCACATTTCACAACTCTTTTCAGCCACTGAGCCACATTCTGTGCACGTATCATATGCGTTGGTTACCGAGGCTAGGCACTGGAAAATTACACCACAGCAGATCTCCGACTTCTAGGTAACTCACACACACACACACACACGGATGTAGGCACATACACGCACAGACATGTGCACACGCGTGCATGCACGTAAATACACACACACACACAAACACACACATGCATGCACGCGCACGCACACACACACGCATACACACAGTGGTGAACAGTTGGGTAATGAGTCGGGTCCGAAGCCTGCACAACATTAAAAGATAAAATACAACTGTTTTAAAAAATAATTTATTGCTTTTTTCTTTCATTTTTTTCTCCTTCATTTTAAAATAAGCTTCATCATTATTTTTCATAGTGGCAACAGTATATTATTTTGTGTACAACAATATTGACATTCTTTTAAAAAAATCCAGGAAAGGGAAAGCCTTTGTAAACCGTTTGTTGGGCATTCACATAATCAAGCACATCTCAACAGAAGATATGCGTAAGCAAAATACCTGCAAAATCATTCTTATTGCTATAGGACTAATTACAAAAGACCACAAGGGAGTTGAAAAAAAACCTTTAAAGCTGTGTACAGCAGGTTCGTCAGCTACAAGCAGCACAGGTTATGAGGGTTCTTAGTTGATGAGATTATATTAATCTTTTTTTTTTCTGAAAAGGCATAAAAAATATTATAAACATTTATACTTTCTATACCCCCCTCCCCCAGGTTCAGTGTAATAAGAAAATTAAATATGCAAATAAATAGCTAAATTTTTAAGGTTCCCCCACCCACAATGGAGATAATATAAATATATTAATTAAAAGGCAGAAATAGATAAAACAGAACCCTAGAAATGTTTACATTTACAATCATGAAAAACATAAAAAAGTGTTTCACATTTGGTTGCATTTGGATAAACTATGGAGTGGGGAATTTTATAAAGAGATTTAAAAAAACAACACAAACTATAGTAGACATGTAACAACAGTTTTTTTTTTCCCACACTAAAAAAATAAAACTAAAAAAATCCAACCCATCCACCCTCCCCCCAACCCCCATAAAGCAAGATCCAATTCAATACACTTTCCTATACTCATATCACACACTTGAAATGTCATGTTAAATGAAAATCACATTTCACTTCAATGTATTTATGTAATATCCGCAGATCAACATTCGTTGTTATGAAAATTGCCATCATTTAGAAAGGCTGCATTTTACAGTGCATAGCTGTAACAAAGAAAGAGCTTTACTAGATATGTACACAAAAACAAAAATAATTTTCTGTCTGAACTCCGTTAATATTTTAATAGAATTTTAAAAGACACAGCTACATTTGCAGCAAATGTAGGCAAAAATCTTCTTATTACCTTCGATATTTTCTGATTCTCTCCCCCCCCCCCCCACTGGAACCCAAGCCCCGAGTTTTAATAATGTAACACCACATCCAAATATCAGATTTTAAACCACAAAAAAAAAGGGAAAAAGAAAAAAAAAAGAAAAAGATGATCAAAAAAGAAAACAGGCTGCACACTGATGTTGCGTGGGAGGGGGACGAGGAAGCCATCTTTCCTGCTTTCCGTGCGTCTGTCCGCTGAGACCCACGTCGGGGGCGTGGCCAATGGGGTTTCCATGGCGATTCCCCGTACAGGGCGGAGCTTCCCGGTCCTCCGGCAGCATGTGTTTGTCGTGTAAACTTTAATCTTTTCTGTCCCCTTCTTTATTCTTTCTTTCTTTCTTTCTTTCTTTTTTTTCGTTTTCATGCGTGCAGCAGCTCACGGAGACACCTCTGGTCTCCGAGGCGACGCTCGCGTGCGGGGAAGGGGGGAGGGGGGGGGGGGGGGGGCGCGGTGGAGGAGTGGTGGTGCGTCTCCCACGGGGGCGGGGCCGGAGGAGGAGGAGGAGGAGGTGTCGGGTCGGCCCGTTACCTCCTCTGCGCCTCCCTCAGCAGGCTGTCGAAGTCCAGGGAGTCGTACTTGCTCTTTATGGAGGCCGGGTCGAAGTCGTCCGTGTGTGAGTCTGGAAACACACACACACACACAGACACGCAGGACCGTTACTGCAAGCCAATGCCCCACACCCCCGTTCATGGTGCAGAGGGATCAGTGCACTCCCCCCCCCCCAAACCAACTTTTGAAAGGTACCTCACAGTCCACCTCCCCTGATTTAGTTTTTTCTTCCCTATTCATAATCACAAAGAGGAGGTCGGATGCCAATTAACTTGTGTAAACTATCAATGTCGCTGTCCAGAATAGTATATTTACCGATCCTGTTCTTGGAGATTTACCATCCTGCAGGTTTTCACTGCAACCCTAACAATGCACATTTCACTCAACAGCTAAGAGACGACATTGAGCTGCTAATTCATAGAATCAGATATGCCAAATTTGGGTTAGGATGAAAACCTCTGGGGACAGTAGATGTCCAGGAACAGGGTTGGGCGTCCCTGGTTTAGGTGGATTTGAAAGCACGCTGTGGGATGGTAAATCTCCCCTTGAACAGGACCGGGCAGCCCTGACCTAAACTATAATATTAGGACTCTTTCTTAGTTAAAATGCAAAGTCTCTCTCAGAGCAGAGACCTGCTTCTTCTCCACTGGAGTAAAGGGGTTTAGTGTTTTATTTAAATCTACAACTGCAGGCCTCCCCCTCAACCCCAGGATTCCATTGTGAAACCCAAATCCCATCCTCTCGTGTATGATAACAGACTGCGCCCCTGCCCCCTGCCTCTGTTAATGGTCAAGGCTTAAGGCTTTTTTTTTTTTTGGGGGGGGGGGGGGGGGGGCAGGGGAATGAAACACAAACAAACACACAAATAAATAAACAAACATTCTGATGGGCAGCCAGACAGATTGCAGCCGTCTGATTGGCCAGCTAACTCCTGCCTATAGCCAGCTGGCAGGGGTCAAGGGGTCAGGGTGAGGTTGTGCTTTTTTTTCAGACTGCGGAAATGGATGGAGCTCTCCCCCTCCCCGCTTTTGGCTCTGAGGCAGGTGTGGCAGTATTGGGGGGGGGGGGGGCTGGGGGGGGGTCTGATGGGACCTGACCTTGCCCTCCAGTCTTATATTTTTCATCTGAAATCACCAGGGAAGCCGCACATTAAATATACATGCGAGTTATAAAAAAAATTAATGATTAAGGCACAGGAGGTTTAGCAGCCACACTAGTGCACTCCCCCCCCCCTCTCCCCCCAATCTCCCACGACTGCAATATTTATTACGCGCGCAAATACACGGCATGGCGCGTGACGGATGGCGGGTCTCTGCTGTCTGGTGATACGCCAGCGCTAACCACGAAAAACACCCCCCCCCCCCCCCCCCGAACCCTGCCTGGTCTTCAGAGATGCCTGCAGGCACGCGCCTGATCAGTGTGAACATCCAGCCAGTGTCCAACATCAGCCTGATCCATTTCCCACAATCCCTGAAATCGGGTGTGAGGTCACAAATGCGTGATTAGAATGTTCTGAACTGAACATTCTAATGCTGATGTCACAATCACTGATGGTGACTGACAGCAGTGGAGTTCTAGAACACTGGCTTGGAATTTTTTTTTATTTTTTTTTTTTTTTTAAACATTCCAATAAACCTTGTTTTCACAGGGTTAAGTGAACCTTATGAAGTGTCTGACTGATTAATAAATAACCACTTCTTACCCAAGTCTGTGTAAGTCGATCTGCAGAACTGCTTGCGTCCGCCGAAGCACATCTCGAACCTGGGCTCCTTGGCGCGCCGCAGGGTGTGTCCGTTCTCCAGGGCCGCCATGGCGTCACAGGTGTAGCGGTAGGTGATGAAGCCGAAGTTATCCCTGCAGAGGAGAGGAAGGGTGCAATGGGAGAATCAGTGCCAAGACAAAGCACAGTCACAGCTGTGATCCGTCAGTCACAGTCATGACCTGTTACATTGCGATGGGGACATAGACTCAGGTTAGTTAGTTGTGCTGTTGCTAATCAAGACGAAGAGCAGCTGATCCTCCAACTCCATCCATCTTTCTGCTTCCCCCTCCTCCTCTCTCCCACTCTCTCTTTCTCTTATTTCTCCATTTCCCTCTTACCTGTCCCTCTGTCTCTCCCTTTCTCTTTCCCTCTCTCCCTCCCTCTCCCCCTCCCTCACCCAGTCCCTTTCTGTCTCTCTCCCACTCTCTCTCTCTCTTATTTGTCCATTTCCCTCTTACCTGTCCCTGTCCCTCTCTCTCTTCTCTCTCTCTCTCCCTCCCTCCCCCTCCCTCTCTCTCTCCCTCTCTCTCTCCTCCCTCCCTCCCTCCCCCCCTCCCCCTCCCCCTTACCCGTCGTCTCTCAGGTTGACGGTGCACTCCTCGATTTCGCCGAAGACCTCAAAGCGCCGCTTCAGCTCTGATCGGGTGATGTCGGACCGCAGCCGCCCGATGTACACCACCCGTCTCTCATCCTGGGGAGGGACAACAACCCCACGTGAGAACCAGCACCGTCACTACAACACAACAGGGCAGGCGGGGTGGGAGAGCTGGGATAGGTGAGTGGGCGGTGCTCAAAGTGAAAAGAGAGGTGTGGTTTGTGAGTGGGCGGGGCTCAGAGTGAACAGGAGAGGCGGGGTCTGTGAGTGGGCGGGGCTCAGAGTGAACGGGAGAGGCGGGGTCTGTGAGTGGGTGGGGCTCAGAGTGAACAGGAGAGGTGGGGTTTGTGAGTGGGCGGGGTTCAGCAAACTGGGTACAGCACTCTGTGTTAGTACAAGGCTCTGTGTTAGAGCACACAGGACTCTGCGTGCAGGACTGTGTTAATGTGTGCAGGACTGTGTTAGTGCGTACAGGACTCTGTGTTAATGCATACAGGACTGTGTTAGTGCGTGTGGGACTGTGTTAATGCATACAGGACTGTGTGTTAGTACAGGACTCTGTGTTAATGCATACAGGACTGTGTGTTAGTACAGGACTCTGTGTTAATGCATACAGGACTGTGTGTTAGTACAGGACTCTGTGTTAATGCATACAGGACTGTGTGTTAGTACAGGACTCTGTGTTAATGCATACAGGACTGTGTGTTAGTACAGGACTCTGTGTTAGTGCATACAGGACTGTGTTAGTACAGGACTCTGTGTTAGTAAATGGACTGCATTTATATAGCGCTTTTATCCAAAGCGCTTTACAATTGATGCCTCTCATTCGCCAGAGCAGTTAGAGGTTAGGGGTTAGGTGTCTTGCTCAAGGACACTTCGACATGCCCAGGGCGGGGTTTGAACCGGCAACCCTCCGACTGCCAGACAATCGGTCTTACCTCCTGAGCTATATCGCCCCCTACAGGCCTGTGTGTTAGTACAGGACTCTGTGTTAGTGCATACAGGACTGTGTTAGTACAGGACTCTGTGTTAGTGCATACAGGACTGTGTTAGTGCAGGACTCACTATGGCTTTGTGCCGCTGTCTCTCCCGCTGCTCGGCTCTCTCATACTCCCTCTTCTCATAGTCCCGGCGGTACACCTCCCTCTGCATGCACTCCTGCTGGTACTCCTCATAGCTGTCATACCTGCAGAGAGAGGAGGGTTAGACAGTGTGTACACCTCCCTCTGCATGCACTCCTGCTGGTACTCCTCATAGCTGTCATACCTGCAGAGAGAGAGGGGAGGGTTAGACAGTGTGTACACCTCCCTCTGCATGCACTCCTCCTGCTGGTACTCCTCATAGCTGTCATACCTGCAGAGAGAGGAGGGTTAGACAGTGTGTACACCTCCCTCTGCATGCACTCCTGCTGGTACTCCTCATAGCTGTCATACCTGCAGAGAGAGGAGGGTTAGACAGTGTGTACACCTCCCTCTGCATGCACTCCTGCTGGTACTCCTCATAGCTGTCATACCTGCAGAGAGAGGAGGGTTAGAGACAGTGTGTACACCTGTGGTACACCTCCCTCTGCATGCACTCCTGCTGGTACTCCTCATAGCTGTCATACCTGCAGAGAGAGGAGGGTTAGACAGTGTGTACACCTCCCTCTGCATGCATACACACACACTCACACACTCACACACGCACACTCACACACACACACGCACACACACACACACGCACACACACACACACACGCACACACACACACACACACGCGCACACACACACTCACACACACACACACACGCACACACACACACGCATGCACACTCACACACACGCACACACACACACACACACACTCACACACTCACACACACTCACACACACACGCACACGTATCACTGTAATATAACCGTTTCTGCTGAGCGAGCGCACAGACAGGAGTGTGATGTCAGAGGGGGGAGGGGCCGGCGAAGCCTCGCGGTACGGCAGCGGTCACGCTGAGGAGGAAGATGAAGGTGAAGCTCATGAAGCTCAGGTGAGTGCTCACCTGGGCCGGCGGGTGGAGGGGGAGCGGGACTGGGACCGGGGCCGAGCGTTCGGGTTTCTCTGGGCCCTGGTCCTGGAAGTGCTGGAGTCTCCATGGCAACGGTTCCTAAGCAAAATGAACATTGACAGACGCCAATCACACACCTGTCTGCCAACAATTACAGTACAATAAACATTTCACATTACAGTCAAATAGCAGACTCTCTCATCCAGAGACACTTTAAAAAAAGCTTACTTTTCTATACAGTCCAAATATTTACTGAAACAATTCGGGTAAAGCACTTAGCTCAGAGGTACAACAGCAGCAACAGTCCCCCCCCCACCTGGGAATTCAGCCTAGAGACACATTTCCCTCACCACTGCACCGCCACGGCACCCTAACAAAAGAGCCGAAAGGATGCGCCTGGAGGCGAAGCTCACACACACAGAACAACACGTCGCTGGGTTTGGCTCGAACACCAACCGGCCTCTTCGACAGCAGCCACACTGCGCTGTGACAGGTGACACCTGCCACACCTGTCACTTCATCGAAGGGCGGCGGGACGAGATTGCATTTGCACGCCGCCGTCACCGGGCAGGGCGGAGGACGGAGGAGGGTTGCCATAGAGACGTGATCTGGGGCTCGCGGTGATTTGTGTCGCCGCGCAGTGTCAGGTGAGGCGCTAACGGGCGCTAACGGGGATCGTGCGCAGCGGGAGTCGCTCTTTGCTCGAACCCGCCGCCGTCTCCCAACGACGAGCGGGAAAACGTCTCGCTGGACATTTCCAGGTAAGCGAGGGAGAGTTTTTTAAGTTCTGCCGCCGTCCCAAGAGTTCAAGTCTTACGGTTACTTCACAAGAGGGAAGAGGGCGATGGATCCTCTTAGAGGAGGCGCGTGTATTTAAAAAAGCCTTCATTAAACTGGCAAACCCATACTGGGGAAAACAAAAAAAAAAAAAACGAAACCCAAGAGCACAGGGCCACCGTGTTCAGGAACGAACGGAAGAGGCCACTTCCTGCTCACACAGGGATTCTTGCTTTTAAACTTTCCCAGTATCGATTCGCCAGTTTCACTAAAGACCTTTTTTATATACGGCTCATCCAAGAGAAGTGCCTCAAAACTCCTCCCTCCTGTAAGATATTCACCCCCCAAACTGCGCCTCCATAAATCTAACTTCTCTTCTACAGCCCTGGGAGTGCTCCGGATGTCTGCTGTATATTTCACACACCCATATATCCCCGGTCTCAAACCCGGAGAGGAATATCGCGGACGAGGGCGACGTCTTGCTCGTCAGCACCGATGCGAATCCCATCTCAGCTCCTCCTGGGGTCCAGCCCTTCCAATCGTTCAGTTCAGATTGAAATTCCGTTTCATCAACTCCAATTCGATTCTAATTCCCCCACCGTGAAATAATATCTGAAACTGACTCGCCAAGTGGAAAATCCCCCATTTTTATTTGATGTACGAATCATTGTCAGTTTATTATAATCACTCACTACAAAGAAATATTGATTTTCATAAGAGCCACTCCAGTTATGTGAATAGGTAATTACATGCACTATCATATTGGAATACAGCATGAAAAAACATGAAAAAAGTAAATTATTCTCTGAATCATTAAGCATTAATCGGTGGCCAGAAGAGAACTGGTGGACTGATTCTGCAGGACAGCCAGCTGTCACAGACCAGCCCTATGGACCAAAACTACAGACCAAACCTACAGACTAACACTACAGACCAAACTACAGACCAATCCAGCAGACCAAACCCTACAGACCAAAGCAACAGACTAACTGCACAGACCAGACTTACAGACTAACTTCCCAAATGTACCTTGAAAGTGCAATAATATTCTATTTGGGTACTAATGAGCACCTTTCACAAGAAAAAAAAGTTTTAAATCCATTACGTATTGCAGGCTAGGGGTATAATTTTATGTCCCTACAGGGAATCACCCCAGTGACACGTGTTTGTACCTTTATGGGAATGTTTTCATACTTTTCCTCTGCACATGCAGCTGATTCCTTGAAAAACAGAAACTGAATCTGAATCACTACCAGACCTAAATAGAACGTCGTGGACTTCCCATGAAAAATGAATCATGTTGTTCACGGCGCTCCACACATTTGTAAGTAAACGGAACGGCTGATTAATATTAATGAAAGTGCACCGAACAGAAACCCAAACGGCCGCAAACGAGCAGGAGAAACGTTTAACGGCCGTTTAACTCAGGTGGACAGGACCTGGGCTCTCAAATCACTGCGGCCCTCTCCTCTCCACATTACGTTTACAACGCCAGTTCATTACCCCCCTGCACATCAGCAAAACCATCAATATCATTTCCCAGCATGCCGTGCGGCTGTAAATGCTCATCAAACAGGCTGCGCGGTCTGCTCAAAGTGCTACCCCCCCCCCCCCCCCCCCCCACCAGATAAGACAGCACACGGCAGCTGCCGCAGTCTTCCGCAGGGAGGGGCAGGAGAAGGAGGGGAACCAACGATTCTTACATTCTCTTGGTGTTACACTGTTACGTTCTCTTGGTGTTACAGTGTAACCTTCTCATGGTGTTACAGTGTAACGTTCTCTTGGTGTTACAGTGTTACGTTCTAATGGTGTTACAGTGTTACGTTCTCATGGTGTTACAGTGTAACGTTCTCATGGTGTTACAGTGTTACGTTCTCATGGTGTTACAGTGTTACGTTCTCATGGTGTTACAGTGTAACGTTCTCATGGTGTTACAGTGTAACGTTCTCATGGCGTTACACTGTTACGTCGTCATGGAGTTACACTGTTTGAACTGATGCACTTGTACGTCGCTCTGGATAAGAGCGTCTGCTAAATGCCTGTAATGTAATGCAATGTAATGTAATGTAATGTAATGTAATGTTACGTGTGAGGCTCTCAGGCTCTTACCGTGAGGATGAGCGTTGGCATGGAGACCGGGAGCGCAGCCGTGAGCTGGGTGAGCGGGAGTAGGAGCGTCTGGGAGAATGGCGGTGGGTCCGGGTTCTGGAGCGGGACCGTGATCGAGACCGGGACCGGGACCGGGACCTGGGCCTGGACCAGCGCAGGCGCTGGGGGGACAGGCGAGATTTGGGCGGGGAGACGGAGCCCCGCGAGGGGGAGCAGCTGGACGGGGAGCAGGACGGGGAGGAGCCCTCCAGCAGCAGGTCGGGGTGCGACGCCTCCCAGGGGAAGAGGAAGCGCTCCATCTCCTCCTCGCTGTCCTCCAAAACTCCGTCCAGGACCAGGCCGGGGGTCAGGCACCCCCCCGGCAGCCCGCTGGGGCAGTCCTCCCCCGCGCGCCAGTCCTCCCGCGCCACAGGGGGCGCTGTGCCCTGCGCCGTCCCCTCCTCCCCGCCGCAGAGGGCCTGGCTGGGGAGGCCGAAGTGCCGGGTGAGCTCCGCCCGGATCTCCTGGTCACGCAGGAGCTTCCGAGGGCCGGACGGGATTCCGGAGGGGGGCGGGAGTCTGGCGGGACGGGGCGGGTCCTCGACCCCCTTCCTCCCCCTGTCCGCCCGCTGCCAGGCCGAGGAAGAGGAGGAGGAGGGAGGAGGAGGAAGGCTCCGCGGGGGGCTCCCGCTTGGCCGCCGCGGAGGCCTGGCAGTAGTCATGGTCACCGTACAGGCGCTGGATTGGCCGCTTCCCCCTGCGGTCCTCCGGCCCCCGTGGGGGGGGCAGGGCCGACGCCCGGCTGAGCTGGGCATACAGCTCGCTCTGCTGGGGGTCCCTCCTCATCCCGCCCGCCGGCAGCAGGCAGGGGGCGGGCTCAGCACTGCCGGCCCTCTGATTGGCCGGGGACGGGGAGCCGGCTCTCTGATAGGGCGGAGGCGAGGACGCTTTGGTTTTGATCGTAGCTTTGAAAGGACTCTCTTGGCTGGCTTTGTGAGGAGGTGTGGTGGGCGGAGTCAGACCTGGGGGGGGGGGGGGCAACAACCAAAAAATATATATATAATTCTGAAGAATAAAATTCTTCAACAGTTTGTTGAAGCAGAACAGAGTTATTCACCTGCATTGATTACACATACTTTCACTGTGCTTAGAGTTCATTAGAGTATAACATCTCCATCCATCCATCCATCCATCCATCCGTCCATTATCGATACCCGCTTATCCCTGGTCAGGGTTATGGGGGGGTGGGGGTCGTGGGGAGGCTGGATCCCTTTTGCTTATTATCCTGAATTGTGTGTGGCTCTGGTTAGGACCCCCAGGTAAGAAAGTGTTTAGTTTTTTGTTCTCACAAACACACACGCCCAGCTGTGTTCGGCTTCCAAAGTTCCCAGTTCCTCGAACGGGAAACCAAGGCAATGGTAAAGGCGGGAAAATCCACTTTCACTCGACAGACTGCAGGATGTGTAGTGTTTGTTCTTGAATAAGGCCTACTCACTGTGTTGAGAAGCTGGCTTGCACAAGGGCAGTGGCTACTGTTTGACACGGGAGTCACTAAAAATCCAATTATTAACCCCCCTCCCTCACTCTGCTCCTTGAGCAAACAGTGACAAGCACCTCGTGCACGCAAGCTCGATCAGAGTATCACCCGCAACTGCAGATACAAGGTCATTATCCGCACTATACCGCACTGTTCACAAATGACCTGGCAGCACGTTGCATGCTGCACTGGTGCATCCCCATGCAATGGGGCACTCCAATGTGCTGGTGCATCCCCATGCACTAGTGTATCCCCATGTGCTGCTGCATCCCATGCACTTGTGCATCTCCATGCAATGGGGCACTCTAATGCGCTGCTGCATCCCCATGCGCTGGCATGTTTCTGTTTTAATGACAGGGGGCTGCCCTGCAGCTCAGCTCTCCTGCGACTGCAGTGCTACCTGCAAACGTGGGCGATGCACTGGACCTCGGCTAACGGGCCAAAGTAAATAAATCAATAAATAAACAAATTAAATAAAACCTACAAATAAACGTGCTAATGGCAGTGGATAGCGCTTCCCAGCCCTGTCCCCTGCATGATGGGGGCTGTTCTAATGAAAGTCTGTGAACGGGTTTCTGTGCCAAAGCCAATCTCAGATAATGCCATTAAACCTGTAATGAAAGCCTCATGACTATTGGGGAGGGGGAGGGGAGGGAGGGGGAGGGGAGGGTGTTAGGGATCCTGCTGTTTTGACCCCGCTGCCCCCCCCACCCCCGCCCCGCCCCCCCCGGGCCCCCCGAGCCCCGCCGATCCTGTCATATTTATGAGGAGACAGATGGCAGCTGCACGCGGAGGCCTAGCAGGCAGGTTTTTATGGCATTGTTAAGGCCTAATACATTCCTCCATTCAGCATACTCATACAAACATTTCAATCTGTCCCTCCGGCTTTCCGTCCAATCTGCTCCGCGGTGCGGTGAGCCCGGTTCTCCCTCCACCCCCCCTTCGTTCCCGAAACTGCTACCTGTCCCAACACTGCAAACAGACCCACCGACGCCTTTATTAAAACATGGATGCGCACACGACGATGGCACCGTTACCCCAGAGCACACGGTCAAACCAGCCAGCTTACGCCCCCGCGGGGGTGAAGCACTGACTACGTGGGAACTGCTCAGAACTGCAGTCCTGTGCTGGGCAAGGTCTCAGCCCAGGGGTTTACCACCCTGGTCCTGGAGAGCCACAGGGTCTGCTGGAGCCCCTAACCCTGGTCCTGGAGAGCCACAGGGTCTGCTGGAGCCCCTAACCCTGGTCCTGGAGAGCCACAGGGTCTGCTGGAGCCCCTAACCCTGGTCCTGGAGAGCCACAGGGTCTGCTGGAGCCCCTAACCCTGGTCCTGGAGAGCCACAGGGTCTGCTGGGGCCCCTAACCCTGGTCCTGGAGAGCCACAGGGTCTGCTGGGGCCCCTAACCCTGGTCCTGGAGAGCCACAGGGTCTGCTGGGGCCCCTAACCCTGGTCCTGGAGAGTCACAGGGACTGCTGGGGCCCCTAACCCTGGTCCTGGAGAGTCACAGGGTCTGCTGGGGCCCCCAGCCCTGGTCCCAGAGAGCCACAGGGTCTGCTGGGGCCCCTAACCCTGGCCCTGAACAAACTAAAGACTGTAAGCGGATGACTTGAGTGAGCAGATACGTCTTGTCATCAGCACATGAGCCGGAGATCTGACCAATCAAATCCCAGAGAACACAGCAGCCATTCTGAGCACTATCTCCCCTGAAAATGTCTAAAAACCATCGTACCTGCAGATGAGATTTTTTTATCTCAGCTGGCCCTAAAGGGCATCACGTCGTTATTCTGCCAAAATATCTGCAAAGCTCACGTGACCAAGACTGAGCAGGAAGGGGCCAAAAGATGAAGACACGGGCCGCATTATAAACTTCTACTTCTGCAAAATCGCTTCAGTCCGCCGAGTCACACCAAGAGGCCGGGCGGTGAGCCAGATTTTTGGTATGAATTCACGCAGTGGAATGTGGTTTTATAATACTGACATCAGTGGTATTTTATTGTTTTTCATCCAAATAATATTAAAAATTGCACATTGCAACAGCATGATAAAGAATGTTGCAATGTAAACCTGAAGTGAATTGTCACTTCTGAATGAAAATCGCATTTCGTTTCATTCGAAAAGGACAGGGGGTACACTGACAGTCTGGATACGGTTTGGATTCTGAAAATCAGACTCAAAACGTACGCAAAATGCAAACTGTGCAAAAATTGTAAATGGAGGAAAAACTAGTTTAATCCTCATTTAATCCTTTAAAAAATACTTTTTTCTATATTTCTTGAATATTTTGTATAGTATCATTTGCAGGCTGCACATTAGGATTTTTTACTTTTAATGTTTACTTTAAATTTCTGAAAGTTATTTTTTACTGCATTTGTTACTGCATTTTGTTTGATCCTTACTTTTTCTAGTTACAGAAAATGTCTGTTTATACAGTTTTTCTACAGTTACAGAAAATATAGTTAACTTCCTGGGTAATTTGCATTGGAAAACCAAATACCATTAAATACCGTCATACTGTCAATAATATGAAAAATATCATATGATATCATGGTCATATCGCCCAGCCCTAGTAAGTGCTCTTCTTATTTCAGTCTGGACGGAAAACAAGGAGCAGAACATAAAGGTTCCTTACAGGGTCTCAACTCCACCAATCACAAAGAATGCTTCATCAAGCATATTTGTGTGTGTGTTTTTACCTTCTGTTTTATTTTGTGCTTTCTTTAACATTTCATTATATATTTGGTCATTTATTGACTTCTCTTGGGAAACTGGATATTTCCTGTGTGATGGAAAATTCCAGGCACCTATAGAAGCCATCTTTATAATGACAAGACCCCCCCCCCCCCCCCCCACCCCTGCCCCCCAGACCAGCAGATATTTAACAATTAAAGCAATTTAATCTCAAATGAAGCCGATTTCAGCTGGATACCCTTAAACTGTCCCTTCAGGATACATTAACTCAAAGCATTCTGGCTGTCCCCCCCTCCCCCCCCACCCCAACCCCCCCAACCCCCCAACCCCCAAGTTTCAGAAGTAGTACTGAGGCCCCGCCCTCTAGTCCGAAGTTCAAAGGCCCCTGATCCGCCTGTTTTCCCTGGAAATGGCCCTTTCATGGGGAGTAATCCTGCAACCCCCGGACAGGTCCAGCCTGAGGTAATATCCTTATTAACGAGGGGATAAATCAGGGATACGAAAACAGAGGCTTTCATGAAACTCCTGCCGGCAGAATTCTGGGTATTTGTGCCGTGCATTCTCTCTCTGGCCAAGGGCCAAGCTGAGCAGGAAAACTGAGGACTTATTAACACACAGATTAACGATGAACCTGGCCCCTAACACTGGCCCCCCTCTGTCAGTACTGCTCTATGGCGCGCACACACACACACACACACACACAAACATACACACGTGTACACACACACTCACACACACACACACACACACACAAACACACACTCACACACAAACATACACGTGTACACACACAAACACAAACAAACATACACACACACGCACACTCCCACTCACACACACTCGTGCCCACTCCCACACAGACACGCACACACGAGCACACACACACACTCTCTTTGCAAGAGGTCAGCCTTTCCCCAGCATCCTAACTGCTTCTCAGAAACACTGATTAAATCACTAACACTAACCAATACTACCTTCAGACACAGGTGGTGGTACAGAAAAAAACAAGAAACGCTGCATCATCTTTACTGTTCAGTTTAAAATCAAAATGTCCATTTCAGTTCGCCCACCACCATCAGTAAAAAAACATTTTTTTTTTCTAAAGTTTGGATCTGAAATAATAAACCCTTCATAAATCATTCAGGCAAAAAAAAAAAAAAAAAAAAAAAAAAAAACGCTGAAGCCTACAGTTACAGCGTCACCAAACATTAATGTCATCTGGGCCTAATTACCTTCACCTATAGTTTCCACTGACACATGTAATTAATTAAAAAATAATAACGCTGCTGCCTGCACCACTAATTACCCCGCTCTGAGCACTGACCCCGTTTGGGGGACACAGCAATTAACATAAACATTAGCAAAAAAACATCAGGTACTTTTGGGAGCTTCGACATCGCACGAGTGCCATCTTTTATATCACATTTCTCTTTGCTCAGATCCTATGTAAGAGTGACAAGCATGTTCTTCACGACGCTAAAATTACCGTAAAACCTGGTGTATAAGATGCTGTCTTCACAGAGACTGAAAACAATACACCGGTCTACATTATTTTCTGTGATTTATACGGAAGGATTCAGGCAAGAAGACCAACCATCAAATGAACTAAAACAGGAATGGAGGAAGCCAAAATTCCTGAGATATAATCTAAAGAAGCTGTACCCAGGATTAAAACCAAAAACCTTCTGCTTCTCACTTCCCTAACTGGGCAACTTACATTTACCGTACATCTTTTAGCTGAGGCTCTCTTCCAGACTGACAGGCAGAATAGTATAGCACAGGTTTATAGCAATAGTACAGAACAGTATAGTACAACTGTATAGTAATAGTACAGAACAGTATAGTAGAGTCGTATAGTAATAGTGCAGAATAGTATAGTACAGAACAGTATAGTGCAGCTGTATAGTAACCATACAGGACAGTACAGTTCAGAATAACACAGCTGTAGAACCAGCTTAGGTCAAGCACCTCAAAATAGCAGGACGCCACCTAGGATTGGAACCTGCAACCTCTGGGTTACAAGCCCAGTTCCCCAACCGTTATACTGCACTGTCGCTGCTATGCCCTCGTAGGCGTGGCCGAAGACGTGCGGGCTCTCACCTGGCGTTCCGGACAGCTCCACGCTCAGTGCACGCTCAATGGTTTTGTTCTCACACGGTGACTCCTTGTGGTCACTGAAACAGAAACGGTGTTGATTCAGCACTGGTTGGGAAGGACAAGGGGGCAGCAAAATGTTAATCTTTTTAATGGTTATATAAATGGAAATGAAAGGGATAAATGCCTCAATGTTTTTTTTTTGTGTGTGTTTTTTTTTTTGTCTGGGGTTATGTTCTGGTTTCTCTATAAGATTCTCTCACTTACTTTGAAGACTCTGGGGTCAAAGGAAGGGGCAAGGTGGTTGGTTTGGCTGTAGAACACAAAGGAGGATGGGAATTACTGAACTAGAACCCAAACATCTCCACTTCAGTCTCAGATCTGATCATTAACAGCAGCGTTCTGTTGCAGACCCTCGACCCACAAGGCTATATTTTTTTAATATCTTAGTTCGTACTTTAAAGAAACAATGGATTCTGGCATTAGACCCCGTTTGTTGTTCTCTGTTGGGATGAAATGGCGGCGAAATCCCTCCAATCCATGGATTTATTTTTCTAGACTAACTGACTCAACTGAACAGAACAGAAAATACGAAAAAAAAAAAAAAAGAAAGAAAAAAAAAACAGACACCAAGCAGAAAACTGTGTGACACCAGATGAGAAATTTCAGAAATAACTCAGAAGCATGCAGAGAACCAAGGGAAGGAAAGAAGAGGAAGAGGAAGAGAAGAGGAAGCTTGTGCGGCCGTTCCCATGTTTGGGAGCGCCTGCCACGGAACGCCTCATAGCTAAAGAGCAGGTCCATCACAGCCGAGCTCTGGGGTGCCCCTCACCCACTGGGCAATGGGGTGATCCTGGGCAGAAATCGGGTGACCAAAATGTTAGATTCCTAAATGTGAGCTGCGATAGCCAAGCTTCACGCCACCCGCTAACGTGCTAACGTGCTAACCCCCCAGCCCCCTACGGCCAGGCTAAAGCTGCTGTGTGCACCGATACCCGGTACAGCTGGCTGACTGTCTTCAAAGCGATTGTTAAATTCCGATTAGCACAAAAAGGGGGGGATGGGGGTTAGTATGGAGTCAAACGGAGGATTTAGTCAAAGCAAAGGGGGGGGGGGGTTGGGTTTTGGAGGGGAGGGGAAGTGAGAGAGGGGGGGGAGAGATTTAGCAGTGGTTACCTAACAGCGGGAGGACCTGGTCGTCAGGGGGGGTCGCGAGAGCCTGTCTGTGTGGGACGGGGGGGTCGAGGTCACCTACTGAGATAACACAGGCTGGGAAAGGGGACCTGGGGGAGCCCGTGAGATCATCGTCAGCACCCCCACCGAAAAGCCCCCGCCGCTCCCCGCCGAGCGGGCCCGGCTCGTCCCGCCTCCTAACGGCCACCGTGCCGCGCCCAGGCGTCTCGCTAGGCGAAGCCCCGCCCACACCCTGGAGGCACCGCCCACACCGGCCCGTGGGGCTGGTCTCCCGGGGGAGGAGGGAGTAGGAGTGCAGGTATCTAACAAACCTGGCGGCTGCCTGACCTGGTTGGCTCTCTAAATTGGGCCGGGGGTCACCGTGGCCAATCAGAGCTGGGGATTCTGGTTCAGCCCGCCCCTCGGTGGCGTCGGCCCGGCGACCGCAAGTGCAACCTCCCCTCCTCATCCTCCTCCTCCTCTTCCTCGTCTGCCAAGCAGCGCCGGCGGAACCGGTCGCTACGGCGATGGGCAGGACCTCACCTCGCTGGTGATGCTGATGCTGCTGCTGCGGCGGCGTCGTCGATGTCTTCTTCTTGGAGGAGGACGAGGGAAGCAGAATTGAAGGACAAGGAGGAGGAGGAGGTGCAGGACAGAGAGGAGAACGAGGAGGCGGACGAGGAGGACGACGACGGTGAGGATGAGGAGGGGGGCGAAGAGGAGGCGGCGCCCCGCCCGTGTCCGTGCAGCTCCTCTGTGCTTTGGTGTGGTGGGGCGTGGCCGGGCGGGGCGTGCCCCCGCCGGACGTGAGGTGTTTGAGCAGCTCCACGCAGGGCCTCCGGGACCCCCGGCTCTGCTGTGCACAGGGACCCCCCCTCTGCCGGCTGCTCCAGGGGCTCTCCAGCTGCGGAAACACACCCCAGAAACACGCATCACTGCGCGGACATCTTTGATTCCCATTCAGGTCATGGTGCTCATACAATTAAGAACGGTATTACCACTTAAAACCTTCAGTAAATATCCAGCCTTATAAATGAATAGAGACTAAAACACAAGCCATATGCCTCACCCAGGACATGCAGTAGCTTAGGAATTAAGAAACAAGACCAGGTCAAAACCTAGTATATGGCTGGACCTAACCGGCCGACCAACGGTGTAACTTCATCACTCACAGACATTCGCGTTTATAGGGCTGGCCCCGCTGTTGCGGTGCAGCCAAAAAGTCACTTAATATTATCAGTAGCATTGCACTTCAAAATGAATAATGTATTAATTAACTTAAATCAATGTTATAGCACAATTAATAATAATGTAATAACTTAATTATTTCTGGACTGTGATAGCTTAATTTAAAAAGGAACACTGCCCTGATACACTCACTGTTCACTCCAAGAACAAAGACGGTGGGAAAGAACCGCAATTTATCCGGAAATAAAAAAGATTTAAACAATGCCTGCCGCAGAAATGAGAGGATAGTTAAAATGATAGTTCTCCAAAAGCGCCACACCATCAAAATTTCACATTCCCACCTTTGTACAAGTACAGACTTGCAAAATAAACGTGCACTTAGTAAATAAATATAAGTGTAGTTACGCAGAATAGTTTCAAGCTCACCAACCCTAGAGCTTCACTCCAAAACAGCGAGCGGTGGCATCATGCAAATAAGATCACAGAGAGAACAGAATGTGCTTAAGAAATCCCAGTTCAACAGTAAACATCCTTAACGCTCCACAAAAACGACTCAAGGCATGAACGTAAACTGTAAACACAAGACCTTCGTTTTCTCTACTGCTTAAAAGCCATTTTCATTTTCCCTGGGCTAGTAGCAGTTAGCTGCTTCTCCAGCAAAACTGGGTTATTTTAATCATTCAGGAGATGCTATTAAGTTAAAACCTCGGGGTTTTGGCTCTCTTCTAACACAAGCAAACCATTAAAGTGAGCTTCAGCGAGCGACGCAGCGGCCTCAGTGCGAAACACAGAAACCAAACGGCAATCAGCGGGGGCGTTTCATTATCAGAGAGAGAGGCACCGGAGAACGGGGGACCAGTAGTTAACAATCAGGACTGCGATAGGAAAACAACAGGATAACTCCCGCAACGGCAGCACAGAACTCAAACGCGCAAGCACAAAGGCCGCCGACAGCTGCCAGACAGCAATAAATAAATAAATAAATAAATAAATAAATAAATAAATAAATAAATAAATAAATAAAGGCACGCTGGTAGCTACCTTGGCGAGGGCGGCGGACGGCGGTCGGCTCCGCTGGTTGGCAGCTGCATGGTTCTGCGCCGCGCCGCCCGCGCGCGTGCTGTAGCTCAGCTGCGCGTTGGCGGGAGCAAGCAGGAGTTTCTTCAGCTGCGGGAGGACGAGAGAGGGGCGGGTGTGAGAAAGGGGCCGTGCGCTCCTCCAAAAAAAGAAAAACATCTGCGAACGACCCCCCCAGGTGACTGATGGGATTCCGTCTCCGGGTTTCCTCCGCCGGGACTTATGGGTTAAGAAGTTTTTTTACTTTTTTATTTTTATTTTTTTAAGATTCTCCGTTTATTTTGTTCCGTATTCCTCTTGCACCTGCCGCGGCTCTCTAAACTCTTAATGTGTATATACACGCCAGTAAAACCAAAGCTGTGACATGCACTGGTGTGACGTGCAAGCGGAGAATAATTAAAAACAACAATAACACGTCTTTCATCATGAAAAATAACAAAATAAAAAAGACAATAAGAAAGACGCAGTTGTGAAGCAGGCGTGGCCGAGGGCTTTCTCAGCAGAGGGCTAAACGAACGTGTCTGAATACCAAATTTCAGCAGCTGCCCGGCTTCGCTTTGCTCTGCTGAGCCACGCTTTGTCAGGGAATTATGAATCATTTAACGCGATTAATGGCAGCTTGAAGTTATTTAAAGGAGTACCATGGTGGTTGAACGTGACACTTCCCAGTTGTCTTTAGGCAACAGCAAAACAGCTGTGCATAATTTTTTTTTATTATTCAGTCATTTCAATGTACTTTAAAACGTATTTTTCTAAGCCTAAATTTCCCACTATAAAAATTCACCCGAACCGTCTGGGCGTGGTAATGAGAACTGTCAGTTAGCTATGATTGACAGACCGTGCCCCGTTACCACAGCTACCCCCATGATACGCGCTCTTTTTGGGAGACTGAATTTTCACAAGCTAGCTAGCTTAGTAGTATATCAAGTATCGATAGATAGCTAAGGTAAGGACGTTGACTTATATCCAATTATAATTTTTGCTATCTAGCTAGCCAAGTTAAGATAAAAGCACAACTATAACGTCCTCATAAAAGCAAACTAGCAAGCTAACGTTATCGATAACATTGCCTTATGAAAGCAAACCTCCTAGCTAGCTAACGTTAGCTAGCTAGCTAAATGAATATAACAAGAAATAATCTAAAGGCACTCTAATTTAAGTGAACCTAACGTTAGTCAAATATTTGCATTGTCTTGCCTGTAAGCCAGCGGCGCAAACCATGGGTCTCGAGTTATCTATGGGTCCCCAAACGATTTAGAATTAGATTTCTTTACGGGGCGTGGAAATGGGAGTGGTTACTGTATTCGTGACGTAGCAAAATGACAACTTTCTCAACCGGTTGAAAATAGGACGATGAATTTAAAACGCATATTTCTCCAAAAATACAGAACGGACATATTTAATACTTTGCTCATTGTGTTTCTTCAATGCCTCTTGTGCAAATAGCACATAAAACCGAGAAAGTGTGAAAATCACCATGGTACTCCTTTTAAATAAAAAGGCATTTCAGCAAAACACTGTCCTAAAATATTTTTTTGTTTGATATGGACATATATTCAGTGCAATCACAATGACTTTGTGGTCCGTATCTTTTTGGTAAAAAATTTTTTAAAAAAGGTTTATGTTCTGTTAACCCCAAATGCAGTATTTCAAAGTCACCTTAGTAACACAAAAAAAAGTTACTGCTGCCTTTGGAAAGATTTTTTTTCTCCACAAATTTGTCACATTTAAGTTAATGTCGAAACGCTCAGCGGGCGGGCCCAAATCCAGGTAACGTTGATCGTGGGAGAGGCGACGAGGTCACCGTCTCCGGAAAGTGCCAGAAGGGATCTGGCCTCTCAAAACCAATACTTATTTCCTGAAAAATAACGTGACATTTTTTTCCCCCTGTAGCGCAGCAGTACAGCTAAACATAAACCGTGTTTTAATTTGTTACTCAGAATGAAGGACAAAGGGCAGTGTGGTTATACCGGGGGAAAAAAAGAGTACATTCGAGCCAAAAATGAACGGCATTAAATGTTAACTGAAGACTTTAATCTGGGAGCCTGTCGCGGTCACGTGGGGTCATGTGGGGTCACGTCGAGCGCGTGGTATTGACAAGCTGGGGGAACGTGTTCTCGGGGAAAGCGCCCTAAGGAATCTCACCAGGGACGGCTCCTCGGACTCCGGCGTCTGGGCGGGGCAGGTGGGCGTGGCGGCGGGGGAGGGGCAGGTCCTTTCGCCGCCGTTGGCCACGCCTCCCTCAGTCAGGGCTTCGAAGGAGGGCAGGCCGTCCTCGTCCACCGGGATGCTGTCCAGCGTCTCCGTCAGCACCGCCAGCAGGTTGGCCTCGCTCTCCTCGTCAATCTTCTGGAAGGGGGGGGGCCGGGGCGCCGAGGGAAAGAAATCCACAAAACAATTCATTTACTTAAAAAAAAAAAAGTTGTTTTTTTTTAAATCCGACACTCAGAGCACGCTAACACTTTTTAAAATAAACTATTACTTTAGCTGTCAGGCAAACATCTGCTCCCCCTCCGTCCTCTTGAATATTCTCTCTCTCTCTCTCTCTCTCACTCTGCACAAGCTAGGTCTGTCAGTGTTGATATAATAATGTGTCACCATTCCTGTTTTTCCAACAAACAAAAAAATAAAATGTCATCGGGCAATAAGGAACCGGCGCAGAAAATGAGTTGTGGCTGTAAACACATGCACAGCACATCAGACACCACTTCAGCGACATATCAATCTTTAATTGCACTTGTCCCGAACAAACGCACGGATGAGTAAACAGGAGGAAAAGCAGGCCGGTTAGGACCAGACGTGCGCCGCCCCAGAACCTGCCCCGCCTCCCCGACCGGAAGGCCTCAACAAAACAGACACAAACTGCAGCAGACAGCACCTGGGGTGAGATAAAATAAGAGATAAGCCAAAGCACCTGAAACCACCACATAATTTAGGGGGGGGGGGGGGGTCTCTCCCACTGCAGGGAAGGGACGTAGCAGGACACCCGCGTAATGAATAAACCATGCTAGTTTATTTTTATTTTTTTATGCGAGGCTCGCCATTAACGACCACGACAATAAAAAAAAGGACAAAAGCGAACACGGCAGCACTGGCCCGCGGTGGAAACGGCCGAGTTTTCGGGCACGGAGAGAAAACATACACACGCACGCACACACACACACGCACGCACGCACACACACGCACGCACACGCACGCACACACACGCACGCACGCACACGCACGCGCATACACACACACACACGCGCACATACACACACGCACGCACACAATTACAATTTAAAATAGAAACCACAATTCACAATAAGCTTTGATTTGCCATGCTTTTATAGTGGAATTTGAGAGCACGGCGCCAGAGTTCAGTTACTCTGCTATTACCAGTTTCCCACAGGTACGCTTTACTAGTAAGAATACCTGAAGAGGGGAAATGTAAGGAGCACTCCACAAGAGGCTGTGCAGTTGCATGAAACAGCAAAGCCAAGAGGTTAAATAAAAATAAAAATAGTTTATTTTCACACAGCCCTCCAAAACTGGAGTTAAACCTGCAGCCCCTGCGGCCCACCAGGACTGCAGTTAAACCTGCAGACGCTGCGGCCCTCCAGGACTCGAGTTAAACCTGCAGACGTTAACTTTTTTATTAATCTGTTAAATTCAGCAAATAAACACTAATTATGCATTAAAATCTGCAGAAATGTGTTCTGTCTAAGTTTGCACCCTGCAGAGGTTGTTTAAACTTATTTTCACTTCAAGATAAAAAACAAAACATGCAATCAGACCAGGGGTGCCCAAACTTTTGCACACCTCTGTGACTGTAGATTATGTCAGTGCTGCATCACAAATGTCAGTGTGCTTTATGACCAATGTACCAATTAAAGGACATTTTGTCCTACATGTGTGTTTGTGTGTGTGTGTATGTGTGTGTGTGAGTGTGTGTGTGTGCGTATGTGTGATTGCGTGTGTGATTGTGTGCGTCAGTGTGTGTGTCAGTGTATGTGTGTTTGTGTGTGTGTGTGTGAGTGCGTGTCAGTGTGTGTGTGTGTGTGAGTTTGTGTGTCAGTGTGTGTGTGTGTGTGTGTGTCAGTGTGTGTGTGTGATTGTGTGTGTGTCAGTGTGTGATTGTGTGTGTGTGTGTGTGTCAGTGTGTGTGTGTGTGTGTATGTGATTGTGTGTGTGTGTGTGTGTGTATGTGTGTGTGTGTGTCAGTGTGTGTGTGTGTGTGTGTGTGTGTGTGTGTGTGTGAGTGTGTGTGAGTGTGTGTGTGTGTGTGTGAGAGTGACGCTGACTCGGTTTGGCTCTTGCAGTGAAATGCCAGAGGGCGGGGCTGCTGTGCACCCTCTCCTTTTACAGCTCTAGTCCCTGCTGCGGTCGGCCCTCATCTCCCCCCTCTCTTCTTCCCAACCACAAACCAACAGCAGTTTTCACAGCAAACTCTGGAAGGCCACAGGTGTGCATGTGCTGAAAGGTCAAGCTGTACGCACCGCCCCCCCCCCCCCCCCCCCCCCCTTTGGGTGCACCATTTGCCCTTGAGAACGGGAAAAGAACCAAAATAAACGTACACACCGCCAAGGCGCACTGCTGAGGAGCCCTGCAGGGCATTGGGGGGTTTGGCCGTCTGCACCACACCCTGCTCCACAGGCCCGGATGCACCTGGGCCCGGAGACTTGGCACGTTTCACTCCAGTCCTGGAGGGGGCGCTGTGTCATTTAAGTCACTCACTGGCTAAAGAGTCCACACACCCTACAATGGCTGGCTCTTCAAAGGAAGCCAAAACAACCTACGGACACTGAGGCCCTCCAGGACTGGAGTTAAACCTGCAGACACTGCGGCCCTCCAGGACTGGAGTTAAACCTGCAGACACTGCGGCCCTCCAGGACTGGAGTTAAACCTGCAGACACTGCGGCCCTCCAGGACTGGAGTTAAACCTGCAGACCCTGCGGCCCTCTGGAGTTAAACCTGCAGACACTGCGGCCCTCCAGGACTGGAGTTAAACCTGCAGACACTGCGGCCCTCCAGGACTGGAGTTAAACCTGCAGACACTGCGGCCCTCCAGGACAGGAGTTTCAGATAACAGTTTTAGAGGACGGAGAATCTCTGTCCATTACGGAGAAGCAGCCAGTCGGTTTGCTCTCTGAGAGGGAACAAGTTCAGTAAACCCCAGCCCTGCCTCCAGCTCTAACCGGGGATGCCAAGTCTGAGAACAGGAAGGTCAGATAAAATCTTGAATGATCTGAACCAATAAAGAACGCCCACAGAGGGGACTGAACTGCCTTCCAGATTATCACTGGATAGAACGGAGAGTTATTGGAGAACGTTCAAATCAAATATGAGATAAATATCAAGCCTGTTCTCTAAACTGTGTCCCTGCCCCCCGACACACACACACGCACACGCACACACACATACACACCCACACACACACACACACACACACACACACACAGACACACACACAACACACACACACACACACGTGCACACACACACACACACACACACACAATCACACAGACACATATAGGACAAAATGTCCTTTAATTGGTACACTGGCCATAAAGCACACTGACATTTATGAAAAAGAGAGAGAATGTGTATCAGGTGACCCCTTCAGTTATCGGCGCGGCTGTTCTCAACCCCTCTGTGGGCCCGGAGGAAACTCTTTTATGGAGTTACACGCTTCCATTTTGTTCCACTGATATTGTTAACGACCCAGATAGCGGGATTGTTCTGATTGCGACCGATTGCCTCTCGTGGATTAGAAACTGCAAACCAAGTACCAACGGGCCAAATCTCAAGCAAACAAGTTAAAAGAGAACGGGGTGGGGGTGGGGAGGGGGGGGGGTAGTGGTGTCAGTATCAAAGTACAGAACTACAATAACAAACCTGCAACGTCTGTATTTTTCATTCCAAAACTACTGTTCCGTATTGGGGGAAAAACTGAAATGAAGCTCAAACCCAGTCTGTTTTTCTGAGATAGCATGAATATTATATCCCACATGTGAAAGTAAGAAACAGGGCCGGTGACTGTGCTGAGCTGAGCAGAGCCACGCCAGGGCCAGAGTAACATGATGTGTGTCTCCAGAGCTACGTCTCTGAACACGAGGGCAGCTCAGGGGTCAGTCTGCTGAACCTCCTCAACACAGCCCACCAGAGAGAAGAAGAAGAGCTAACAGACAGATACACCCCTCTGCCAAGTTACCCCAGAGTTACCCCCCAGATTTACCCCAGAAACAGGTACCCCTCCGCCAGGTTACCCCAGAGTTACCCTCGAAACAGGTACCCCAGAAACAGGTACCCCTCCACCAGGTTACCCCAGAGTTACCCCAGAGCCAGTTACCCCCGAAACAGGTACCCCTCCACCAGGTTACCCCAGGTTACCCCAGAGTTACCCCAGAGCCAGGTTACCCCTGAGCAGAGGTACCCCAGAGCCAGGATTACCCCAGAGCAGAGTTACCCCAGAGCCAGGTTACCCCTGCAGGTGAAACACAACGCAGCAGGAGCAGGACTGAGCCTCCAGTAAGAGCTGTCTGCCCTATTAGTTGAATACATAGTGAGCAATCAGATATATACACACTATGCATGCGTGCACACACACACACACACAAAATAAACACACACACACACACACACACACACAATAAACAAGGCGCACACCTACACACACACACACACACACACACAAAATAAACACACACACGCACACCCACACACTCAAAATAAACACACACGCACGCCTACACACGCACATACAAATGCACACCCACTGAAAACAAACACACATACACAGCTACACACACACATACAAATACACACCCACTCAAAACAAACACACATACATACTCACACACACACACACACACACACACACACACACACTCTCTCTCTCTCTCTCTCACTATCTTATCGTCATGGTTTGGCTACAGGTTCACAGGTTGCGATAAAATACTTAACCTGACTTTCTGCAGTAAATAATACCCAGATAAATAAACACAACATAACACAACATAAAAAATAGCAGTGCAAGCTGCAGTGGATGAGAGCTCAGCTATTTAAAAAAAAACGTCTCCGTAGCGTAAATATAAACGAGTTCTCCCGGCGGGTTCTCCCCGGCGGGCTCCCCCACGCTTGTTGCCGGGTTACGCGAGGTTCCTGTTAGACAGGAAGACGAGCGATAAGGCGGAGTAGCGCCAGCGCTTAAGTGAGCAGCCCAAGGTGCCCGTTAGAGTAAGTGAATAATAATTATATTAATCTCTGCAGAGAGAGAGGGAGCGCGCGGTGAGCTCCTGTCCGCCAGGGCGCGGGGATGACGGACTGGAGCACACCCACGGCTCACTGGCAGAGGGCTCGTCCCCCACCGCATAAATCTCTCCACAGGGCTAATCTCTGGGACGTGGACACCCCCCCCGGCATCTTGCCTCTCAGGGCGTTCAGGGAGCTTTTAGGGCCCCCCCCCCCCCGCCGCATTAGAGGACCCATCACCCCCCGCCCACCATTGAAATGAACATTGGAGGAATGAGCTCTACTGGGCGTAGGGATCTGAGGTTCTGAACTGAAAACCAGTGACCAAACGGGACCTGCAGGTGAGCTGAGCTACCTGTGCAGGAAACCCCTTTAACTGATCAATTAAGTGCTGGGTAACCGCGGAAACCAGCAGGCCCAGCGGCTCTCCAACGGGCCAGGAAACCGTTTGCAGGGACGTCCTGAAATACAACTAATATGAATCCGTATTTAAAAAAATAAAAGCATTTTTTAAAATTCATTAATTTACGCAAAACGTCCACACGTGCGGTGGGTAACCGTTAAAAGCAAACGATCTTATCGCCACGGAGACCGCAAGGCAGGAGGACAGCACCCGTGGGAAAGCTTTATGCTGATTGGTTAATAAACCCATTAGATCGGCTTTTTGGACCCAGCCTTGACTGAAGGAAAAATGCGGCTCAGCCGACAGCTTTGACTCTGCAGGGTGAGGGGGGGGGGTATTACCTGAGTGGATCACACCGCCCCCCCCCCCCCCCCCCCCCAAAATCTCTCAGACAGGAAGTGGTACTTGAGCGAGGTAAATGCTGGGGATAAAAATAAACCACTCCGGCTCTTCGACGACCGCCTAAAAAAAAGGAGGGAGCGGAATGCTGGAGCGGGACAGCACTCCGGAACACAGACCATGGAACCAGACAGCAGCAGGATTATGCGCCCGGGAGCAGAAACTGCCCCCTGAATATCAGATTACAGGGTCATCTTGTGCCACCATAGATACACACGCACACACGCACGCACAGACAGACAGACACACACACAGCACTGGAAATCTCCTGAATCAGTCCCGGATTCCTCTGCCTAGGCTAGTGTTCCCTCACAAAGCCCAAACACACCGGCGGGTGTCTCAAGCAACGTTTCCAACACTCCACAAACTTCCAGCTTCAGTGCTTGATCTGCAGCCCTGCCGCTTTTCTGATGAATCGACCCGAAAGAGAAACGGAGAGGAGAGGAGAGGAGAGAGGAGAGGAGAGGAGAGGAGAGGAGAGCGGGACAGGAGGAACGGGAGGAAGAGTCGCTTTTTTTCCCTTTTGCATTCATCTTTTAAAAAGTCTGAGCCCCGATCACCAGGGTGGCTTCTCTCCCTTTGCCCGCGTTATGACATCAGCAGTGTAAAACGCGACACCGCTACCTTTTTAATGAACGCTCGTTTAACGTGCGCCAGCTGCCGCGTCTCCCTGCTCCCGATCGCGTAGAGGAACGGCAGGGCGGCAGCAGAAACAAGATGGAGCGCTGTGATGCGCTAACGTTAGCGTTAGCATTAGCATCATCACACCTTCACACTCCTGAGACACTGAGACACTGTGGCCAATTACATTTACAGCCAAATAAATCAAACATAGGCAAAAATAAACGGGTAGCAACTGAGAAGCCCCCCCTTTTTTTTTTTTGAAGCAGCTTCAAAAAAATAAAAATAGAAGAAGCCCAAAGTCGGGTTTGATGAGCGGACTTGGCAGGAGGAGGAGACACACGGAATGTGGAGCGATCACAAAGCGAAAGCCAGAAAGGAAGGATCGGGGATTCTCTGAGTCCGTGGTGTTACCCTCCCTCCTTCCGGAGTGTTAAACGGGCCAGGTGGTGGTGGGGGGGGGGGGGGTGGTGCTGGGGGTGATCTAGGCAGTTTTGGGCTGAAGCAGGAAGTGGAAAAACTCATGAAGCAGAGCTGATTGGCTGAGCTCTGGAGGGCTGGTTACAGGGGAGCCTGTCCTGCAGCAGCGTTAAGCAGATTACCCCCCCCCCCCCCAGCTCTAAAAATAGCGCCGAGCGGAAGCGCATGTAAACACTGGAGTCTGATCTTCCAATAAAGCACAGCCACCCCGCCACAGAATGAGCTGCTGTCTGAGCCAGGAATCACCGGAAGAGTTTCTGTGTGTGTGTGTGTGTGTGTGTGTGTGTGTGTGTGAGAGTGTATGAGAGTGTGTGTGTGTGAGAGGGTGGGGTGTGTGTGTGTGTGTGTGTGAGTGCGTGTGTGAGGGTGTGTGTGTGTGTGTGTGTCTGTGTGTGTGTGTGTGTGGGGGGGGATACTGACAGGGACCATCCCAGCCGGGGTGAGGGGTGGGGGTGTGTGTGTGTGCGTGTGCGTGTGCGTGTGTGTAGGGGGTGTGTGTGTGTGCGTGGGGGGGGGTGGGGTGTGTGTGTGTGTGTGAGAGTGTGTGTGTGTGTGTGTGTGAAAGTGTGTTTTGTGTGTGTGTGTGTGTGTGTGTGAGTGTGTGCGTGTGCGTGGGGGGGTGGGGGTGTGTGTGTGTGTGTGTGAGAGTGTGTGTGTGTGTGTGTGTGTGTGTGTGAAA
>CM045887.1:64164943-64187443 GCA_025169545.1 Anguilla japonica
ACACACACACACGGGCACACACACACACACACACACACACGGACACACACGGGCACACACGGGCACACACACACACACACACACACACACACACACACACACACACACACACACACACACACACACGCGCGCGCAGATCGATATTAAGATCGTGTGATAGAGTTTTCCCGGAACGCAGGCTTGGGCAGGAAGAGATTTTGCTGTCACAAGGCCTGACCTGAACGTCCTGAGCTCTGTGTCTCTTACAGCTGTGAAGGATGCAAAGCAGACTGCAGTGTCCCATTCCCTAGCTGTGGTCAGACAGAGCAGCACCTAATACATCCCCCATAAGTCTCTCACACCACCATCCACTAGCACACACACGCACACACACGCACACACACTCTCATTCACACTGTCTCACAGACATACACTCACACTCATGTGCACCCACACACACGCACACACACACACCACCTCTCACACACACACACACTCACTCAAACACACTCACACACACACTCACTCACTCAAACACACTCACACACACTCTCATTGTCTCACTGTCACGCACTCTCACACACTCACACTGCCTCACTCACACACTCACACACACACACACACACACACACACACACACCAGCTGTAAGCCCATGGCAGAACAGTAGCTGCTGTGGTATTTATATCTGAGCCTTGACTCTGTGCCCAGCAGCAGGTCACATCACATTCATACAGCAGAGCTGCACAAAGCCCTGCAGGGGCCAGTCCTGGATCAGTCCTAGGCCAATCCCAGGCCAGTCCCAGACCAATCCCAGGCGAGTCCTGGATCAGTCCCAGGCCAGTCCCAGGCCAGTCCCAGACCAATCCCAGGCCAGTCCCAGATCAGTCCCAGGCCAGTCCCAGACCCCAGGCCGGTTCCAGGACAGTCCCAGGCCAATTCCAGACCAGTCCCAGACCAACCCCAGTCCAGTCCCAGGCCAATTCCAGACCAGTCCCAGGCCAGTCCCAGGCCAATCCCAGACAAATCTCAGGTCAGTCCCAGGCCAATCCCAGGCCAATCCCACACCAGGCCAGTCCCAGGACAGTCTCAGGACAGTCCCAGTCCAGTCCCAGGCCAATCCCAGGCCAATCCAGAGCCAGTCTCAGGACAATTCCTTCTCCCCACAGCCATTTCAGCAGTCAGTAAGCAGCAGAGCAAATGGAGAAAAAGCTCCAAACATCACTGACATCTGCAAGCACTTTTGCGACAAAAGCTTGTCACAGCGCGAGCCAGTTCTGATTAAATTTGGAATCAATCCCTCCAGAAGCCTAATTCGGCTAACAAAGCACACCTCGATACTGATGAAATTCCCCTCCATTAAGTCAGGGGAACAAGACATGCATTCAGTACCTGCTCATTTCACACGCACATTGCTTAATTGTAGATTTTCCACTCCTGTGTGGTTTTGGTGTCTGTGACAACAGTATAAGGGTTTAAAGTTTTACTGCACAGCTTGCAGTGCATTTCACAACATGACCCATGACCGAACGAAGAGTTTGCTCAATGCCCTGTCCCTTCTTCACATCCACTGATAACTTGGCTCGATCTGAATGAAAGACTCTGATAAGCTCCTTTCAAAGGGAGACAGGAATAGTGGGGTCAAAGGTCGCCACGGTATCACTCCCCTTTATCTCCAAGAGCAATTTCACTCCGCGCATTCTGAGATCCAAAGCCCCCAATTTGTAAAGCCAGGCAATTGACCCATTTTATGGGTTTGTTTTTTATGAACCTCATGGAATCCAGTCGACGCCGTATACGGCTATCGGATCCTCCTTTTGATCTGGTACATTTCCACTCCCGCCCGATTAATCTATTACCACACAACTATGCAGGACTGTCCCTCGTTCTCGTGTTCTCACGTGAATTTATCTTTTCAGACCACGGAATTTCCTTTCTCAAGACACCCGATGCAAGTGAAACATTTCAACATTTCAGCTTTCATCAGCCAGTGATGGCTCTATAATCATACAGAGAAAAAGACAGAGAGTGTGTGTGAGAGAGTGAGAGAGTGATAGAGAGAGAGAGATAGAGAGAGAGAGAGAGAGAGAGAACGCAGCGAGGGGGTTAAAGGTCATTATGAAGACGCGACGCTACAAGAGTCCATAAGCACTCTTACCTCGAACAGGTTTGACGTCTCGTTGCCATACTGACTGGTGATGATTTCCGATTGGTCGCTGTACCACTTGAGCCCGCCCAGAAAACTGTCGGCATCCAGGTCACTGACATCGAGCTCGGAGAGGTCCAGCTCTGGGAGATCCGGGCAGAGGGGCTGGTCTTCACCCACCAAGGCAGCACACTACAGAACCAGAGAGACGGACAGGTGAACCCAAACATCGACAACCGCAACGTCATGCACCAACATAACACCTTCTGGTGCGCTAAAGACCAGAACCTTAACCTTAACGATTATGCCCACATACGACTTTTCATGCCTCAAATTTTTTGTTGATCTAATTTTTGTATGCACTGCATTTATATTCGGGACAAAAGAGTACTCATTTTGTGTTCTTTGATTTTTGTATAGTTTCTACAAATGAACTATGATTTTATTCATAGGTTGACATAAAATAAAAGATAAACGTGTTAACCCCTCCAACCTGGCAGCCATTTTGGAACATCTTTACATCATAACCAATGCACTCCACGTCAAAATTTATTCATTATAATACACAAAGACTGCCTGAAGGAAATATGAGGAAAATTGGAAACATGAGCCCGTAAAATTGCTGAAATGTTCGTAGAATTTTTATGGAGATGGACAGAGAGGAAGAGGCTGGAAACAGACCTGACACCGAGCTTGGTAAATGGACTGCATTTATATAGCGCTTTACAATTGATGCCTCTCATTCACCCATTCTCACATTCTCACACACCAATGGTAAAAGGCTGCCATGCAAGGTACCAATCAGCTCGTTGGGAGCAATTAGGGGTTAGGTGTCTTGCTCAGGGACACTTCGACATGCCCAGGGCGGGGGATCGAACCGGCAACCCTCCGACTGCCAGACAACCGCTCTTACCTCCTGAGCTAAGTCGCCCCAAGTTTCCATGAGCATAAACATCCTGGAACACAAGATGAGCCACCCGCCCCGCCCCGTCCCGCCCCGTCCCGTCCCGCCCCGTCCCGCCCCGCCCCGTCCCCCGCCCCGTTCGCTCACTTTGGGCCGTTTGAGACGCTCTTCTCTTCTCAACTTTCCCCTCCACTTTTCTTCCTTTTTTTCCCCCCACTTCCTTTTTCCTCTCCTACGCCAAAATCACACAACTGCACTGCTGTTGCGTTCCTTTTCTTCTCCTCAGCGAGGCTTGGCTTTTAGATCCGTTTAAGAGAACATCTGCGGCTCTCTCGTGAGCCAACGGGAGCTTACATCTCACGGCTGTCAGAGGAAAGGTGTGTCCAGTCGGGGCTTGACAAGAATTCGACGCTTCCGAGAGCGTCTGCGCATTTCGCCGGTACATTTCAGCATTTCGCAGATGCTCTTGTCCAGAGTGACTCGCATTTTTTACATTAAAAAAAAAACACAATCCGTTTATAAAGCAGGCGTTTAGCGAAGCGATTCAGACGAAGCTCTTTTTGGAGATCGGCTGAATTACGTTGTCCCACCTGGGAATCAAGCCCAGCTCCTTTCCCATCACGCAGCCAGCCGCCTGTGTCTGTGCGTATATGACAACAAAGCAAAAGAATATCCGCACACCGAAATGAAAAGCTCCCCAGAATTTACATTACATTTACCCACAATGCAGCGTTTTGGCCACAAAGACCTTCATCGGGCACGCGGTCTTTGCGACCAAACCGTTGCGTGGTTACTTCCATTAATTCTTGGGAGCTTTTAATATCTGTGTGTGGAATTTTTTTCTTCCCTTTTTTCGGAGTTTACCTGCACCTGAACCCAACTTGGGTTGGATGTGCACACTGATATCTCTGTCGCATGTACGTGACGATGAACCTCTGGGACAGTGTTCAGTTGTGCACCAAGAGCAGACCGTGTTTTATCAAAGATGCACACCCGCATGCCGTGGGCTTGCGCATGTCACATGCATTCTAGCTTCTGAACAAGCTGAGTGTGTGCCTCTCGAGGTCCTGGCAATACTTCTCATTCAGTACATTGAGGAGACACAACGACTGTAAAGACCATGAGCGGCCATCTCCACAAATTCCTCCAACATGTCTTCTTCTTCATCTTTAGTTTTAACATGTGGCAAAACAGAGCAAGGAATTCTGGGTACATCAACAACGGATAAGGTCGGTGTCTATGCATGCTGGGAAGGCATCCTCTGAAATGCACTGGGGGAAAAAACCCTGGATATTCTGTCAGAGAACGTAACATGGCAGCTACGCGCTCGCTGCATTTTAGTTTTGGGACAGCACTCAAAATGGCTGCCGTAAAAAGCCACAGTTTTTCCCACTGATTCAGGGCACAAGGCCGGTAGGCTTGTGAGGAGCCGATTCATGACGGCTTCAGGCAGCCAATCAGACCAGAGGGCCTGGACGTGTTCCCTCTCAGGGCTTCCCCCGTGTCTCCAAAGCCAGGATGATCCACTGCACGATACAGAGGAGTTCCACTGGTGTGACCCCATTTAACCCCACTCATCACCCCCAGCTTGATCTCAGTCCCTGTACCCGGGTCACAGTAGGACAGCTGATCTAGGATCAGTTTGGTCCTTTTTAGCTCATAACGGATAAGGGTAGGCTAAGGAATGGTAAGAATTGCTGCTAAGGTGATTTATGGATAAGCTCCACAACCGAGGATCAGATTTGTGCATCTGAATCTTCAGCACAGCTCTCTGGATTCAAACTGCTATCCACCAATCACCAGCTCCAATGCACAGCCATACAGCAATCCACCAATCACCAGCTCCAATGCACAGCCATAGAGCAATCCACCAATCACCAGCTCCAATGCACAGCCATAGAGCAATCCACCAATCACCAGCTCCAATGCACAGCCATAGAGCAATCTACCAATCACCAGCTCCAATGCACAGCCATAGAGCAATCCACCAATCACCAGCTCAAATGCACAGCCATAGAGCAATCCACCAATCACCAGCTCCAATGCACAGCCATACAGAAATCCACCAATCACCAGCTCCAATGCACAGCCATAGAGCAATCCACAGATCTCTCAGCTTTTAGCCTATACTTTATACCTATCACACACACACACGCGCACACACACACAAACACACTTTCTCATGTGCACGTAGTGAATCTGAATCTGCGTTCAGTAGATGGGCAGTTGTTAACGTGGTCTGAAGTAAATGGTGGGTACACTCCATGGGTGTGACCAACTTACTGGGTTTCTGACTGTTGACAATAAAGGCAAATGTATCAGGAAGTTTCTTCAGAGTTTCTCTCATGCTGTCCATGTGATGCTCTCCCTGTGCGCTCATTGGCTAAGAAATATTCGCCTACTAGATCTCCTGCAGCCATCTGGGGTTCCTGGAGTCTGTCCCCAGGGTGTGAGTCACCACATCAACGTCCCTTTGATGTGAATTAATTCCTCGACTGATTTCTTCGGCCTACACCACTCCTTTAGCAGCAGGATTCTCCGCTAACCTTTCCCGCTGTCCGGCTCTGCCGTCTTCACGCAGAACACAGAGGGCCCTGAAGCCCCTCCCCAGAACAGGCGCCTCACATTTCAGCATCGACTCTAACACAACGACTTAAACTCAAACATAACGACTTAAATAAAGCAACTCAAACACAACGACTTAAATAAAGCCCGCAGCGTACGGAGCAGTGATCGGCATGGCTTGCTGTAGTGGCCCAGCGGAACGGGGTGGGGGGGGGGGGGGGGGGGGGTTGGGGGGAGGGGGGGGGGGGGGGTTGTGGGGAGGAGGGGGGGGGGCTTCAAACGGACCGGCTCAGTTCAGCTCACTGGCGTGTGATTTACACACACACACACACACACACACACACACACACCTCCCATCGCATGCTTTGTGGTCCTTGCCAAGGACCAGGAGTCAAGTTCACAGCTTGTTTTTTTTTTTTTTTTTTGGGACAGGTGCGGCCCAGCTGTGTCGCCGGGACAACCCGAGGTGCCCTGGTGTGAACCAAGTGAGTGTGGGTCAGGGGAAGCCCAAAGGTCCACAACTGCCCCCCCCCCCCCCCCCCCCCCCCCCCCCCACCCCCCCCGCCCCCGCCACACGTGCCACAGCTGAGCAAGACTGGGTTGATACACCCGTTACAACACCACACACCCTGAATTTCCAACACTACTAATATAAATATATAGATTAATTTCCATGGATCGTCAGCATATTCCTGTCAGGTACGGTGGTAAGTCACTTTCCAAGACCCGACAAACAAAAAGGCTTGGATGTAGCTTTTTTTTAAAAAATGTTAAAGCTGAAAATAAAGACAAACTGGTCAATGCAACAATAAATAAATAAAAAATTAATGTGTACACTTAATTTCGGTCTTCATCCAGACTTTCGTGAGTGCTCATGAAATAGGATAATTGGAACTGAGAGCAAGTGCAAACACTGATATCCGCTTTGATTTATATGCGCAGAGCGCAAAAGCGCGCGACGCTGCGGCCGAGCAATTAGCGAATGAGGGTGTGAGGAAGAGACTCGCTGATTGCAAAGGGTTTTTAATGACAAGACCACGTGATTAGAGATCGGTCCGGAGGTAGGTGTCAACCGGACATATTCCAGTAAACATGTCAACGGGACCGCAGAAGCGGCAGATTGCAGAGCATGGGGGCTTGTTTTGACAAATTATAAGGGCTTATTACGGCGGCGGCCGAGGCGCTTCTCAAGAAAGGTATTATTTAAGAAACAGAGAGACCTCCGGTGAGGATTACAGAGAATAGAAAGTACTTTACACGCTGACTGACAGATACAGCTGTTTTTGTATTATTACTCCGTTAAAGAAACGATGCAAACACTCGCGTCCATCAGTGTCCACAGATAAGTTTAAAAGACCCGAGCCAAGCTGCGAGATGCAACCGCACTCTTCGACTGTTTAACGTCGAAACTACTAAAGCGGTTTAAGTGCGTTCGGTCTGTAGGGTGGCATTTCGACACACCTTCGCTAGCAGTACAATGATGTTTCTGATAATGCATGCATGTGCTTAGTCTACTTGCGCCTTCTCCCCGTCCGGCGTATTTTAAATCGCTGGCCGCAGCCGCAGCACCGTAGCCCAGGCATTATGCTGGCTTCTCACGAAAGTCCTAAACTGAGAGGATGCAGTATTATTTTTCGAATATTGTGTTATGTTCGCTTTTATCGCGTAATGCATCCAGTGCACGTTTTTATTTATGTGTAGAATAATCCAAGTTCAAGGCGGTAGCCTATCGCTTTACTTACCCATTGTTGTCATGTTCAAACTTGTTATTTTTAAAAAGACAATTTCACTTAACGAGGCAGTGTTTTGGCGATGAGCCGTTCTGATTGTGCATTTTTTTAAAAGCGTGGCTTTATGATAAGGCAAATGTACACAAACGCAGTAGTTAACACTGTTCGTGGGCTGGACTTGCACGGGTAGTTATTTAACTAGGATGCTTATTTCAGCTCAGTTAATGGAAACATATATACGGTCAAAAGCCACTGCGTACCGTTAAGCTATGGCATTCTCGGGCAGCTATATCAAGAGATCGCTTGCTAGCGTTCCCCTGGTTATAACGTCCGTTAAATTCTGACATAAAGCGAGGACAACGACTGGATCGAACCGGGACAATGCAGTGTCGATGGCAGCGGAGGTAAAAGTTGCACTGGGATATAAATGATTAATATTTCGCTCGTTTCGACAGTTTCAGTGAAAAACCCTTCGCGAGCCAGGATAAATGTCCCCACAGCCTAGCGGGGGACAGAGCTTTCTCGTGACTGGAAAGATTTCCGAACGCAAGGCGCGCGCGTGCAATACTTTCCAGCTGCAAGCGGTCCCGCTGAGACAACCAGCATCATGTGTTGGCACGGAATAAACAAAAAAATTCAAAAACTACTGAGATAAGCATCTCATACAGCAGAAGTGCACACAACCCCTCCTCCCCGTCCCCAGACACCCACTATATTTTCACAGAACCCCCGTGCAGTGAGTTATGAACACAGACAGCGCATCAGCAATAAAACTGAGGTCTCCACGGTCCATCTTCCCCCAATCGTTCCGAAACACAACAGCTGAAAATTAGTTCGTAAATATTTGCTCACCTCAAATTCTCTCCACAAAGAGTCCTGCGTGCACCTGTCCCACGCCATCCAGGCACTGAATGACGATATGGAGAAAAAATATATATATATATTTACCGCAACTAAAAAGAAATCCACTATTTCTCCGCTAGTTCTCGCTCAGGGAACTACCCCCCTAACTGAGCATGAACCGAAGGCACCTGTCTTACAACCGCTTGCTGTCACATGACAAAGCTATTAAAAGTAGGCAGGGGAGTGACGGCTCGCGGCCAGTCCCCCCCCCCCCCACCCCCCCCGTCCACACAACTCGAGTAAAGCCAATGACGTACTGTTCTGGCGGGCGGAGTCCGGAATACGCGTAGTAAATCTTTTCCACTATTAAACGGGTCGAGCCTTGCTCTTTGCTCCGCGAACACAGCCAGAGAGGCGCGGGGCGAGACGCCGAGCGCTGTTCGCGTGAGCTCGCGAGCGCTCCCAAAAGAGCCAGTAGACGCTCCGCCTCGACTTGGATCTCGAGCACGTCGGTAACATCAAAACAAGTATTGATTACAGTTTTGAGAATCCGATACGCCAGTAAAAAGCTAATAGTGTTTCTGCGTTATGTCGTGTGCAGAATCCCAAACACTGTCAATCAAAAGTAAAATAAAGTGCAGTACTACGATGTACTTAATCAAATTCAGACGCATTCAAATGCAAAAGAACTGGATCTATAATTCTGGCATCTACAAAGTCATTATTGGAGTAGGCTACTTAGTTCAACGTTATTAATCGAAACCAAACTATGAGGGTACTTTTTGAACAACTAATCTAAAAGAGGCTGAAAGCTTTCATAAGCCACTGGCGAAAAGGGCGAAAATAAGTGTATGCAAACTGTAAACATGTAAGTTACGTAAGACGCATTTAAAGGCTTACAAGAACTTCAAAGGGACGAGAATTTTGAAGAACTGTTTCGCGGAAGTGCCATCATGCACGCTCTCCGGTTCCATACGCGCTGTAGCACTGTATAACTCCACTGCTCACTGGCGAACGTTCGGAAGTTCACTCACGAAATGTGGCTAATTGCTTCCAAGGTGTATAAACATGTGTTCAGTTGTTTGCATACTACAAGTGGGCTGCGCTATTCGCGCCGGGACCAGTATGCACTTAGTGCTGGTCCGGGTTGGCATACTGTTCGCACGTTCCAATACGCTTCACGGACAATTTGACTCCACGCCACCCTGGATCACGCTGTACTGCCAAAACGACCCCCCTGGCTCCATCGGGGCATTGTATAGATTCTTCCGATAGACTCCCGTTTCCATTGCTCTGCAAATCTATGTGCGGCTTTTGAATCGGAGTCTGTCTGTTGATTCATCTTCCTTTTTTAATGTCACCATTTTTAAAAATATAACAGAAAGAAAACTGCCATGGAGTTTAAAATTTTTTTTCAGGAACACGAGAATGCCACGGTTAAAAAATAAAAAAATAAAAATAAAAACCCAGTTCGCTACAGAATCAAAAATTGACAGGAATTTGCCTTTATTTGGTCCTGCCGATCGTTTCAACCGACATAAGGGCATCTGCTCCCAGCGGGGGACAAAACGTGTGCAGTGTCAACATAGGATGTGTACCAAACACATTTAACAGCAAACAAGAACCAAAGGTCTATGTAGACACTGAAAACATGTCGCGGGTCGTCTACCCGTTTTTCAGCAGGTACTTCAGCCAACGACCATTCCATAGGCACGGGTATTTTTAATTAATTTATTATTTATTTATTTATTTATTGGTCAAGGGATCTAGCAATCGCTACTCCAGCTGTTACGAACTGTTACTGTTCCTCTTGAAACCAGCCAATACGGATGTTTTCTGGTTAAATGCAGAGGAAGAATTTTATTTATTTATTTATTTATTTATTTATTGACACCAAAGACAGGATAATCTCTCACAAGATTACACAGTGACAGCTCCGTAGAGGCCAATAATTCTGGACTTTTGTTGCTCTCTTTTGTTCATATCATTCATTTTCCCCTTTGAATCCATCCTATCCCTGTTAAGGGAATAGTTTGGACAAATGCGCGGCCCTTTCCAGAGTCCCGCGCGCTCGCAATTACCAGGAGATGACAGTAAAACATACCGCGCTAATGCGAGCCGTCTGCAAACTGGACCTGTTTTCTGGTTTCGCTCTGCTACAGCGATTCAGCTCATTTGTGCATGCTTCCCGCGACAGCGTCCTTAAAATTAGCAAGCTGCACATGTCCCATTAAGTGTTTAATTGCATATAAAATTGTAAAATGGTTAATAGAGGAACACAATGTGATTTTTATATTGCACAATAAAAGCTGTCTGCTCTCTCGGGAGGAGAGCAAACCTGCTTATCTACCACAGTACTGTACCCAACCCCCCCCACCCCCCCCCCCCCCCCCCCCCCCCTTACCATGATCTCCAACAGTGGCAGGTACGTCTGCAATGGCATCCGAATAAGACCCCAGCTTCTGTTAAAAATTACTACAATGCACACAAAGTCCTTACACCCTTTATGGTGCGATTAGATTGCAAATGTGTGATTGGAATGTTCTTAACTGAACATTCCAATTCAGATGTAACAGTCACTGCTGGTGACTGAAAGCAGTGGAGCTTCCAGAACAATGACTCAGACTTTCCGAGAATTTTTTTTTCCCCCCCCCAAAAACCTACTGTTCAAAGGGTTGATGCTGGTCTGTGTCTAATGCCAGCCTTGCGATCAGTCAGGCGTGCCCATTATAAGGAACAGGAAAATACCAAAAAGCCCTGCCCGGAGCCTGTGCTTTTCCACAGACAGCCCTCTGCACTACCCCAACGCACCTGTAACGTCAACAGAGAGAAACCCGTCAATGAGTGCATGTAAACAAATGCATATTTATATATTACAATATAGCACTGTTTTGGAACTGAGGAAGCGAAGGCAACTAGAACAAGGTGAACGCACCAAAACACAGAAGAGAGTTGACGGGGGTGCGCGCTGTTTGGCTCAACCGCGGACGAACCTGAAATAAACCTGCTGGCCTGGGTCCGGCTGCAGGGAGCAGTAATGAACCTGCACACTGAACGTGACCGGTGCTGTGCTTGTGAACGAGTGTACCAGAGACAAACGACAACCGGCAGCTCCGTGCGTGGGCAATATTTGGATTCTTTGGGCCACCAGTGTAAAAAAACAGAATGGAGTTCTAAGCTGACCTACCTGGATAAAGGGAACACATTTATACAGGGAACTGCAGAAATGGAAAAGTAAAATGAAATAAAAGATAATAATGCATCTTTAAGGCATTCCATTGCACTGTCTGGCCGCACTGCCTGAAGGTTTAACTCCAGTCCTGGAGGGGGCAGCGTCTGCAGGTTTAACTCCAGTCCTGGAGGGGGCGCAGTGTCTGCGGGTTTAACTCCAGTCCTGGAGGGCCGGGGTGTCTGCGGGTTTAACTCCAGTCCTGGAGGGCCGGGGTGTCTGCAGGTTTAACTCCAGTCCTGGAGGGCCGGGGTGTCTGCAGGTTTAACTCCAGTCCTGGAGGGCCGCAGCATCTGCAGGTTTAACTCCAGTCCTGGAGGGCCGCAGCGTCTGCGGGTTTAACTCCAGTCCTGGAGGGCCGCAGCGTCTGCGGGTTTAACTCCAGTCCTGGAGGGCCGCAGCGTCTGCGGGTTTAACTCCAGTCCTGGAGGGTCCGCAGTCCTGGAGGGCCGCATGTGTCTGCGGGTTTAACTCCAGTCCTGGAGGGCCGCAGCGTCTGCGGGTTTAACTCCAGTCCTGGAGGGCCGCAGCGTCTGCGGGTTTAACTCCAGTCCTGGAGGGCAGCAGGGTCTGCGGGTTTAACTCCAGTCCTGGAGGACCGCAGTGTATGCAGGTTTAACTCCAGTCCTGGAGGGCCGCAGCGTCTGCGGGTTTAACTCCAGTCCTGGAGGGCCGCAGCGTCTGCAGGTTTAACTCCAGTCCTGGAGGGCCGCAGTGTCTGCAGGTTTAACTCCAGTCCTGGAGGGGGCACTGTGTCTGCAGGTTTTTGTGCTTTGCTTTCTGTAAGCAGCCATTTTAGGACCCTGTGCGGAAATGCGCCAAAAACCAGGCGACACTGCGACCCTCTCAGATTTCAGATCCCTGCTCCAGAAGTTCTGAAAGCCACCACCTATCTCCAATAAGATATTTTCTCACCTTAAGTCCTTTTGGAGTACAAATCTTTGTGAAGGGGGGGCGGGGGGGGGGGGGGGGGGGGGGGGGGGGGGGGGGGGGGGGGGGGGGGGGGGGGGGAAGAAAAAAAAACCCAAGAAGAAATGCTTCCTTCTCTTCTGTTGCGTTTGTGCCTTACAGTACACGTCAGACTTCCCAGAAAACCCTGCACCCCGGGGAGGCGAGGCTCTGCTCCCACTCTCGTTTCTGATAAAGCACTTCCTGACTGCAGCGTCTCTGCACTAGTCAGTCCTTAACAGCGACAATAACTGCAAAAAATAGAAAAAACTACGAGTGGAAACCTGCGCTTTAAAGTGCGTCGCTGCTCCACAACAGTTCGGCGGCCTGCGCGTGTGTCCTGGGTTTGTTTTCCCCCCTCGTCGAGCTCTCCGGGATGTCTGACGCGATGCTGCAGCTGCTCACGCAGGGGAGACGCGCTGTCGGCGCACGCAACGCAGCGCGACGTCGAGCGATGCGTCACGCGCGGCGGCTGAGCCGGTACCCGGGGCGGGCGTCGCGTTCGTCTGGGACGCGGCCGAGCGGAGAGTTTTAACCCTTTCAGCTCCTCGCGTCCCGGAGAGAATCGGCGGCGTTCTCTGAGCCCCGCGGACTCACAGCCTCAACGGGGCCGGCCTGTCAGCGCCAGGAAGAGGGCGCGTTGCCGGAGAGTCCGAACTGCTGCAGTGAAATAACGTCTGTGTTGATGATGAAGAGGTGGACCTGAAATTCATAACCGTAGACAGGAGGCTGGAGTTACACTGGCCGGGCTGCTGGAACACAGGTATCTGAGAAAACGTCCGACAGACAGAAGGTGCTCTCTGTAATACCGTGAACAAGGTGCATTTACAACCGGCCCGACATTGCTGGGGTATGACAGGGGGCAAGCAGGCTAGTTCTGGTCTCATCGCTCTCTAGCGCCCACTCCTGGTCAGACCAGGCACGTGCGGACGGATGCAGTGTAAATGCTGTGTGAAAAGTTGTGTATGTCGCTCTGGGTACACGTAATGACTGTAATGTAACCTCAGACTCACGATCTCAATTCTAACTGCTTCCTCCGCTTGGTGGATTAAGACAGTAAAAAAAAAAAGTGACTCTCGGTAAAAACTGCCTTTTTCAATCCACGCGCATTAAAGCTTGTGACAGGTGCACTATGGGAAACGGAGAGGCCTTTAACGTTTAACGTTTGAACGTGCGAGGAGTTCTGTTTTTTCTTGGGCAAATTTCTCTCCAAATCCAAAAGCACAACCCCCCCCCCACACACCCCCCTGGAGGATAACCTGGGGTAATTTCCTCACATCTGTTCCAGCAACCGCACTGCTACGGCTGGCCTGGCCCCACCCTATAAAGACATCCTCACGCACCGGATCCAGGGCCAGAGAATTACCCAGCAGCACCCCTGTCACGTCTTCCGTATCTGCTCTCCGATAACACGACCCGGGGTCCTCCTCTACAACGCATCACAAAACCCGGCCTGAACCTCCGCAGCCCGTGACGTTTCTGGGACAAAACGAGGTCGCTCACAAAACTCCCACGACTGTGATCGTATGCAGTGGGACGCCTACCGTTAGCTGTTCTGCATGCTAATTGTGAGCAATCGCTGTTTTGTGTCATTAGTTTTTTTTTTTTTGTTTGTTGCTTCTGCTTTGCTTCTGTAGAAGTGCAAGACCATTTAAAAAAAAAAAAAAACTCTTAGTTCAGTGCCGTTGGCAGAACCCAGTTTGCATCACTGATTCCCCCCCCCCCCCGTTAGTATAAAGGCACCTTTTCGTTGGTGGGGGGGGGGGAGAGGGGTTCTGCAGGTTCTGGAATTCACCATACCGTCTGTCGAGTTAATGCGAAAAACCATTTCCATAAAAACCCAGAGATAACGAAACGCTATTCCAGGCGAGGACTGCGACGAGGGAAGGGGGGGGGGAGGGGGGGTAAAAGTTGGCGGTTGGCCGCAGTAATTATGAGTCCGCCAACGGACCCGGAGGAGTAATGAACACGGAGGGTAATTTAAGAGGGCAAACAGAGAGAGAGGAGCTTCAGAGTTATTGGACAGGCTTATCCGGCCAGCCGCCATCCCAGCACGAGTGCTTTAACGGGACGGGCGGCACACGCGACTCGACTGTCCGCCCCGAGGTGCACTGTCCCTATTTTACAATAATAACATGTGTGGGTCTGGGCTCGACTGTCATTGGGGAGCTCATGATTGTATGACACACACAGAGCCTCAGACACTGTCCGTTCAGGACGAGGAGAAACAGGAGAGATTAGATCTGCTTTACAGAAACACGCTGACCTGAATCACGCGATTGAATGTTTTTATGGGTCCTTGCACTTGCATCTGTGGAAAAAGTGTACTTTGCCAAACAGGAATGAATAATTACTTTAATAATTACCTAAGCCGTATTTCAACCTTAGTTTCAGTTGTAAAATGATTGAGAGAGCCAACATTCTCCCTTTTAAAATTACTTCAGGACACCGATACACATACACACACCCACACACACTCTCTCTCTCTCTCTCTCTCTCTCACATACACGCACCCTCACCCACACACACACACACACACACTCTCTCTCTCTCTCTCTCTCTCTCTCTCTCTCTCACACACACACACACACACACACACACACACACTCTCTCTCTCTCTCTCTCTCTCTCTCTCTCACACACACACACACAAAACAAGTCAGCTAAAGTCAAAGTTAACTGCTGTTCAGTGAGTATTCATTAGTCATTTATCACGTGTGGGTAGAGCTCTGTTTCAACGAGGGCACTGCTGAATAACTGACAGTTGGTAGATGTTCATAACCTTTTATTTATTCTTAATTTACGGGACCTTAATGCAGAGCATCGTTATCATTTTCACAGACACGAAACCGTGTGTCAGTGGCTCTGTCAGTTTTTGTGTCCGTGGTTCTGTCTGTGCTGCTCAGGGTTCGGCATGAGAAAGGTTCTCCTCGCCAGGAGCCCCTTTTACACGCGGTGGGTTCCTGTGACGTGTTGGGAAGGGAGGGGGGGGGGGGGGGGGGGGGGGGGGGCGGAGGGGGTTGAGGCCTGAAATAAAAAGAGCATCTGTCCTACTCTGTGCCCTGTAGCTCAGAGAGAGGAGGAGGGGGGAGAGAGAAAGAGAAAGGGGGGGGGGAGAGAAAAAGAGAAAGAGAGAGTGTGGGGAAAAGAGAGAGAGAGTGAGAGAGAGAGAGAGAGAGAGAGAGAGAGTGGGAGACAGACAAAGAAAAAGGGGGAGGGGGAAAGAGAGAGGGGGAGACAGAGAAAGTAAGAGAGAGGAAGAAATGCAGAGAAAATGAGTGAGTGGGAGAGGAAGTGGGAAAAAGAGGGAGGGGGAAAGAGAAAAGGAGAGAGAGAGAGAGAGAGAGCAGATAAGGATATATTGCATTTAGATGTGTTGTAAAAACACAGGTTGAGTAAATGTGTGCGTGCGTGCGTTTGCGTGTGAGTGTACGAGTGCCTGCGTGTGCACGCGTGCACATGGAAGCGTGTGCTTGGACCTGCTGGTCTGAACACGTGTGCGTGTGCGTGTGCGTGCGCGCAGTTCTGCTTTAAACACGCCAGCATTCCCCCGCCCGCGTGTGTGCGCTGTGGTGAGGTATAAAGCGGCTCGCTGTGTGCTTGTCGGTCGGCCTACCGCACACAGGCTGGCTGGGCCTGAGACAGGCCCGGGAGATTATGAGCCACGGAGTGGGACTCCACTTCCATGCCTCGTCTGGCAATGCATTAAGGGGCATGGCCATCTACATCAAGGGGCGTGGCCATCTGCATTAAGGGGCGTGGCCATCTACAGAGCTGTTTCAGTGCACCTTCAGAAGCAACAGACACACTCCCCTTATCAACCAGAACCTACCGTAGTTCTGAAAAAGGGAGCACTGACTCGCCGTTACTTTTCTGACTGGCTAATGCTCACTGTGCGAACTGGACTTGATGTTCACGGCCGTGAATAACTCTTACGTAATGAGTGTTGTCCCTTATCTGACCTGTGTTCTGTTAGCTGTTCCAGCGACCTTCGGTGTGCACTTACTGTACGTCGCCTTATAAAAGGCGTCTGCCAAATAAAAGGTAATAATAATAATAATAATAATAACTGAAGAAAAACAGCAGTTCGCCGTCTGGTTAATCTATAATATCTATCATAAAAGCAGCGATGTTTGCACACAGGCCCATTGGTGCAGGTACACCACCAGGGGTACACAAACAGCCGCCGTTTCCGTCGGAGAGCAAACAGGGGCGCGTGCGTCTGGAGTTCAGGCCTCAAACTCGGTGCACTTTCGATGCATTTTTCGCTTCGGCAGTTCTAAAACCCCCCCCCCCCTTGCTTTTCGGGCCCGGAGCGTCTCGGGGGGGGGGGGCCGCGGGTGATTCGGTTTATCGCTGAAGGCCCCCGCGCTCCGCTATCGGCTGTCAGCGCGCGGGGGCCCTTGATGTGCGCGTTTATGACAGGCCCAAATCCCTCCGCCTCAGCCCGTGATGTTCAGGCCCTGAAAATCAGCACTTTTCTGGTCAATCAGCAAAAAAAATCACATCCCTGCGTGCTGTCCTGTACTTATTGAAAGAGAGTCTTCTAAAAACTTCCGAGGTCTGAGCTGTTGTTGCAGCCTGCCAAGGGATTCCTGCCAGTCATCTCCAGTCCAGCACAGTGTGTTTGATCAACCGCAAGAGGCCATTTTGCATGTTTTGTTTTCACAAATAACAACTGCAGTGAAATTTTGCAACTTTGTTCGCGTTTACCTTTTGGACAATTGCGGAACTCGCAATAAATGTTAAAGGGCTTTGCGCCTCAGATCTGTAAAATATTTTATTGGAGAATGAGTTAATCTTTTATAAAAGTGAAACAGTTTTTTTTTTTTGGTAAAAGTGGAGAAACCGAAACTGGTCCCGACTCCAGCAGCGACGGACTGCTGAGGCGCGAAGGTTTTCCGCGTCGCGGCGTGAAGAAATCTCTGCCTTACGACCGGGAGGTAAAGGGAAGTGTGGAGAGGGCGGAGCCTGATCCTGAAGCCCCCCCCCCCTCCCCCCAGCCAGGACGAATACAGCGTAGCAGCAGAACAGATTTACAGTAATCAGAGCTTTGCTAATTAAACCAATGCTAACTCTGAGCGAGGCTTCCACCACAGGAGGAGCTAGGTCAGCTGGCCACACCTTTCCTCTCACAGCCAGAAACAATAAAAACAGACAAAAATTTAAAAAAACTAATAAAAGAAGGACTTCACACAAGTAGAACAGTAAGGCACAGGCCTCTCTCTCTCTCTCTCTTAAGGAAGCAAAATGGCCGTTCTTGTGAGCAGGCCTACTGTTCTGAAGAGAACCGGCAGAAAAAAGTCCCGTTTCAGTCCACGTTTGCTCAGACTGCTACGAAAAGCCTTACGGCCATCATAAAATATCTCATCGAATCATCAGATTTCTGTCCTCCCACCACGGCCCAGGAAGCACCCCCCCCCCCAAAAAGAAGGGGAGCCCCCACGGGGCTGGCTGTCAGGGGCACCCCGGCATCCAGGAGGGGGACAGAACAGTGGTACCCCATTTTTCACAGAGGGGGCCCTGCTGTCAGAGGAGACCTACAGGGGCTGTGAGGCAGTGGAGAGAGAGAGAGAGAGAGAGAGGGAGAGAGAGAGAAAGAGAAAGAAGGAGAGAGTGAAAATGAGGGAAAAGAGGGAGAGAGAGGGAATGGGGAGAGAGAAAAAGAGAGATAGTGAAAAAGGGGAGCGATAGAAGTACGGGGTAGGCAGGAAGAGAGAAATCGAGGGTTGAGAGGGAGGGAGAGAGAGGGTGGGGGATGGAGAGAGGGAGGGAAAGGGAGGCAGGGAAAAATAAATGGGGGTGGAGAGGGAGGGAGGGGGATGGAACGAGGGAGGGAGAGGGAGGGAGGGAGGGAGAGAGAGAGGGAGAGGGAGGGAGGGAGGGAGAGAGAAAGGGAGTGGAGAGGGAGGGAGGGAGGAGGACCCCAGTGAATAAATATGAGACGTCAGGATTCCGTCCCCCCCATTGCTCAATGTCAGGTGATCATATCCCATGAAGCCCTCAGTGGGTCCCAGCCCCCCCCCCCCCTTCCCCAACCCCAAACCCCAACCCCCCCCCCCCCCCCCCCCCCCCATACTACTTTCATACCGGCACGGTCATCACAACCACAGTGCCTGAGCTGGGCAAGAAGCACATAAGAGTGCATCCATTCAGCCAGCCAGACCACGCCATTTACCTACAAACCTGCCTAGAACACTCCAAATGCCTCTGCCTCTACCACCTGACCTGCTCAGCTGTTCCAAACTTAGCCAACTCTGTGTAAAAAAAACAAACAAATAAACAAATAATATTCCTGATATGAGAGTGGAATTTCCCTCATTTCTACCTCTGTCCCCTTGCTCTACCGATGGAACTCCAGAATACCTTTTGTAATTCACTCGCTTCAGTTCCTGTTATGAATATAGTTAAGCGATGGTCATCTCCTACTGCTCTCTCTGCGTCCTGACCTGACTTGGAGAGATGCTGGTTGGGCAACAGGTGTTTCTGACAGGATATTGCAGCTTATGAATATTCACGAGGTGCGCCAAACTGGAAAGACAATTCAATGTTAAGAACGTGGAGCCGGCCATCTGGTCGACCTACAGGAGCTAACTCCAGGTCCGTTTGAGAATAGCGTCAGCGTGCGCAGCGGGTGGAGCCGGGTTCTCATCAGTGAACCTGTTACCCGGCCCGCAGCCGGTACCAGGTCCAACGGTCCCAAAAGCACAAAACTTCTCACCAGGCCCCTGTCAAAGACCTGCAAACTTTATCGTGCCCAGAAAAGATTTTTAAGAACTTTTTTTTTTTTTTTTTTTCTGCTGCAGTCTCTCAAACTTTCTGCTTGCATGCTGGGATAATGGAAGAACATGAACCATGCTGTGATGTTTTCTTACTGGTGAGGAAAAAAACTGAGCAACTCGGCTAATAACAGACTGTGTTACCACCAGCCGAACACCACCAATGGTGATCGTTGGCTAGCACTTCCTGGTACTCATATGCTTCCTGGAAGTATATCCACCAGTCACCTTCGGTGTCATTCAAATGGTTGTGAGCAACGTGCTTCATTATTGGGTGGAGCTCCTCTCTGTTTTCATACATGTATGATGACAGCTGAACTGCCCCATTAGTATTTTTTTTAATCATCTCTGCTTACATGGTTAATGTGTTCATTGACAGGAGAGGCGGCAGAGTGTCCGGCCCTTGGGGTCTTACAACCCCGGAATGAATATTGCATTTCAGCAGAGGGCAGAAATTAAATCTCACCCCTTCGGCGTTCTCTGTAACTTTTTAACTGGACGGAGCCGCCGGCCTTGCCAGATAGCATTCTGTCACCATCTCGAGCGTCCACACGATGATGACTGGCCTGTCACTGGGTAATTACCGTGAAAGCAACGCAGTCTCGGACGTGAGGAAGCCGCTGTGGTTTTTTTTTTTGGCACGGTGTACAAAACCGCGTGACCAATCGGCCCCAGGCTTTCCCCCCTGGACTGTCTGAGCTTTCTTCTCCGGAATGTTCTCTCACTGTCAGCTTTACTGTAAGTCTGCGGAGTTCTAGAACCCCGTCGCTTTCAGTCACCAGCCAGCGATTGTTACATCAGCATCGGAATGTTCAGTTAAGGAACATTCTAATCACGTGTTTGTGTGTTCTCAAACCCCATTGGCTAAAATGTGCATTGCATGCCTGTGGCGCCCGATCGGACTGTGTGGGGGAAGAAGGGTCCGTAGTCACAGCCCAACCTCTCTCGCACACGTTTACTAGCCCAAGCATGGGAGGTGTGGTGCCCTCACCCAAGGTGATTTTCACAGCTTGCGTATGGTCCGTACAGACAGATCGCTCCTGAGGGAACTCAGGTCACCGGGTTTGCATGAAAGGTGGATTCATGCAGCAGGTTGGCCAGGGTAACGAGACCGGTTTTCGAGTGCGATCAGCGAGACAGCGAGACAGCAGACTGCTGGTTCAGCGAGAAGTTTTAGAACCCACTTTTAGAATTCCTGCTGGAGGCTGTAGAACTTGGGCAAACATTTCCTCGACATAAAACATTTAAATACATTTAAAATTACAAGGGTCCAGTGGATCTGTATGCATATTCAGCCTAATACTAAAATTAAGAAACATTTTTTTTCCCTTTGAATTTCAGTTATATTTAGATAAGAGATGTCCTATCTTCCAGACCATCTATTTCATGGTGTTGCACCATTCCACGGACTCATCAGTTTGCAAAGACGTTTCAGGGGACCAGTAGACCTTCTCTCCACTGCTCCTGCGAATCCTATCGCGCCACAGTCTGCACACATGAGGGGTATCTGCCCTTCGCATCTCCACTGAAAACAAACATGTTTATGGGAGACTGCTGTCCGTATGTCCGTTTGAGCATGTGCTGAGTGATCTGTTCTTATACATAGTTCCCCTATGGCAGCAATTCCACAGAAAACACAGCCCCCCCACCCCCCCCCCCCCCCCCCCCCCCCCCCCCCCCCCCCCCCCCCCCCCCCCCCCCCCATTGCCCATCCACATCTTGGATGTGTTCCAAACATAAATGCAATTCATAAAGCACAGAGAGCTGATAATAATTAATAACAATAAATCATAATAATAAGTGTTGCCTTTCTGATGCTAAATCATGTCTGAAACATATATTCATGTTATAAACAATGATAAGTAATAATTGCAGTAAACCGATTCGTAGTGGAGGCCAGTTTCAGAGCCCAGAGTAATAATGGCAGGAAACCGATCCATAATGGAGGCTAGTTTCAGAGCCCCAGAGTAATAATAGCAGGAAATGAGCCCCAGAGTAATAATGGCCGATCCATAATGGAGGCCGGTTTCAGAGCCCCAGAGTAATAATGGCAGGAAACCGATCCATAATGGAGGCCGGTTTCAGAGCCCCAGAGTAATAATGGCAGGAAACCGATCCATAAAGGAGGCCAGTTTCAGAGCCCCAGAGTAATAATAGCATGGATCCATAATGGAAGTTTGGTAATAATAGCCGATCCATAATGGAGGCCGGTTTCAGACCCCCAGAGTAATAATGGCAGGAAACCGATCCATAATGGAGGCCAGTTTCAGGGCCCAGAGTAATAATTGCAGGAAACCGATCCATAATGGAGGCCGGTTTCAGAGCCCCAGAGTAATAACGGCAGGAAACCGATCCATAATGGAGGCCGGTTTCAGAGCCCCAGAGTAATAATGGCAGGAAACCGATCCATAATGGAGGCCGGTTTCAGAGCCCCAGGTAATAATGGCAGGAAGCGGATCCGTAATGGAGGCCAGTTTCAGAGCCCCAGAGTAATAATGGCAGGAAACCGATCCATAATGGAGGCCGGTTTCAGAGCCCCAGAGTAATAATGGCAGGAAGCGGATCCGTAATGGAGGCCGGTTTCAGACCCCCAGAGTAATAATGGCAGGAAGCGGATCCGTAATGGAGGCCGGTTTCAGGCTCAGTTTCCCGCGGCCGCGCCGTAAACAGTCTGGGAGGCGTGTGACGTGTTGTGTGATCGAGGTGTGTGTCGTGTGTTGTGTGATCGCCCCTCCCGCCCCTCTCGGCCCACCCCCCCCCCCCCCCCCATCCCCCGTCAGACTGGGCTGTTCAGCACTGCGCAAAACGGTCGTATCACCACGACAACCAACAGCCCCCGGGCGGGTGGGCGGGCGGTGCAGATGCTGGCACCACAGGACAAATTTTGGCGAAAAAAAAATAGAGGCCATCATTCTAAGAGAGGTGAGCCTGAAGACTGAACCGATCGACCTACCGAACGGGAATATACAAGCAGCTGAATCCGTTAATTCCACGATCTCACCATGATGTAACCGACAGAAGTGTAGTTTTTAATTATGCTTCCATGGCGGTGGTTTCCTTTGGTTTTTGTTTATTAAGACCCCCCCGACCCCCCAGTACCCCATGATCGCAGTTAGGTTAATGGGGGGAGCTATTTTACTTAATAGCGATTTTATTGCCCCTGGTAACCGTGCTCCAGCTAATTATCGATGCGTGAGTTTAAATTCATTTCCGTTCCCGCCTTGCCGCCATCGGAGGAAGATCGTTACCAATCTCCAGATTCGTTTACAAGCCCAGTGCTCAGGCGGCTCGGCGGTGGTAGGAAGTATTGCAGAGGCACACCGGAGCGCGGAGAAGGGGAACCAGAACAAACGCGCGCGTTTGTTCTCGGAGACACACG